>JANAVB010008197.1:3921958-4472745 GCA_029216955.1 Iris pallida
TGGTTCTACATAGTGGTCCAAATGTCCACACAAACAGTGCATTATTTCTACAAGTGGCTAATGGCCTTCGAATTTACTATAAACATTGTCAGTGTAAGCTACAAGCAAAGACAGAATAACGAAGAAGTAAAACACCAGGAAATTGAAACAACAGTTAAATCTTTTATCAAAATTCTCAAGGAAAAGAAAAAGAGGAGGACACCCGACACACATGGGCACACAAGAGTGTGCACACAACAGATTTCAATATCTCAATAAAAGATGAATTACCCATACCCAATACCCATCCACACTAGGATAATAACTACAACAGAGCCTTTATCCCAAAGTTCTGGGTCGGCTGTTCGAATCCTCTTCCCATTCAGCTCTGTTAAGGGTCATGTCTCTGTAACGTTAACAAGATCCACATACTTCTTCAGCACTTTCAAACATGTTTGTCTAGGCTTACCTCGTCCTAGAGGCTCCATTAACCCATCCACACTATCATTAGAGGGGTGCAAATGATGGAGAGGGGAATCTTCATCACTGTACAAACTAAATTTGATGGAACCTAGAATCTGCACCAGCAGCTGCTGGAGAAGGTCTCATGACAGAAAGGAGCAGCTGCAAATTACTTGTGAATATATGACATCACCATATCCGAGCAGAAGGGTCTGTATATTCTTTGGTGCAAGAGTCAGAAGCTCAAGATTTTACATCTATGACATTCACACTATCATCAAGGGTCTCAGAGGGGAGGACGAACTAGAACCCTATCCTGACAGATTATAGAAGTATGCTGTTAGTTGCAAACATTGCAGTCATACAGAGGATACCAGAGGAAATAATTGGATGACAGCCAAAGCCAGGAGGATAGAAGAGAGCCTTATTACTTGTCGATAGCTGACCTACTAAGCTGCGAGGACGCATGCAATGCACAAGTGCATGGGAGTCTAATATACTGGAACTCCTATTTCCTTTATGCACAAGCTGGGAGTTCTCATGTGCCAGAAATAGGAGTTCCAAGTGCAATGCCCGAGTATTTCTTGGAACTCCTATTTCCTTTTTAATCTGCAAAACTAATTTTGAAGCTATAACCATCTTGGACGGACACAAATATGACATAACACGGTAAACAGTGTGCAGTGTCTTATTGTATTTTTGGAAGGAATGTTCATGATGTGTCCAATCCTTGTCCGAGACGACATAACCTTAAACCTGTCTTGGAGACTACTTAGAGCTATAGCATTAGGAGGGTAAAAAGCGCCAACCTCCCTTTTGTAATATGACAACTAACTAGGCAAATATTTTATGCTCGTCATTTTTAATTTCTACCACGGGTTTTAATTGATTCCAATTTTGCTGTAATAATGATAAGAAACATGTGCAACTAGCAAGTATTATAGGTTCGAAGTTTCGGTATCGGACCATCCCTATGAGTATCGGGATCTGGTATCGGCAATATCGGCAGTTTCGGATTGGAGTATCAGATTTGTTGGTATCGGAAGAAAATAATTATTAACATTTTATAAAATATATTTTCTACATTTAGGCACGAATGTTGTTTCTTAGTAGTTTTGAAATTGAATGAATAGTAGTCATCCTTGCCGATTGGTTTACATGTGTACATAAGTTTTCTTCTTTTCCAACCTTACTATGCTTTTACACCCTTGTTAATTGGTCTTTTTTGTCCAATTTTCTTTGCGAATTGACCGGAAAAAAGAGACCTCCCAATGTCGATATCGGTTAGTATCGGGTGTCGGTCGGTATCGTATCGGGACATGCCAAACCGTATTGGTATCGGCCATATCGGATCGGTATCGGACGATACTGCAAACTATGCATAAGATAGAGATAAACTACTATACTACTAGACAACAGAAGGTACAATCTACCAGAGCAGCAAAAGAAGCATAGTATTTCTTAAACAAGTAATGCGTATCAACAAGGAAAAGGCAAAGAAATGGTACTGTTTGATAAAGAAGAATACAGAGAAGATAATAGGCAAGGGAGAAAAGTAGATGTTTAGAAAGAAATAAAATACTTTTAGTTTGTAGGATTATATAATTTGGATCCAATTATACTACACAATAATTGCCCAATCACTTCCTAATTAGACTTTGGCTTCTGGATGTGTCTCCATGCATGAGGTATTAGCATAAAAAATAAAGTGAGTGCAGTCATCTGCTTTACACTAGGGTACATACTAGCATTGGCCCCGGATCATATAAATCAACAATCCATGAGCATGTGTGAAGGAAGTATTAGCATAAGCAAAATAAATTAGTACATGCATCTAACTTACACCGAACAACAAATAAGCAGCGATTCTAAAGCATATGATATAAAATAAAGCAACCAAGATAATGGGTATATCATGGCAGAGCTGAAGCTAGAGAAACATCTCTGAGGAAAAAAAAACATTGAATATAATCGAAGCACTAATAAGAAATATTAAAAAAAATTAAGCAAGACCCAGTCTGTATAAAACAATTTCTGTATTTTGAAGTAAAACTATCAGCATGAGATGATGCTCAACTTAAAACAGAACCTATTCAGCTAAAAAATTATGAGAACTAAAACCGTACCTCCTTCTAGTGTTTCTACGCTTGAAAGGCCCATTGCTAAAAGCCCAATCAACATAAATTGTTTGTGTTAGAAGTTCAGTTCCATTAAGTGCTGAGATTGCAGCATGTGCTTCATTGTAGCTCTCATATTCAATCAGTGCATATCCCTGTAAATAAAATGTCCAATCCAAACTCAGGTTAACAGTTAAAGTACAAATCTCTACATATTTAAAGAACAAAGAGTAATTGATGAAAATTTGTGCATACTCAGTCAGTTTTATAATAAAGAGTCAGTCTGGTTGTTAATCCAGTTTTCTTAGTAGCATAAGATAATATCAGTACCATAGAACAATCATTATGTTTCTAAACCCAAGATTAGCTTCTGAAACATTATATCCTGCATGGGAAGTGAAAATAAAAGTTTTATCGAAGTTAGACATGAAGCTTATGTGATGGAGGATCAATGTAGACACTTTGAGTTCAATTAGTGATACCCATTTTAGAATTCGTTATATGTTTTGTTTGGCTTGGACATGGTTTTTTTGGTTTGCTTTATTTATTAGGACTTGGGTTGTATAGGACTAGTTATATTTGGTAATCCTGCTATGGATTAGTTTCTTGATGGCTAAGATTTGTGATGATGACATATAAACAGGTTAAAGCACTTATTTTTACTATAGAGAGAAGAAATGAATATTTATTTGAGAGTCATGGGAGTTGTCTGACCCTAAATAAATCGTTCTTCTTATCTTGTCTTCCTCCGAATATGAATCCCTTGTAAGCCCCTTAAATCCATTATTTTAGTCATCAAACAACACCCTATTTTTTTCCTTCCCAAAACCCTACTAACCATATTTTATACCTTGGAGTCTTAGTGCTGTACCTTTAAATCGTCCATATCACCCACAAGCCCCTCTTTCACTGATGTGCTTTAATTGAACATTCCTTAAAACCCAAAACAAATCATTGCCAACTTCCATGGAAATCAACTTCTACCCCCGTTGGATCGGGATTGATAATACGTTCTTGAATAGAGGCTTTGGATGCTAAGGAACTATGTTGCACAGAAGCAGAAAAATGGTACTTGTATCGTGTCCGCACCTTACCGTACTAGTGCAACATAGGTGATTAAACTAAACCTATTTGAAATCCCTGTACCGTGTATACCCACCCGTATCTTGTCCTTATCTGTATCCGTGTAGTGAGCAAGTTTTGGGGTGTTCTTGATTGTGTGGATTGATCTTTTCACTCCTCATGTGTAAAACCTAATTGCATCTTTTTTAGTTGCAAAATTTTGTAATTTCTAGGGTTCTTTATTGTAAATTTGCAACTATCTTGATTCATTGTTTTCTTTATGCGGATGTCTATTGCATGCATTATATCTTCATGTTACTGTTGTATTAGTCTTATCTGTTGGCCCATTGGTCATGGTCGAACCTGATTTTAATAATTGATCAAACTCTGTCTCGATATAAATGCAAGTCAATTCAGATGTTTACCTACGACGTTTTGGACACTGCTCAACGATGGATATCTACTCTGTTCAAGACCGAAGTTGTTTGCCACTCAGAATGTATCTCCTTCAAAGCAATGTAATTTTTCATTTTATTGAGTCTAGGAATACATTGTACACCAAGTCGTACTGGCAAATAGGCTATCCTAAAATCGTTTTTGAAAACTGACCAATCTTTTTAAAATGACCTATGTTTTTGAAAAACATCTATTTTACAAAAAGCTTATGAAGGACTTTTCAAAAAGCCAAAATTATTTTTCTCAAAATCAACTGACCAAACCCCGACAGAACTCGGCCAGAGTTCGGCCAAGTTGAACGTTATGTGAACGTTTGATTTTGAACTTGGTCTCCCTTCAGTTGCGGTTTGTTACAAAGAGTTATGTCCGAATTCTGTCCGAATTCTGTCAGAGTTCTGCCTTTGGAAAAACTATAAATAGAGAAGGATTTCGATCATTTCAAATCACCAATTCACTTTCAATCTCCTCTTCTAAAGCTTACATTTCTTCCAAAGAGTTCTAAAAAGCTTCCATTTTCAAATTCCAAGCCAGTTACAATCCTCTAGTCGATTTGCCAGTACGATGCGGTCTAGAAGTTTCAGAGCGATTGTAATCAGAGGCTTGATTGAAGATACAACTCTTCACAATTGAAGTTGGTCGAGTTCTTCGTATCAAAGCTCGCGTCTGTAGAAGTTGCAAGGACTTCGTATGAAAACTTGCAGGATTTTCCAATAGTGGATTCAACTGGAAGCTAGAGTTCTTCCGACTGGACTAGTCCTCACAAGAGGAAAACCAGTATAAATCTCGGTATTTACGTTTGCCTTCTGATCACCTTTTTATTATTGTCATTTATTTTGTGATTATTATTATATCTGTGATCTAACTGCTAACGAGTTTTTTAATTAGTAATATTCCGCTGCCTACTCTATTCACCCCCCTAGAGTATTCTGCTTTACGATTTCGTTCCTACAATTGGTATCAGAACGGGTTATACAGGTAAAGCAAGGTAAAATTGCAGTTATATTCAATTGTTATATAGATCACAGCATTACACATGGCAACTGTAAAATTCACAAGTGAAGGCCAAGCCACAAACAGACCTCCACTGTTTGACGGCACAAATTACACTTATTGGAAAACACGTATGAGTTTCTTTTTGAAATCTCTTGATTTTGACTTATGGTCTGTAGTTATTGATGGCTATAAAAAGCCCCCTCGTATTAATGTTGATGGAGTTTTAGTTGAAAAATCCCATGACAAATATACAGAGGATGAAAAGAAAAATGCCAGTCTTGACGCACGTGCTATTAACGCTCTATTTTGTGCTTTAGACAGAACTGAATTCAACAGGGTGTCTACCTGCACAACATCAAACGAAGCGTGGAAACTTCTCGAAGTAACCCACGAAGGAACAACACAAGTCAATGAGTCAAAGATCAGCAGACTTACTCAGGAGTACGAGGCGTTCAAAATGAAGCCAAGTGAATCAGTCACTCAGATGTTTACAAGATTCTTGGATATTGTAAATCCTTTGCCTTCACTAGGCAAGGATTACAGTAACCATGAGAAGATTCGCAAACTTCTACGAGCTCTTACAAAGAACTGGATTCCAAAGGCTAGAGCAATCATTGAAGGGAACGACCTCTCAACAATGTCTCTGGAAACACTCATGGGTAAGCTACTCACTCACGAGTTAGAATTTCAAGACTTTGAGATGCTACACCAAAGGAGAAGTCAGAGAAGTCGATCGCTCTCAAGCCTCAACATAGAAGAACTGTCGAAGACGACTCTGATGACAACCGACTCCGACTCTGAAGATCAAGCTCTTCTGGTAAAAAAAATTCAAGAAGTTCATGAGATTTAACAGGAGAACAAAAGACAACAACAACAACAACGAGGAAGATCCTATTTGCTACGGATGCAAGAAGAAAGGACACATGAAGAAAGATTGTCCAACAGCATCATCATCAAAGAAAAGCAGCAAATATGACAAAGGCTAAAGAAGTACGCCAACACAAGCATATGGCATGAAAGTGAGGCCAGCGACTCAGAAGACGAACAATCAGATGACGCTGCAAATGTATGCTTGATGGCTTGCGATCAGGTAATCACTAATCCTCTATTTGATCCTTATGATGATTTCACCTTCGAGCAACTAGGAGAGGCTTTCAGTGACCTGCTAAATGATTACAGGAAACTGTGTAGTAAATATGAAACCTCTAAGAAGGTACTCAAAGAGTACAAAGGTGAACTAGGAAGACTTACCGACCTACTAAATCATGTTAGAAATAATGACTCTTCAAATGAGTCTGGTGAGCTTTCTTCTATTAAGTTGTTGTTACACGAGACTGTTAAGCTATCCGAAGAAAAAGACCAAACTATCATCCAGTTAAAGAAAGACCTATCTAAGGAGGGAAAGAGTCTCCAGTGTGCACAGGTCAGATCACTCACATCTGACTATACTAGATTATATGACACTTCCAAAAAGTTGAAAATTAGTTTAGGAAAACAGCCTGAAGTTGCTGCTTCCTATTCTAACACGTGTCAATTACCGAATCATCGGAACACGCCCAACACTGTCAGACCAAACCATACCAAAACTATGCCCAAGAAGACTAATAGACATGCATTCTTCTATACTAGAAAACCAAAACCTATCAATCATGCACCCCACACTACTTTCAACACTCAACATGCTAAATGTCATTATTGTGGCCTCATTGGTCATATATCTTCTGTATGTAGAATCAGAAAGTTAGTAGATTTAAATGTTTATGCATGGATACCAAAAACTAACCAGTCATGACCCTACAAGAAATGGGTACCAAGAGTTTCATCTGCAAATTGTTTTGTAGGTGGGACGCCCTTCACATGCTAGGAGCAAATGAATCCTCGACAGCGGCTGCTCACGGCACATGACCGGTGACGCTTCACTATTCGCAACACTGTCGAAGAAGAATAAAGAAGGATACGTCTCCTTCGGTAATAATTTAAGAGGGTACATAATCGGTATCGGTGACATTGGTAAGGCTCCCTATCCAGTGATTAAAGATGTATGTCTAGTTACCGAGTTAAAACATAATCTGCTCAGCATAAGCCATTTAGCTGATCACGGTTATGGTATTAACTTCGTCAAAGATAAATGTACTATAGTTGATAGTTCAACTGGTAGTACTATATTTGAAGGTATTAGGGAAGACAATATATATGTTTTCTATTTGTTGGAAGATGCTAACAAAGCAGGTAGATATTTGATGGCCAAAAGCATCGAGAGTCAACTATGGCATATGAGACTCGGCCATGCAAACATGGATACAATTTCAAGGCTATCTACAAAGAAGTTGGTACGCGGCTTACCGGACATTTCTTTCAAGAAGGATACGGTATGTAGTGAATGTGAAAAGAACAAAGCTACCAAATCCGCATTTAAATCCAAGAACGCTGTAAGTACCACTAGATCTTTACAACTGTTGCATATGGACTTATTTGGACCAAGTAGAATTGCTAGTCTAGGTGGTAAGTTATATGCATTTGTCATTGTAGATAATTTCTCTAGATATACATGGATTTATTTTCTTGCACGCAAGAACGATGCATTATCAGAATTCGTCACCTTTTGCAAGAAAGTACATAATGAAAAAGGGTTCATGATTACTCGCATTCGTAGTGATCATGGCGGCGAATTTGAGAATGCAGAATTCAAACAATTTTGTGACACGGTTATTTGCATGAATTCTCTTGCCTTAGGACTCCGCAACAAAATGGAGTTGTGGAACGTAAGAACAGAACTCTATCTAAAATGGCTAGAGTAATGTTAACCAGTTTAGTCTACCTAGATACTTTTGGGCTGAAGCTGTTAATACAGCATGCTATATTCTCAATAGGGTTCTAATTCAACCTATATCGAAGAAGACTCCCTATGAACTATGGTTTGATAGAACACCAAATGTTTCATATTTCAAGATTTTTGGTTGTAAATGTTTTATTCTTAATACTAAAGACAATTTAAGTAAATTTGATGAAAAGGCCGATGAAGGTATATTTTAGGTTATGCAACAAAGAGCAAAGGATACAGAGTCTTCAACAAAAGAACCATGATCATCGAAGAATCAATCAATGTCAAGTTTGATGAGCTAAATCAACACTTAGACGATGATGACAATGAAGACATAATCACACCAAGTACAGCTACTGCAAAACCTTCACACAGAGATGCAGAACCATCACATCAAGCATCAGATGAACCTTCAAGCAAAGAAGCCGGAACTAGCAATCCTGAGACCACACCAAAAGAGATGAGATTCTTGGCTGATCATCCAAAGGACTTGGTAATTGGTGAGATTACCAAGGGTGTAAGTACTCGTTCCTCTAATAAAGATATAGCTTCTTGTGTTGCTTTTGTTTCGCAGTTTGAACCCAAAAATATTGAAGAAGCATGTAGTGATAATTTTTTGTTAGATGCTATGCAAGAGGAATTAAACCAATTCGAACGGAATCAAGTTTGGGAACTTGTTCCCAAGCCCATTGATTATCCGGTCATTGGCACCCGATGGGTATTCCGAAACAAACTGAACGAGAATGGTTTAGTGACTTGTAATAAGGCTAGACTCGTAGCTCAAAGATACAATCAAGAAGAAGGTATCGACTACGATGAGACTTATGCCCCAGTTGCGAGATTAGAATCCATTCGCATGTTATGTGCATTTGCATGTTTTCATAATTTTAAGTTATTTCAAATGGATGTCAAAAGCGCATTTTTAAATGGTTTTATAAAAAAAAGTTTATGTAGCTCAACCTCCCGGTTTTACTGATTTCAAATTTCCTGAATATGTTTTCAAGTTGAAGAAAGCCTTATACGGTTTGAAACAAGCCCCTCATGCTTGGTACGATCGTCTAAGCTCTTTTCTACTTGATAACGGATTTTCAAAGGGAAAGGTTGACACTACATTGTTTATAAAATCTTTGAATAACAACATTCTTTTGATTCAAGTCTATGTAGATGATATTATTTTTGGATCTACTGATGAATCTCTTTGTCAAGAATTTTTAAAGTGTATGCAGAATGAGTTTGAGATGAGCATGATGGGAGAGCTGAAATTCTTTCTCGGACTGCAAATCAAACAAACCAACAATGGGACGTTCATAAATCAAGCAAAATACACAAAGGATCTATTAAAGAAGTTCGACCTGGAAGCAGTCAAGCCACTTAGCACTCCAATGGCGAATTCAACAAAGCTTGATATTGATGAACAAGGCAAACATGTCGACATACGTAAGTATCGAGGTATGATCGGTAGTTTACTGTATTTAACTGCTAGTCGACCAGACATTATGTTTAGTGTTTGCTTATGTGCACGTTTTTAAGCTAATCCTAAGGAATTACATCTGTGCGTAGTTAAGCGTATCTTCCGATACCTTAAAGGCACTTCTTCTGTCGGCTTATGGTATCCCAAAACCACGTCATTTGACCTAACCGGTTATTCTGATGCTGATTTTGCCGGATGCAAAGTAGATAGAAAAAGCACTAGCGGCACATATCATTTCCTAGGAAAAGCTCTAGTCTCTTGGTTTAGTAAGAAGCAAAATTATGTTGCATTATCAACAACCGAGGCTGAGTATATCGCCGCAGGACGTTGTTGTGCACAAATTTTGTGGATGAAGCAAACTTTAGAAGACTATGGATTACATTTTTCACACATACCCATTTTCTGTGACAACACTAATTCTATTAATTTGACTAAGAATCCAGTATATCACTCTCGTACTAAACATATCGAAATTCGACATCAATTTCTTAGAGATCATCAACAAAATGGAGATATAAACCTTATATACATAGACACACAGAATCAATTAGCTGACATACTCACAAAACCTCTAGCGAAAGATCGTTTCAATTATTTACGTCGAGAATTAGAAATTTTAGATGTCAATAATATTAATTAATTTTGTTTTATTAATTAATTTATTCAACACTCATTAACTGTTTTCGAGACAAGCCTAAAAAGAGTGTCTGTCACCACGACTACGGTCGAAGCGAAGCGGTATTTAAGAGTTTTCCGGTGAACCTCCGTTAGCTGGAACAGTACTCCTACAGCTAATCTGAGACAGATGCTGAGTAAAGAATATTAATTTATAAAATAATATTAATAGTATTATTTGAAATTTAAAATTACTAAACTCTGAATTAAACATTTGAAACGAATTGATGAAAAAGATGTGGCCCCACAATTTTTTTAATATACATATATAGCCAGGCAACCCTTGGCGAATTCGGCCTGAGTTCGGTCCGAATTCGGCCAGAGTTCGGCTGGGTATATATATGTACCAGTCAGAACCCGAGGCCCCCTCTTCTTCATTCTTCCAAACCTCATCAAAACAGCAGCAGCCGTGTCCCAAAAACCCTAGTTCTTCTCCACCTTCCTTCTTCCAATCCACGTGGAGATCTTCGTCCAAAATTTGGATTCGTGCGGAGAATCTCGTTCTCTTCAGCATACCTGATTCTCGGAAGGTATAATTCCTTCTCTCCTCCACTTTCCAATTATTAGGGTTTCTAGTTTTTGGGATAGAATGCCTAAGGGATTCAATCCTTTCAAGAGGAAGAAGACACACGCCAGTGAAGAGGCATCCGTCTTCTAATCCGCATACGGATTCCCTCTTTTTTCCGGTCCAATCGGATGACGGTGCATCGGACGAGTTTTATTTCAAAACTCCCGACCAAGCCCTACTTTGGTATGCCGATTTTATTATGCGTACTATTTGTACCGGATCTCCGATCAAATGGACTGTCTTTTCCGACCACCGTCCTTACTTTGAGGCATTAGGGTTACAGCACTTTGCTACTTTACAATTCACTATAGCTACTAATGCCATTAGACTATTTTACTATAATTTCGTGTTAGACACTTTTACCGCGAGAACACGTGTCGGAGGGATAGATATCGAGTTTAATGATGAAACGCTAGCGAAAATCCTTGGTATTTCAAACGAAGGTGCCCCGCTCGATGACATCACTGATTTCGATTTTCCCGATGGTACGACTCTCGTTAGTTTCAAGAATGAGCTTTGTACGCCCGCACGTGCTCGTACTGGAAAGTTCAAGGCCAATAACTTGAACTTGTTTAACTACGAATTACATCGCATCATCTATTCCACTCTACTTCCAAAATCCACTACAAAAGATGATGTCACTGCACTTGAGCTTTCTGCTTTATATCACATTCCTAAAGGGATTCCTTTCTCTGCCCCTAAGACTATCATTCAGATGATGGGTAGATGTCGCGGAAGAGACCGCAACCTCTCCTATACGATGATCATCCCACGCATTTTTCAGAGATTCGATATTGACTTATCCACTTGTGCTCTGGACCCTGAGCCCAAGTTCCTCAAACTCTCTCGTCGCAGCATTGCCACTGTTCCTCCACCTACTGCACCTGCTCCTCCTGCACCTACTCCCACAGCACCTGGTCCTCCTCAGTCTTACCCTGTGACCTTTGAGGGTATTCATCAGCATCTATCAGATCTGCAGTCATTTTATGTTGACACTTCCAGGGAACATGAGTTCTGTGACGTGACTCGGTTCCAGGCTATTGCCAACTCCTTCGCCGATCTGAAATTTGCACAGACGGGTCACTCTGCTAGCTCTCTACCTCGAGACCCTTCTGTTTCTGGCTACCGCATTGATGATGAGGCGGTCCACTCTCTGTTCCAGCCAGGGAACGCTTACGATTGGTATCGTACTTCTGGTGCCACTCCTCATACTTCTGGAGCCGGCACTTCTGGAGCTGGTCCATCTGGACATGCTGGCGCTGCAGCCGATGATGATGAGGATGAGGATGATGATTTCTGAGATGTTACTGTTTGAGACTGTCTATTTTGTCTTATGTTTACTTGGAAATGCTCCGACATTCCAAGAATTATCAGTACTCTTTATTTTGGTTATGATTTGTGACTTACATAGACATGTTTTTATGCCTCAGTTTGACATTTGACTCACATTAGTTTATTATTCAGCACTTTATTTGTTTCAGCTTTATTCTAGCATTATCTTTCTTTATGCTTCCATATAAACTGTTTGTGACAAATACCATGCCTGTGTTGTTTATACCATATCTGTTTATCTTATTCTGTCTATAATGTTTATACCATGTCTTTATTCATTTTTTTTGTGTTTTTATTCACTGCTTGTTACTTATGCAATTCTTGCGGGGGAGCTCTCTTTTGCAATTATTTTGCTAAGTGACAACGGAGGAGAAATAAGATCTAACATCTTTCTGAATACAGGTTATGAACAATTTTATTTTTTCTCTGTAAACCGGCGGTATACATTTTTGAATTGATCCAAATCAAGATGTTATATCGGCAAGGTTTGTCAATTATCAAAATGGGAGAGATTGTTGGCCCATTGGTCATGGTCGAACCTGATTTTAATAATTGATCAAACTCTGTCTCGATATAAATGCAAGTCAATTCAGATGTTTACCTACGACATTTTGGACACTGCTCAACGATGGATATCTACTATGTTCAAGACCGAAGCTGTTTGCCACTCAGAATGTATTTCCTTCAAAGCAATATAATTTTTCATTTTATTGAGTCTAGGAATACATTGTAAACCAAATCGTACTGGCAAATAGGCTATCCTAAAATCGTTTTTGAAAACTGACATATCTTTTTAAAATGACCTGTGTTTGAAAAACATCTATTTTACAAAAAGTTTCTGAAGGGCTTTTCAAAAAGCCAAAATTATTTTTCTCAAAATCAACTGACCAAACCCCGACAGAACTCGGCCAGAGTTCGGCCAAGTTGAACGTTATGTGAACATTTGATTTTGAACTTGGTCTCCCTTCAGTTGCGGTTTGTTACAAAGAATTCTGTCCGAATTCTGTCCGAATTCTGTCAGAGTTCTGCCTTCGGAAAAACTATAAATAGAGAAGGATTTCGATCATTTCAAATCACAAATTCACTTTCAATCTCCTCTCTTCTAAAGCTTACATTTCTTCCAAAGAGTTCTAAAAATCTTCCATTTTCAAATCTCAAGCCAGTTACAATCCTCTAGTCGATTTGCCAGTACGGTGCGGTCTAGAAGTTTCAGAGCGATTGTAATCAGAGGCTTGATTGAAGATACAACTCTTCACAATTGAAGTTGGTCGAGTTCTTCGTATCAAAGCTCGCGTCTGTAGAAGTTGCAAGGACTTCGTATGAAAACTTGCAGGATTTTCCAATAGTGGATTCAACTGGAAGCTAGAGTTCTTCCGACTGGACTAGTTCTCACAAGAGGGAAACCAGTATACATCTCGGTATTTGCGTTTGCCTTCTGATCACCTTTTTATTACTGTCATTTATTTTGTGATTATTATTATATATGTGATCTAACTGCTAACGAATTTTTTAATTAGCAATATTCCGCTGCCTACTCTATTCACCCCCCCCCCCTCTCTAGAGTATTCTGCTTTACGATTTCGTTCCTACATTATCTATCTAGGTTCTCTTTAGGTCTTGTCATGTGCCCGTTTCACTTGTCAGTTGCCATTAATCAAACTCAAAGGATCTTAATAAAATGATGGATTGAGCTCCTCGAGTAGAAATTTTGATGGTTTCAGCTAATGCAGCAGAAGCAGGTCGTTCCAAGACCCAGAAAATTATACATCCAGAACACCGTCTACAATAGTTGCTATTGAGTATCTGCTTTCAAATCTATGTTTTCTTGCAACCTAATATGACAACAATTAAATACAATACTCAAATTGAAACTTAAGTTCACTAGAAACCAGATTGAAAGGAGAGAGGAAAATCAAATGCTAAATAAAAGAATAAACATGACAGCATAGCAGCCTCTTCTTGAAGAATTAAAGTGTCCTAGTACCAGAATCCTAACAAGTCTCCTTATGGCCTTACTAGTACAAACTAGCATTTCCAGATAAATGTATGGAATCAAGAAATCAATAAGCAAGAAAAATCACCTAAAAAGCATGCAATAAAATAATACAGTTTCATAATGCTTACTAGAGCAGTCTCAGCAGCGTTGCATTATGCTCCTTCCAAAACAATCAAAATGAAAGCAACTTACCTTGACAAATCCAGTACGACGGTCAAGATTTAGATGCAAATTTTTGACCTGCCCAAATTCACGAAAAGCATTGTGGAGGTCATCTTCTTGGGCCTCTTCATGAACTCCAGTGACCAGAACAATCCATCCCTCGATTGCTGCATGTGTCAGAAAAAATAGAAGTGAAAAACCAGCACAACTCTGACAACCATGCTAAAATTAGTTAGTTTTAGCAGATCAGTAACTTTACTATTTAAGTTTTGATCATGGGATCTAGAGTCTAGACCAGCTTGGTCATGAGTTTTTTTATCACTTCACGAATTGATTAAATATGAAAGTTACGACTTATGAGCAAGGTTTTTGGTATATGCTTCAGGCCCTTCTGAGTATTGGTTTTCGCCGTTCCATTTGTTTTGAATCTGCTGCTTTCAGTAGTTTTGGAGATTTGATATCTGTTCTGGTATGGATATCAGCCGATACAACAAACCTTTGTAACCATGTATTCATGCACATTATGTATTGATAATGAGGACACAAAGTACATAAAATCCATACGATGAAACAAACCAAAAGAGGAACCATTCTCACATATACCACAAGAATCTTCACCAGTCTTTGCAGACAGGCAAGCAGCCATATCATCAGATATTAATTCACAAGGATCCTCTATGGTGCTGCATGCATGACTCTAACACTACAAAGGCTCAACAAAGGATTGTCCAGACTTGCTTGGACAAGTACAAACTAGATGTCAACACTCAACAAGTTTGGTGCAAAGTCCGCTCTACAGGCAGGAGGTAATAAAACATAGTAGGCCAGCAGTCAAGATTGTGCAGATTTATTCGATCAGCTATAAATTGCAAGGTAACCCTCAGATTAGTTAATGTCAATTGCCCGATCATGGAAAGACAGGCCGGAGATGCCATAAACTAGTAAGGCAGTTGCATACTTACTGGAAAGACTATGAACGACGCCAGGTTCCAATGCCTTATAAAAGAGCCTAATCAAATAGAGAAGAATGAAATTGTTTCTGTGAGGAATTGTGAATATCCTTAAGGCACATCAGAGAAGACATGGCATAATGCAAAACTCCGTGCCTAGACACTTTGAAGTATCACTCAAACATGCTCAAACCCTCTTCTTGTTGTTGGGCAGTAAATGATGAGGACAAAAGGCTATCCAACTTCCCTACCATGAAGCCGACACATGAAAAATCTAACCTAGAGCCGTGTCCCTCGTATCATAGCTTCCTAATTAGTTGACTTGGCTTAAGCTTTCATCCTTCAAATTGACTAACGAGTAATGGACTAGTCAGGTTGAACTTTGGCTCATAAAACAGGAAAGCTAACACCACAAATGTTTGTAATCCATCTGATCTTCTAATAAAAGATTGCCTCTCCAAATTTCAATGCCATAGGAAAGAGCCTAATCAAATAGAGAAAATAATATGAGTTACTACAGGGAATTACAATTATCCTTGAGGCACATCAGATGAGACCTTGTATGATGCAGAACTCCACATCTAGACACATAGAATTATCACTAACTCTAGATGCCCAAACTCACCTTTTGGTTGATGGACAGTAAATGAAAGTAAATGAAGAGGAGACAGCTATCCCACTTCCAAATATGTGACTGTACGTGCTGACACAAGAAAAAAAAATCTAGCCTGGAGCTGTGTTCTTTGTGTCACAGGTTCCTACTTAGTCTCATCCTTCAAATTGACTAATGAGTAAGGAACTGGTCAGGTTGAGCTTTGGTTCATATGACAGATAGGTTAACACCACCAATGTCCTAATCCATCATATCTTCTTGATAAAGTATCCATTCTAAGTTAGTTGGACCAAGTATTTAATATGCTTGTTGAGCAAAAAACCATTACCCTTATATAACTTTTGAAAATTAAAAACATCCACGCAATCAGTATCTTTAAAAATGTAAAAGCAAATAATTAGTCTTTAAAAACGACAAAACATTTGTGCCTTCCTATATCAACTAAATGGAGTTGATTATTATATAATATCTTCAAAAAGAAGTTAGACCACCTGGGTATATACTATATACTGTATAGGGTTTCATAGGATCCCAAACTACACTCCCCTTTAAATGGAATGCTTAAGCCGAATGTTCCGGTCCTATATAAATTCGATTTGGAATGCAGTAGAGCAGGAAAAAAACAGAATATTTACCGTAAACCTCAAAATTATGATTACTATCTATGTCTATACATTAGTATCAGTGTCAATAAAATTTCTTACGACCTGTTATGATTTCTTAGTTTCAACACATTACATGTACAATTGGAAATGTCTATACATTAGTATCAGTCCCCTTTAAATTTCTTACGACCTGACCATCACCCATTTTACAGCTCCACCCAAGTTTGTGTAGGTCTATCCTCCTCATAATCCGTGCATCCATTGGTCTTATTGCACACATTCAATCGATTTCAAATTCTCTCGATCATTATTAATTAACCCCTCACCAACTTGCCACAAATGCAATATTTTCTTATTTAATCTTTTTAATATGGATCCACCCTGGTTCGTAGGCACGGATATACATTTGGATACGGACACGATACGGTACTAAATACGGCATTTTTGAAATGGGATACTGGTAACATGGAATTATATATATATATGAAAATATATTCTATACATATCTTTTATACCATATCTTAATAATTCTTATTTAATCATATTTTCGGTAGTAACTGGGTTCCAAAATGTTCTATAAAGCATTCAAAGTAAATAAATATTACTTTCTTATATCTAAATTATGTTTGGTATAATTACAAATATGTCAAATTACTTACAACTATCTTTTGGGTCTCTTTGGAGCCTAGACGGGATGAACCATATTCGACATGAGTGACAAAGAAGTATTGTGCACAATACGAGTCAGATATGCAAGAATACGATCCTCCCGAGTATCCGTGAAACATTGGGAGCCACTCATCCATCTAGAATTCTAATCATCATTTGGACATGTTTACTTAATATCGAACATGTAAAGCACGAAAGGCGGAAGCTTTAGTGAAATTTTTCTTTCAAGGGTATCCTACAATTAGAAAGCAAATCTAACTTCAACTATTTAACCTACACTATGCATTTATCTCCACCATTCCAGACTGTTTTAATTTATTCTATGGGCATCCTTCTCCACCATTCCATACCGTTCCAATTTAATTCTAGGAACATCCTTCGCCACCATTCTATGGCAGTGAGTGGTTGATCTTCAGTGGTTAAAAGTAAGCACTCTTAGGTATCTTTTGGACATTAGTATGCAACAACCATTATTTCTACATGACCTTTCTATACCTCTACTTATATGCATTATTTTCATCCTACTAATTTAAAATCCTTTTGGTTGCAAAGTTATCTTTATATTTCTTACTTATAAACTAATCCTTCACTGATATAATCAAGCAATACATATGCATCAAACAACACAGCTATGCAACTTCATCAAGAATGTGCCTAGTGATTTAATTCAACCTCGTCCTAAATGTGCCATGTAAGAACGTAATGCCAATCCTTAATATAAAGTGAATGTCAATCATTAATATAAACTGACCAGTGATGAAAAATAGAGGTAAATCTCAAACAATCCTCATAGTAATTGCAAATCAAGTACAAATACTTAACAAAACCTCAATATATCTAGTTGAGACTTGTTTGATCTCCAAAACATGTCACATAATCACCCTGCGAACCCTATCAACATGATAATCCAATTCCCAGATCCATCATCCAATATCCAAAAACCCTAACTTAATCATCACTACCATCAAAATCCACTACGATCCATACATTATTGACCATAGATCAACCAAAAAAACCTAAATCTATGGTCGTAGTGATGAACAAACCCTACGACAAATGTTGCGCACGAATTCTAAGCGCCCACCGATGAACAACAAGGACCGGTCAATCTGAAAACCCTAATCATATATTCCCAAACAAATGGAAACATTGAAGCCCTAAAACCCTAACCAAAACATAGCAGATTCACAAAACCCTAAAAAAAAGGATAGAGGGAGAAGAGCTCACATCGCTGGGGTCCGGGCCCTCCGTCAGAGTCGAGGGAGTCGAAGTCCTTCGCGGCGAGGCGGATCGTGCGCTCCGCAGCAGCCTCCTCGCGGAAGCCCCTTCCTTTCTTCTTCGGAGCTCCTCCTCCACTGCCACCGGCGGCGAAGGCGGAGGCGGCGCCGGTGATGGCTGACCTCAGCTTGGGCGCCGGGACTTCGGCGGCTTCGGCGCCGACCTCCTCGTCCATGAGGTCATCGTCGTCCATCTCAAAATCCACCGCCTCCACGTCCACGCCTCCGTTCGCCGCCATTTTCCCCCTCTTTTTTTTTCTCTCTATTATTTTTTTCTTCCTATTTCTCTTTCTCTTTTTCTTGATAAATAGAAGTCGGACGATGATAATGATGGGCTTTCCAGTGCAAAATATTGGGCCTGCATTGGCCTGTTTGATTTTGGCCCAATACTAATATTAGTATACTATAGATTATTATTACGAATTGTCTGTTGTAATTATTATAAACTTTATTAACAATATTTAGAAAGACTAAAAAATATATGACTTTATTATTTTATATTTAATATTATATTAATATTATTATATTATTTTAAGGAATGACAGCTTATGTAAATACATGCATGTCCTTATTTTTTAATAAATAATTTTAATTAGTAAACTTATGCAACGATATATTTAAAAAGAAAAAAATTATGGTAAAGTTGAAATTTTTTCATTATATAGTACTATAGGAAGTTATTACTTTAAGATTAAATGTTCAATCCTAAATTTATAATCCAACAAATTACTTAAATTTGGACTCCATTGGAATGTAAAGTACAAAAATAAATGTAGTTAGTTATCAATTTATTTACTGTCGACGGACGAAGAGTTAACTGTGTTTGATTGGGCTTTTTTTTCCATGGAAAATATTTCAATTACAAATTTTCCACCAAATGTAGTGTTTGATAGCTTATATTTCCATGAAATTATTTTCCAAAAAACTATCATTTTTCATATTTTCTTCTAAAATGGTGGAAAATAAAACTTGTCCAACCCATAGGAAAACATCATTTTCCATGGAAAATAACTATTTACCGTGGAAAATAATGACAATCAAACACCCAAATTAAGTTTTTCATAGAAATTTTTTTAAATTCCGTGAAATTTTTTTCTAGGAAAATAATTTCATAGAATTAATTTATTTTCCATATCTTTTCCACCTTGCAATCAAACGCACCCTAAGAGAAACAGGGGGAGAAGGTGGTTGTTGTGGCAATCGATGACAAAACATAACGAATTGCGAGGACCAGATCTCAAGGAAAAAGAAAATATAAGAAAATAATGAGATAAACAACTATGCGAGTAAAAACTTTAAGGCTAGCATTTAGATTCTGAATTTTATATCAACTTAGAGTATATGTCCTAATATGTCAAATTGAAAATTTTGAACCCTAATTTTTTATGGGAAGATTTATGAAATGCCCAAAAACTAAAAAAGTTTTATGTAAAATCAACCGCTAAAAAAACTTTCATCGCGTGCCCAGAATTAGAGAAACTTATCCAAAGCGGGTTCCAAATGACCATTTTGCCCTTCCTTTTAATTTATTGGAAACACCCACAAATTAAAACTGCTCTTAAAAAAACGTTTCAATACTCCATCTTCTTCCATACGCTGCTCACTTTCGAATCTAGGTTTTCTCCTCAAAAATCTTCAAAAACTCGTCGAAAAATTTCGGAAAGACCGGGACGAACGACAAAAGTGCTAAAACGGAGGTCCAAACATCATTTTTTTGCGAATCTAAAATTTCGGAAGGCCGTCTAACTATGAAGCTGTTACTTTCAGTCTCCTCGACGATACGCTCATTTTGCGACAAACGGGACCTCGTTTCGACCTCCCAGTCAAAAGTTATGGCCCTCCAAAGTTTCAGCTAACCATAAAATGCAGGAGAATGGCATTCTCCGTCTTAATTTACACGGAGAATGACCATTCTCCGTCTTAATTAGGACGGAGAATGACATTCTCCGTCTTAATTTACACGGAGAATGGTCATTCTAGTGTTAAAACGCAGGAGAATGACCATTCTCCGTGTTAGAAACACGGAGAATGCCATTCTCCGTGTTAAATGAAACGGAGAATGTCATTCTCCGTGTTAAATAAAACGGAGAATGGCATTCTCCGTCCTAATTAAGATGGAGAATGGCCATTCTCCGTGCTAAATTAAACGCAGGAGAATGCCATTCTCCGTGTAATTTATCACGGAAAATGGTCATTCTAGTGTTAAAACGCAGGAGAATGACCATTCTCCGTGTTAGAAACACGAAGAATGCCATTCTCCGTGTTAATTATGACGGAGAATGCCATTCTCCGTCTTAAATAAAACGGAGAATGCCATTCTCCGTCCTAATTAAGACGGAGAATGACATTCTCGGTCCTAATTAAGACGGAAACGGAGAATGGTCATTTCCAGTGTTAAAACGTGTAATTTAGTTTTTTCAGGAATAAAGAGTTTCGTTCTTCTTTCAAAGCGATGATAATTCTTATGGAAAAGAAGAAGAAAGATCTTCTCTCCACAATTGAAGATCTGAGTTCAAATGTCTCCACGATGAAGATGATGATGATGGTGATGATGATGACGAGCGATGATCTGAGTTCGACTGAAGAAAAACACACCGAACTACGAACGATCTTTGCGATCTCTGCTGAATATGAGAGCAATGGAATTCAGATTTTCCGTGAAGAAGAAAAAGACGAAAATCGCAATCCAGATCTGAGTTTTTTGAATTCAAATACATATAGATGACCAATTCGTGCGGAGGGGTAGTTTCGGTATTATAAAAATAGCAGTTTCTAGCGGGTGGCATCTGAAAGGGAATCTTGAAATATTTAACGTGAAAATACTTAATTCTGGGTATTTTATAAAACTTATCCAGCGGGTGGGCATTTCATAAAAGTCCACCCCGAAATTGGGTTTCTCAGCAATTTCCAGATTTTTTATTATGATTATTTTTTATTATATCTCTATTTTTAGAATTGGTTGGTTATTGCACTTGTATTCATGTACATAGTATAATAATAAAAAATCTTAAATTATATTTTTCTATTTTATTTTTTTATACCCTTATTTTCAGCATATGTTAGTTATTGCACTTGTTAGTCATGTTCATGATATAGTAAAAAAAAGTAAACAAAAAATAAACATTCATGATCGAAAATTTTCAATTGGACATTTTAGTGTTTAAACCCTATGCTGATAGAAAATTTAAAATCTAAAAAGCTAATTAAATGGTGGTCATATACTTTCCAATCGGTCGGCAACTTTATACTCGTTTCACTTTGATTTCACTTCAACTTTTGACTTGTAAACAATCAAAGGACAATAATATCATAATGGACCAACCGACTACTGACTGGATGATTGAAATTTATCATGTGTGACATTTCTCATGAATAGCATATATACGCCTTAGGTGATAACATAAATTTTGGTTTCACTATCATTTTTGTTATTTATATATTAAGATCCGATCGGCAATCTTAGGTTTTCAAGCCCAAAACTAACCCAAAATATTTAAAGGACTTGAATGTAGTTCAAAATTAAAATTTTTAAATTTTGGCGACTAACCTCTAGTCAGGTCACAACATGTGTGCTATGATGTGATGATAGACCACAAACTCTTGGATTACTATAGGAAAAAAACTTTGATACAGAAGGAGGTATCAAAGTTTTGATACCCCTATGTATGACAGGTGGCCCCCCTCCCTCTTCGTAAAACGTATATATATATATGTTTTACGAAGAGGGAGGGGATATATATATATATATATATATATATAAACTTTGAGGAGAGCACACATGTCATACATAAGGGGTATCAAAATTTGATCCCCCCTTCTGTATCAAAGTTTTACTCGGCCGACTAAAACTTATCCTCATACAATGCTCAATCATCTATGCTAGTCCACATCGACCAGTTGGATAGCTCGGACAAGTTAAAGAAAAGAATCCTACTGAATCAGGACAGTCCATTATTGTCTATTGATTGTATATTTGATTATGCTTAATATTAGGCCAAAGATCCCACCAAATCAGGAAACTGATTTGGCCAATTACTTTACTTGGCTGCATATGGACTTGATATTAGGCCAAACATGTGGATCTAAATTGTAATAGGCTGTGTATAAAGCTGTAAACATATCCTATGAATGTTAAGCAATTATTTTCTTCATCATATTATTTCTCTTTATAAGGGGTATCAAAATTTAATCTTCCCTTCTGTATCAAAGTTTTACTCGGCCGACTGAAACTTATCCTCATACAATGCTCAATCATCTATGCCGGTCCACATCGACCAGTTGGATAGCTCGGACAAGTTAGTCGGTTACAATCAACCCAAGATAATCTATGACACATTTGTTAAAAAAAGTTGATTTACTTTTTGTGTTTGAATGACAAAGAAAATAAACAGAAAAGAAAAACAATGAAGTATATGGTTCCCCAGCATCCAATGATTCACTTTTTCGTCCCAAAAAATCACCTTTTCTCCGATTTTTCTGACTTTTTCAAACACGTGGCCGATCACTGGATCCCGTTCATCCCTAACACACGATAGAGAACATCTCTGGAAGTATGGATCATGGTTTTATGCAGGTGAATTCTTTTACCAATCTTTACCAACTTGAGAGAGTAATGCTATGGACATATACATCAGGGTGTTACCTGGGCCGGTTCACTGCCGGCCCGCTGCAAGCCCGGCCCGCCCAGCCCGGCCCGCTCCAAGCCCGGTCCGCCCAGTCCGCTGCAGGACCGGCCCAGATCCAGTCCGCCTTAAGACCGGTCCGGACTGGGTTCTCCAAACCGAGCCCAGGCCCGGTCCGGGTTTTTTTTTTCTTTTCTAACCAACGATTGGTCCGGTTCAGCCCGGCCCGGTCAGGCCCACCCGAGCCTGGCCCGGACCGGCTGGCTAAACTGTTTTTTGTAAGTGAAACAAATTTTTTTTTAAAATAACTGGACCGGCCCGCTTGAGCGGCCCCAGCCCGGCCCGCCCGCGTGCGAATCGGCCCTGACCAGCCCGGCCCTATCCTACCCGGGTCACGGGGCCGGGCTAGGTTCCAAAATTTCTGACCGGGTCGGACCAGGCCCGGCCCGCTTATGCACCCGGTCCGCTTATGCACCCGGTCCGGGCTGGACCCGGACCAAGCCCGCTTGGGTCCGGTTAAAAAAGGGCCGGTCCGGCCCGGCCCGGACCAGATGACAACTTGACATATACATTCCTATCAAGTGTTGTATAGTCTTTAGAAATGGCTTTTTATACGCACTAGCAATCGTACTTTGCGCATATATTTTATACTAATTTGTTACATAATACTTATAATTATTTGGAGAAAATATTTTATTTTTGATAATTGGATAAAAATTCATTAAATCTGAAAGAAGGCCAGTAGTCCTATCCCCTCTCCATCCAACAAACAAAAATTAACCTAATCATTATTTAAACAATATGAAAACTACAATTTGCCCCTTCCCTTTCCTCAAATTGTCTTTCTACTGCCACGAGCTCAAGAAGAATCTATGTACGTCTTTTGTCTACCATAAGTCCAAGAGAAGCTCGTGAATCCAAATAAAATCCAATGTTTAATCATAAACCGGTGGTTGCTAACATGAGCTTAAGAAAACCTATGATCTAATTGTCTACAAGATTTCATGAGAAACCCATAAACCTAATGAATAATACCTTTTCTCTCCAAAATGTCCCTCCAAATCATCCCTCCTTATGTGACGGTTGACATTGCAGCTGACGTGACAAATTGTATAATTAAAATTAAAATTAAAATTAATATTAAAATTAATATTAATGTTAACATTAATATTAACATTAAAATTAAAAGTAATATTAACGTTATTTAATATTGATATTAACATTAATATTAAAATTAAAATTAAACTTAAAATTAACATTAATAATATTAATATTAATATTAACATGAATTTTTTTTGGGTAATTATTTTTTTTGTTAAATTTTGTCATGTCATCTGCCATGTTATATGACACATAATATTATTGCACATGTCATGTCAACTGTCACATAAGAAGAAATAATTTAGAAGAATAATTTGGAAGTACGAATAGCATTACTCAATATTAATTATATGCAATCTATTAATTGCCATTAACATATTGTCTACTATCATATGTTTAATAGTTAATCATGAGCTCAAGAAAAACCTAGTGATTGATATAAAAATGGAGGAAAGAGAAGAGAGGTTGAATATGAGGACAAAATTGTCAAAAATAATAATTTCGTTAAAGTCGACTATCTTACCATATGAGCTTAAACTAACATAGAGTATAAGGGGGCGTTTGGTACGCGGTATTTTTTTTATTCTCGGAAAAATTTAAGATGGGAATCTATTATGTTTGTTTGGCTTATAAAAAATTTATTTTCGGGAATTATAAATATCCGAGTAAATAGTTTACACACAAAACATGAAAATTCTATCACTTGAGAATATGTGGGTATTTATTTTTTTTTGCCCGGGCAAAAAAAAATTGTCTAAATTTGTTTATTCTTTTTTGATCAATTTTGATTAGTTTTGAACATTTTTTCTTTTTTTTTTGTCGTTTTTATCGTTTTTTGTCATTTTTTGTCGTTTTTACCAATTTTTTGTCGTTTTAAGCGATTTTTTGTCGTTTTTGTCATTTTTTTGTCATTTTTTGATTATTTTTTGTCGTTTTTATCTTTTTTTGTCATTTTTACCATTTTTTGTCGTTTTAAGCGATTTTTTGTCGTTTTTACCCATTTTTATCTTTGTTGTCACTTTTTGTCTTTTTGTCGTTTTAACCGATTTTTTATCAATTTTTGTCGTTTTAACCGATTTTTTGTCGTTTTAGCCGATTTTTGTCCTTTTTTGTCGTTTTTATCGATTATTTTTCGTTTTTGTCGCTTTTTGGTTTTTTTTGTCGTTTTAACCGATTTTTTGTCATTTTTAACCGATTTTTTGTCGTTTTTAACCGGTTATTTTTGTCATTTTTTGTCGTTTTAACCCTTTTTTTTGTTATTTTTTGTCGTTTTTGTCGCATTTTGATTTTTTTGTCGTTTTTGTCGTGTTTTGGTTATTTTTGTCGTTTTTAACCTTTTTTGTCGTTTATACATTCTTTGTCGTTTTTTTGTCATTTTAACCGATTTTTGTCGTTTTTCATCATTTTTGTCGTTTTTTGTTATTTTGTCGTTTTTACCATTTTTTTCGTTTTTATCGATTTTTTTTATATTTGTTCATTTTTTTTCGTTATTATTATTTTTTATTTTTTTCCGGGAATATTTATATTGTCACCAATGGGAATATAATTTTTCAGAAAATTTAATTCCTTGAAATTTAATTCACGGAAATATAGAATTCCCGGCTATATAATATTCCGCGTACCAAGCGCCCCCTAAGTTTTAACTGTTGAAGATTCCGTCCACCTTTTCTCAATTGTCAAAATATAGGATAAATAACTCCAAATATGAAATATTTAAACGAAAATTTTCGTCCAAAGCATAATTTTTTTTTTTTCAAAAATTTTGTCAAAAGCACAAAATTTGTATAATTTGTAAAAAAAAAAAGTATAAGAACAATCTTTCGGAAGTACTACAAATTAAAAAAAAAAATAGAAAACACGAAAGACGTTTCACCTCGTTTCAAATTATCATCTTAACATCCGTTAGCCCCAACAAAACTATTTTTTTTTTAAAAAAGTTCTTAGAAAGGGGGTTTCTATTTGAAAAAGGTTTTTTTCTAAAGGCACCACAAAAATTGTTTGGGGGCAACCCTTATTTGGGGACAGTCCAAGAAGGTGGAGAATTTGCTAGACGGCACCCAAATTTTGCTTGGGGGCAGCCCAACCCCCCAAACCCTTCATTTCTTCTCATTACTCATTCTACACTCTCTCTCCTCAAAAAAAAAAAGAGCTCCCTCCCTCTCCCAAAACCCTAATTTCTTCTTCTCCACCACTCCACTCCCAATTCCTCCACCAAGATTTTTTCCACAACATTCGTAGATTCGAAGAGATGACACGCAAGTTAAAGCAACCGGAATCTAGGTATGTTCTTCCCTAATTTCTTCAAAAATTATTTACATTCTATTCAAAACCCTAGAATATTTTTAATTCTCTAAATTTTTTTGATAAATAGGTTTATAATCTCTTTATGGTTCATGAAAGAAATTTTCAAACACAAGAAATCCACATTTTATCTTGAAACCCTAACCTTAGAACACGACAAACGAACATGTCGTTTTTAGCCGTTCGGGTTGAATACAGTAGGACTGTCAGGCATGTGACAGTCCTAATGTAAAGCAGGACTATGGCAGTCCTGATTTACATTAGGACTGTCACATGCCTGGCAGTCCTACTGTAATGAGATATGGGGGCGGGTAACTGCATGATTCTCATATGCGGGGGATAACTGCATGTCCTATTTATGTTTCTATTATTTAATAACTGTATGTTGTCCTGCAGTCCACCGGCTGCTAACAAAAGAATACGGTCCACCGCGTCAAAGCGGAAGGAACGTGTGGGACGTCCTCTCGAGCGTCCGGTAACAATTTTCGAACCGGCGCCCCAAGCTCGGTCTCGGACGCCGCCACCGGCACGTCAAGCTCGGTCGAAGCGAAGCAACGAGCTCTGGATGTTTTTGTAAAGATGTTTTTGTTGTTTGAAACTTGAAGGATATATTTGTTGTTTGGAAACTTAAGTTGTTTGGCAGACTTTTGAAGGATATGTAGTTGACACTTATGTTGTTTTTTTGAAGTTGGATATTTTGTCTGATATGTAGTTGTAATTTATGTTGTTATTTATGTACTTGTTGGATATGTAGTTGACTGATATGTAGTTGTTATTTACGTTTGGAAACTTAAGTTGTTGACCAATTCCTGATATTCTTGATTTAGTATCAGGACTGCCAGCACCATGACAGTCCTACACTTATGTAGGACTGCCAGGGTCCTGACAGTCCTAATTGAAACCCTCTGTGATGAGAGTTTCAAAATGAAACTCTCTGCCACAAAGAGTTTCAAATATGACTGTCAGCACCCTAGCAGTCCTACTTAAGTGTAGGACTGCCAGGGGGGTGGCAGTCCTATTTATAACTCTCTGTGATGAGAGTTTGAAACTGAAACTCTCTATCACAGAGAGTTTCAATTAGGACTGCCACCCCCTAGCAGTCCTACACAAAAGGAGGACTGCCAGAGTGCTGGCAGTCCTAATTGAAACTTGTTGTTATATAAATGGTTATTCTCCTGTGTTTTAGCACGGAGAATGGTCATTCTCCGTGTAATTTAGCACGGAGAATGGCTATCTGATCCAGTATCTGGACTGCCACCCCTAGCAGTCCTACATTGAATTAGGACTGCCAGGGTGCTGGCAGTCCTAATTGAAACTTGCTGTTACAGCAAGTATCAATTTTGTAAGTCTATGTAATTTAGCACGGAGAATGGTCATTCTCCCTGTGTAAATTGACACGGAGAATGATCATTCTCTTACGTTTTAACACTGAGAATGACCATTCTCCGTGTAAATTAAGACGAAGAATGGTCATTTCAGTGCATTTTATGGTCAATTGAAACTTTGGAGGGCCATAACTTTTGATTGAGAGGTCGAAATGAGGTCCGGTTTGTCGCAAAATGAGCGTATCTTCGAGGAGCCTGAGAATAACGATTTTCGTTAGACGACCTTCCGAAATTTTAGAATTGCAAAAAAATGATGTTTGGACCTCCGTTTTAGCACTTTTGTCGAAATTTTAGAATTGCAAATAAATATTAATTCAATGACTTACAAATAGGACTGCCACCCCCTGGCAGTCCTACATTCAATTATGACTGCCATGGTGCTGACAGTCCTAATTGAAACTTGCTGTTACTGTAACAACAAGTTTCAATTTGGACTGCCAACACCTTGGCAGTCCTAATTCAATGTAGGACTGCTAGGGGGGTGGCAGTCCTGATACTGGATCAGATAGCGATTCTTCGTGCTAAATTACACGAAAAATGGTCATTCTTTGTACTAAAACACAGGAGAATGGCCATTTATATAACAAGTTTCAATTAGGACTGCCAGCACCCTGGCAGTCCTCCTTTTGTGTAGGACTGCCATGGGGTGGCAGTCCTAATTAAAACTCTCTGTGATAGAGAGTTTTCAGAGACTTACAAATAGGACTGCCAGGGGGGTGGCAGTCCTGATACTGGATCAGATACTTTAACAAATTGGTATATTTTGCCACACATACTTGCACACATGTAAACACATATAACATAGATAGCACACATGTAGACACATATAACACAGATAACACACATGTAGACACATATAACACAGACAGCACACAAGTAGACACATATAACACAGATAGCACACAGGTAAACACATATAACATACTGAACTTCATATTTCACTGTATACAAAATTTACTCCATATAGATTAGTGGACTTCATATTTCACTGTATACAAAAGTGGTCCTCCATAAAAAAAATGTCAAACTGTAAATATATCCATATTTAGTCGATTTCGACGTCGTAGTGGTCAGCCACCACAGTTTGTCGTCCCGGACGATTTCGGACCGATCTGGATATCACTAGAACTATGTTGTTTACCCGTCCAACTTCTCGACACCAATGTACCGCACCCTTGCTTGATTCAAAACAAAGATCGGTTCAGAATAAATGGGTTACATTGACTGCAATTGGAGCAGGTACCGCAAAATCGGAAGATCTCAAGTTCTACAATAGAACTTAAAAGTTAATACAATTAGACAACATCATAAAGCAAAAATAGGTTTCATAGATTAGGACTGCCAGAGAGGTTGCAGTCTTTCACATATGTAGGACTGTCAGGCCCCTGGCAGTCCTACATATGTAAAGGACTGCCACCTCTCTGGCAGTCCTAATCTATGATCGGGACTGCCAGAGAGGTGACAGTCCTCTGTGTCACAACCCGATTTTTCATCCGATGAAAAGTTAAAATTTAGTTACCAAGAGGGCTTCTGATGCATCAAAGTGTTCTTCGGACGTGGCAGGAAGAGTATACAATATTTGATGATTTCGGTTGTTCCATGTTCAATATTTTTCTACATTAAACACATAATTCAACTTTTTATATGTGAAATTCATGTTTAAAACATTAAACATATATTAATTTGATGACTTACCAATAAATGAGAGAAGTCAATGACCTAGAGTTGAGAGAAAAATTTGGGATAAAATTCAATGACCTAGAGTTGAGAGAAAAATTTGGAAAAAATGTAGGTTGGAGAAAAACTTGGGGTTAAATTCTTTGACCTAGAGTTGAGGGAGAGAAGAAAAGAGTTGAGGGAGAAAATAAAAGAGTAGAGGGAGAGAGAAAAAGAAAACAAAAGTTGGTATTTATACCTTTGTTTGGGCTAGCCCCAAGTAAAAAAAAATTGATGGCAAACTTATAATATTTTAAAATATTTTGGGCTAGCCCCTAAGGTGATGCCCTTAGAAAAAACCTTTAAAAAACGCCCTGCTTTTTTCCTATTCAACCCAGTTCAAATCCAAAGCCACATTCAATTTGGGGACACAACGCGAACTTCAGAAGCCATCGGAGGGGAATGGGATGTTGTTTGTGTACTGTCACAGACAACGAAGTTTCCTGGGCTTTGTTATGCTGTCCCAAAGTGAACCTTTAATGAACAATGTTGGCTATTTGAAGAAAGTTTATGTTTATCTCTGCTGTCTACTTTTGCAATAAACAAACTGCACCAAAGTGTCCACTCTCTCTCTCTCTCCAAATTCACAACTTTTTCTTTTCCTCTGCCAGTACACTTCCAAAGTTATGCTCACACTTTAAGAGATAATAGGACTATTATAAAAGGTAAATTATAAAGACATTCCATATTTTATTAGCAAGTCAATAGCAGTCCCTAACATAAAGTAGAACTGTCGATAAAGTTGACAATTCTAAAAAAATTGAATATCAAGATTGACGGTCAACGAAGTTGGTAGTCCTCCTTAATATTATAGCATCTCCAACCCTATTGTCTTGTTAAGTGTTGTGAGTCTTAGGTGGCTCCTATGTGACATGAGCCACAAGACAATGTCTTGTTTATGTGGCAAAACTACATCTCAAAAGACAATGAGATAGAAAAACTCTCTCCAATGCAAAAGTATTGAGGAGACAATAAAAAGTATTTTTTTCAACTTCCAAGGCAACTCCTCCACTTCTTCAATTTTTTATAAATATTTTTCTATTCATAATTGATGATGTGGAGACAAAGTCATTGTGAAGTGCATTGTCTAGATCTAGACAACCAACTTCACATTCTCCTTGTCATGTCATTGCCATGTCAACTTCATATTTTATTCTACATTTGCACTGGAAAAAAAAATTTGGAACGAAAGTTTGTCATTCCTATGTGGCAACCATTTTTTCTAAACTCACAATAGGGTTGGAGATGCTCTTAGGACTGGTACACTTGAAAGATATGCTCACACTTTAAGAGATACTAGGACTAATATAAAAAAGCAAGGAGAGAAGAAGAAGCACTAGCTTAGGAATCTCTCTCTATTCAAGCTTCACATGCTAGACTCATTTTAAAGTCTACAAACCCTTCTGCCACTTCTTTGTACCTGTGATTTGGTTCTGTTTGGTGTAGTAGGGATGAGTAAAGGATCAGACAGCAACTTGAACTTCCTCAAGACACAGGTAAAATTAAAACAAATGCTCCTCAAAAAACCTTCCATAACTCCCAAGGAAATTGTCATGTTGATGTTCTGTTGTTGATTTCCTTTGGTGCTGCAGACGTGTGTCCTCAAAGTGAACATCTGCTGTGATGGGTGCAAGATCAAGGTCAAGAAACTGCTGCAGAAGATTGATGGTATGTGTGCTGAATTATTTCAGTTCTTTTTTCCTAATTTAACAAAGGAAAAACTCAAGTTTAGAGTTCAGTTTGTTGGTAGTACACATTTTTTTTGTGTGTAACTCGAGTTTTACTACTGCTGGAACGTTCTCAGGGGTGTACACTATCAACATAGATTCGGAGAAGGGGAAGGTTACTGTTTCTGGCAGCGCTTCTCCTGCAACACTCATCAAGAAGCTCTGCAAAGCTGGCAAGCATGCCGAGTTGCTAGGTCCAAGGAGTGGCAACAGCAACAGCACCAGTAACAACTTCCATGAGCAGCTCCAGAAGCTACAACTGCACCAGAAGGGCAATGGGAACCCCACAAAGAATGGAGCTGGAGGAGGAGGCGGAGGCGGCGGCAAAGAGCAGAAGGGTCAGCAACTGCTGCAGCAGATGAAAGGGGTCCAAGATCTGAAGATGCCGCAGACGAAGGACCAGAAGAAGAATGCCAAGTTCACCTTCCCTTCCGAGGACGAAGAAGAAGACGACGACGACATGTACGACTCCGAGGACGGTGATGACTATGACTACGACGACGAAGATTTGGATGGCTTTGAGGATGACCACAAGCATAGCAAGAAGAAACCCGTGAAGGAGAAAGGCGGTGGCGGTGGGAAGAAGGAAAGCCATGGTGGTGGTGGTGGTGGTGGTTGCGGGCACAAGGATGGTAAGAACGGAGGCGACAAGAATAAGAAGGGAGCCCCCGGTGGAAATGGCAAGGATGGCAACAATGGTGGCAAGAATAAGAAGGGGGGAGGCGCGGCAGGAGGGGCGAACAATCCCACCAAGATGGCGATGGGCGGGCAGGGCATGCAAGGGACGAACACGGGGACGATGGGCGCTCCCGTGGGCCATCCTATGAACCTATCCGCGGGCGGCATGCCTCCTGGTTACTACCAAGGAGGGATGGCGGCAGCGCAGCAGCAGCAGCAGCAGCAGCAATATATGGCTGCAATGCAGCAGAGGATGATGATGAATGGCCCGATGCACTACGGGCAGCAACCGATGATGGGTTACAGCCAGCCGATGGGGCAGATGCCGCCGCCGCCCCCGGCTTACGGAGAGCCTGCATACGCACACTATTTCAGTGATGAGAATCCCAACAGCTGCACTGTGATGTGATGAAGTAATAATTAGAGGATCGAGTGCCATTTTGGTTCTTTCAGCCATCAGTGTGACTGAAGGAAGAAGGTTTGTTCTCAAGTTGAAGCTAGTTTCAGCTATGTAATATGTGACATACATGAGTTTCTAAGTGAGATGTTGATAAGTTTGAAGTTCATAATAAATGTACTAGCAATAGCATGGTTCATGATCTTTGGCATTGAATATTTTTTTGGCTCTTGTTAAGTAACTGGTCTCTAGCTAGCTAGGAAGAATGGACACTCCAAAAATCTCATCATAGACACTTCGGACACACCCGAAAGGATACTATGTGGTGTCATATTCGTGTCCGTGCAACATATATAGCTAGCTAGCATTTCTTGGTTCTTCCTTGTATCTTTTTCTTCATACTTCCCATATGCTTCAATTGGAGCTTAGATTGTTGGGTGGTCCATGTGTAATTGAGAAAGATTGCTGGTGCATGTGGGCTATCATGATGGATGATATGATGAAGGTCACAATCACCATTGTTGGTGGAGGTTGAGCTCATCTGTTAGGTACAATTTTAAAGTATGAATTTGAGTGCTCTAAAATATTGTTCCTGAATTCCTCTATAACTCTCTATTGCTCCTGCTTTAAAGTATATTTTTGATGTATATTTATGAGTACTTTAGCCTGTCCTAAAGTTGGCAATTTGAAGATATAAGTGGACAATAAAAAGAAAACATCTATCAACACCAAGACTAAGAGGAGGAAACAAGAAGGAAAAAACAACAACAAATTTATGTACTTCTTTCTCGGTTGTCAGTGGATGAAACACTCATCAAAACAATAATGGGGTTGGATATTTGAGTTTAAGAGTCTACCTTTCAATTATTGAGCCTCATCAGTGGGAAAAAAAAGTGTCAGTAATTTAAATCCCTGCAACAATTTCTCGTGCAACCTAGTGTTGCAAGCAAATAATAGGTTGCGTAAGATTTTGGCACGATAATTTGTACATAAGATCACCAAAATCTCATAGAGCTGTTGGAAACGTGGTGTGACCCAAACCGGAGTTGCCCACGAGGTGCGATCCCCCCATTTGAGCGCTCAACTAGAAACGAAATACAATCCAACAAGAGCCCCCCAATTTATAGGGAGAACAGTCGATAGCACCACACTGCAAGATAAATTGGATGCAGGGGATTGTAGATCCAATTAACATACATTAGCACTATCTAAAGAAAGCTCTTTACTTTTCTGATCTCACTGTTAGTAATGATCATCTAAAAGTTTTCTCGTATAATTACTATTATTTACAGTTTTAGTGCTTAGCCAGCATTCTCCTCCATCTCTCATGACTTACGACGTATAAAAAAACACAACAGGGTAGCAGAACTCGGTATTATTTGAAAAGAACACAAAGAAAATGGTTCGCAGTATCGGCCGATACCGATACGGTTTGGCATGTCCCGATCCGATACCGACCGATACCCGATACTGACCGATACCGATATTGGGGGTCTCTTTTCGGTCAATTCAGCAAAGAAAATTGAACGAAAAATATCAATAAGCACGGGTGTAAAAGCATAGAAAGGTTATAAAAACATGTAAAAGAAGAAAACTTATCTATCGTATGTAAATCAATCGATAAAGGTGACTACTATTTCATTCAATTTCAAAACTACTATGAAACAACACTGAAAATATTAAAATTATGCCTAAATATATTTTCTAAAATGTTAATATTTATTAATAGTTATTTGCTTTCCGATACCCAAAAAACCCGATACTCCGATCCGAAATCTCCGATATTGTCGATACCGCCGATCCCGATACTCATAGGAATGGTCCGATACCGATTCCGATACCGATATTTCGAACCTAAGGTACTACTATTGTTTCATGAAAAGCATAGTATAGTAGTGCCTGCAGCACTACAAATTCACTAAAGAAGCTACTATCTCGTCTTGACCAACTCTACTCATCCCATGGTCGAGTGTCTACCATATCATTGTCTTGACCAATATTTCTACTGTTTCTTTGCTAATTGCTCAAGTGACAGGCTGCACATACAGTGCAGTGGCCTTGGTCCAAGGCTGTCAGCTGCAACGGAAGGGATTATAGCACGCACTGGCACTAGTGTCTCTAGTACGTCTACCACTGAAACTAAATGCCACAGCATAGTAGTTGTTACTGTGGGTCCATATGCTTTTGAAGCATCATATCAGTGGGAAGTGATGGAATCAAATTCCTCCCAGCCCTTTGCTGTTGGGCTCAGGTGAGGTTCTCTCTGCTCCATCTCCTCCCCTCATGCCACCAAATTCCCATACTAAACAATTTGATTCACCTTTTTATTTATTTATCAGTTTGTGAGTAAACAATTTGACTAGAAGCTTCCTCTTCATCAATCTCTGAGGTTAGTTCATGTGTATCTTGTCACGGATTTAGTGTTTTTGCCTACACCTCGTTCCGTGCGGCGCAAAAACTTTCTACTTGAATACTCGTGCAAGCCTTTTCCGAATGCTTAGCAAGATCGCTGAGACGAAAATGAGAAACGTGGAGCAAATGAGAGAGAGATTGGGATATTGAAAACTTGACTATAATAGAGAGAATTTACAACTTCTTGGATGGTGAGGAGCAAATGAGCCTCTCACTTATTTATAGGACCTCAAAGGACTTACATGAAGCTTCTGAAAACAAAATATTACAGAACTTATTCTAGGTCCAAGATATTTACAAGGAAGATTCTAGAATATCTAGAAAGATATGGAGACTTTATGAGCCTTAAAGAAGACTCCACCACCTTCTGGAGGATTCCGGAAGCTTCCAACAAAATCCTTATCAGATGAGGTTTATGCAGATCCGCCGCGGTGGACAAAAAACTATTGTGCGTGACAATTTGCTCACTTTAGTGTACTTGATTAGTTCTAGCTTGAGGTGTTTAGTTATCATGTGTATCCCCATCCCTGATGCAAAATTCAATTTTTAGGTTAGCAAGACTTCAATCTGAATTTTTTTTTTTGTGAAATTCTATTTCCTTCCGTATTTTTTTTCCTTCCATAAAACTCCAACATTAATTCTGAACTCCCAAAAGCCCTCATAACTTAAATATAACTCCCGTTTTGCCTACGGAAATTTCTCATTTCACGTTTCAGTTTCAAATCTCCAAACTCCGAAATAAATCCAAACTCCATTTTAGCAAATTCTGGTCCCAACTAGGCATTATGGATATCGGGGATCACGATCTCAAGATACGGGGAAAGACAACGATCATGATCACACAATAACGGTGATCGTGGGGTCGTGCTTCGAGCTATGTCAGACAACTATTTATACAATAACAGTAAACAAGCACCAATCATGGAAGTGATTTCAAGGCTTTGTCTGTACATGATTGGTCCAAGAAGATTTTTTTTTTTTTAATCTTTTGCTCAACCAGTCAAGATCAAGATTGGTGCTTTCATTGCAAGTGTTCCCTTCTCTTAGGTAACAATCAATTGAATTCAATTTCTTTGTTTTCTTTACCATGCCTCTTTCTTTTTCAATCCAAGCTAAGCTAAAGGGAACCTGGAAATCTTCAAAATAGGTTTTCACCAAGTAAACAACTTCCTAAGCATCAAGACTTTTTTTGGGGAGGTCAAAAGACCTCAGCTGATGGCCTGTACATCTATCTTTTGTTGAAAGAATTGGAATATATGTAAAGAGCCAGGTATAGTTCATCCTTTACTTTAAGCCTAACCTTTAAAAGACACTTTACCTTCCAATTTTTCCTCAATTCTAAGAAAACTAAGCATTGTGACAAATTATTAGAAGAACAGCACCGATGATATTTTCAGAGAAGGATAGTACCATTGTAGCTTACTTGCTAAGATTTTCAATCTCTTTCATGAACTGCACTATACATTGTGAAAATTTATTGGAATAACAGTAGGAATGATATTTTCAGAAAAAGAAAAGGATAGTACCAATGATGACTACTTGTTAAAAGTTCTTCTTCAATCGACTATGCATTCCACTATTTGTGCATATTAGAGAGTAAGAAGAAACAACCTTGCTCTTGATGGCGCGAACACCCAAAGCCTGACCACCCTTATTCTCAATGAAAAGGAAACTTATCTCTAATATTGTAAAGAACCTGTAATTCCCCACTTTGGCTCTTTTTAAATTCAAGGTAACCCTACCTAGACTTTGGAGGTTTGGGAACTAAAATAATTGAGCTAGATATTGCTGTAGATTCCATATTCAAACACATATAAACCTTCCTGGTAGCTTCCCCCAGCTACAGTCACATGCCCAGAATTCCAAATTCCAAAAGCATAGTACAGAATAGTTCCCAAATACCTGGCGTTTGCCCCCATTCCTGAACGCTACCATAACCATTAACTATGCTTCACTATTTTTTTTTCTGACACTTTCTTTTCTCCAGTCAAGCATACTGGGAATTCTCCATAGCCAACCAGGCACAAACAAGACCACCTTCTTGGTTCCAGTGTTCCTTGATATAAAAATCTGAAGTATGAATAATGTGAAAGTTCTTCTAAAAAATCGAAATCATCTATGGGAGACATCTTTTTTTTTTACTAGCAGCATGTGTGGTTAAAAGAAAAGACGAGTACTCCAATCGATGAGATTATCCACATCTTTCAAGTGCTCCCATGATCCCACCAATAACCCTCTACAAATACAAATGTTTGCATTTACTGATGTCCATCTATCCAAAATGTAATAATGGGCCAAGTTCTTCCAATACAAGTCATCCTCATCAAACTCTTCCATCAATAGACTTTGTACGCGACTGTCTGTGCATGTTGGCCTAAACCCTGCGAACATCCGCCTGCACCAATGGCCCAATGGGAACCCTTTTACAGAGGCGCGACACAAGGCTTTTCTGGCACAAAGAATTCAGTAATGTTTTGGCCACTCAGTGTTGTTGTGTAGACTATAGAGTCATGTACAGTGTTGCATTGTTTGCAAATTTTATTTGAATATGTATTTTAACTTGTGCATTATCCAATATGAATTTGCGATTGTGTAGCTATGGAATTAAAATTCAAGTTCAGTGCTATTTATAGTGCAAGGTGGTTTGTGCATGTACAATGTAGATCAATATATGCTATGGAAAGGAGCAATCATATAATAATTAATGGAACCCTTATGACTAGAGGTAGGCTTAGACGAACATGATTTGAATTTTTAAAAAAAGATATGAGTTTTGTAGCGTTAGAGAGGACATGATCCTTAACAGAGCCAAATGGAAGAAAATGATTCAAATAACAAACAACCATAAATTTGAAATAAAGACTTCTTTTTGCTATTTAGTGTCGGGCAGCCATTAGAAGGAAGTGTTAGTCAGTTAGAATTCACCTTTGCACCCAAGCAAAATTAACTATTTTTTTTAACAAACGAGATAGTGACTACAAGCATTTACCATAACAAAAATGATACATAAGCTTATATAGATTTATATGTAACCATAAGCTCAATCATGTAGATATGTATGAAAGGTTCCCATGTAATATTTTTTGTAGAACAATAAGATAAACTACATGTATTAGTAACCACAACTTGTCATTTAGGAGAAGGGTTAGTGAACCCAGGCCTACACGTTATGGTAGTGTAGAATAGTTGTCGGTATAAGAGCCTCTATAATTCCTATGCAAAATCTGAAAATATGAAGAATTACTCGGCGTAGAGTACAATAATTAGTTGAATTTCACTTATAAAATTATTTAACACAAGGTATGTTTCATTCATTGAAAGATGACAAAAAGTTTTAAATAAACATGCGTGCGATGTGCAAACTAACATGCCCAAACACCCACTCACCCCACCCAAAGTATCCTAATACACTTGTGAGTGATCAGAAGGTCATAACATCTTCAAGTTCAAGCCTCTCTCCCTCTCCACCACCTCCAGCCCCACCAGACGACCACATGCAGACAAAACATGTATCTCATCCTAAAAGACACTTACGGGGGTTTGGGGAGGTGCAAAAATAAAGAGTAAGCACACTTAACCTGCTGCAAGTGTGTTGCTTGGCAATGTTACCCAGGTTCGAGGTCTCTGTTAACCAAGATTTAACCTGCTAAAATGTTGTTTGCAATATTAACCAGCTTCAAAGTCTGTTAACGGAGCTTTAACCTACTGCCAAATGCTTCCTTAGCAAAATATCCGTCTTCGCATTAATTGAAATCCATACCTCATGAACAATCATAACAATATCTCTCGTGTCCGCAAAAATCAAGATTCTGCCAGATCAATGATACCCTTTCCCCTCAGTTTTCCACAACATTTCCCTCTGTTTTATTAACCATTTTGTTCATTTCTCCAATCTTGCTTGTTATAAACATCATATCAGTGTGCTCAGATTATTGCTGAAACCTCCAGTAACACACTTTCTGAACCATCCATTAACCCACATATACAAGAACAAGATCCCTTATCAATCGTCATTAAAATCAAATGGTGTCTCCAGTACTCTTCTAACTAAATAAGAATTATTTCAGTCCTAACAGTCGTGTTTCTAAGCATGTTCACAATACCTCATTGAGCAACAGCATAAAAGGCATAGCTCATGCATAAATCCACAAATAGAATGAAGGATTCGTTAGATAGCAGTAGAGCATCTTATACACGCATTATCTAAAGCCCGCATTTACAAAATCAAGATTGTGCATTGATTACTCTGTGTTTCGATGTCCCAACTTAGCTAAGGACATATAAAGGCTTCAAGGATAACTACAGGAAAATATATCATAACCAAAGAGGATATCTTCTATTTCTGCAATGTTCATGAGCACTTTGGGACAAGAATATGGTAACAAGATCAAAGGACAACATATGTTATGCATGAATAATATATGTACATACTTGAATAACAACTGCCACATAATGACACGAAGAACAAATTCCTCTCGATGTACAGAGTAAGCTTTAGTGTGATTCCCGTAACCAAAAGGCATATCTATAAACAAGCAAGACCAAAGGGACATGCATATAGCGGGTATATGAACAAACTAACTGAAAACTGCAGGAGCAATGTTACCAGAAAGCTCCAAAGTGAGTATATGATAATTATACACTTTCACCATTAGCACGTTCCACATGGTTTTCCAATGCATCCAGTTTCCTTAGAGTGGTATTTCCATGAGCTTCTCAATTGGTTGGCAGCAGATAGGGCACTTATTAGACTGAAGCCTTAATTCTTTAGCACATCCAATGCACATGCACTGCAAAGGAAGAGGAACACACCAACCAACTAAATAAACCAAGAAAATACAACTTGCAGGGGAGAGATTTATAAGTTTGCCAATCAATTTTAAAGAGAAATAATGACCAAGTATGGTTGCTTGAATCTCACCATATGCAGACAAGGAAGCACAGCAGTATCAATTGGTTCAGACATACAAATAACACATTCCTTCTCGGGATTGCCATCACCATCACCATCGTCAAAGTCTGCTTCCACTGAGAGTCCAAGGTCAAAAATTTCTTGCAACTCATAGCGATTATCATCAAGCCATAAAATCTGCTTTATAACCTTTACTTCAAAAGGTCCGTCAGTACTACTCTTAATAACTGCTTCAGTAATCTGTGCACAACCTCGGACTGTAGACTGACTAACCAACTCATCGGTAGGCAGAAGGCTGAAGAAAGCTCCAGCATACACAACAAGAGGGTAGACATCTCCATGTAAAGGTGTCGAGAGTTCATCCAACCCAAAAAATCCTAGGTAATACCAGATCCTGAAGGCTGGAGGAATTTTTGACCAACACCTTTTTGAAACGGTACGTTAAAGGCATGTAAATCTCAGGATACATTAGGGAGAAACTACAATTTGCACCTTCCTTGGCAAAGTAAAAGAGAGTAAAACTGCCATCCACAAAAAAATAATCATTGTAAATTAATACATAAAAGGTTGTCTTTTGAATGATACTCAGTCATAAACATTCCACTAATCATTATTGGTAAGAAGAGGAATCACTAGGGACAGAGTACAATCAACACCTCCTTAAAAAGATGAGAGAAGAAATTCTGCCATCCAAAACAAACTGTATGCAATTTAATAAACCGAAGCAGTGTTTCCATGGCATTTCACATATATCTATTACACAATTGTTAGTATAAAATTGTTATAAGAAATAAGCTTAAAGTGAGTGATTACTCTAGAATTTCACGCTTTAAGAAATACCATGTTCTCTAAGCTTCAATTTACCCAACCACAAAGCAGGTAAAAAATATAATGATCACCAATTGATAATCACGCTATAGCTATACATAAACTATAGAAACAATGGAACCTATCAAAATTACATCAGATCCTTGGTCATAAACTTAATAATATGTACCATATATGGTGGTTAGCGGGAGTCTCGTGGCACTGGGACGCCCCTTTACCATATATGGTGGTTTTTCTTAATATAATGGTTTTAATGTCTACTCTTCATAAGTATGACTTTCATACTTTAATTGCAGAGATATGTTTATTAAAAAATTTGCATTCTTGAACTCTACCTAAGTTAGGAGATTTTGGAGCCATGCAGATCCTAGTAGCAACCTCTTCAACTAGTACTAATCCCTGATCAGTGTCAAAACTTGATCCTTGTAACACCTAACCTTTCAGTCTGGATTGTGTAACCCCTCTAGTAAAGAAGCAAATTGGTTCTAGTGCCTTATCATCATTAACTGGCTCGAGAGAGTGTCCTCCCATTAGTAGAGTGCAGACCGATCCATCACAAGCCAATTGGCTCAAGGGTCAGTCTCTTCTTCACCAGCAGGAAAATTCATGCCATACTGTCATCAGAAGACAGTCAACTCTAGGGTCAACCCTTCATAACTCAACAAGACATCAGCAACAACTCGAGTACGAGTTCGGCCCATCATCATGATTCAAGCAGTAGGTCCACCCATCAATCCCCATCATTTAATGAGCGACTCTCTCGTTGTCGCAATCAAGAACTAAGGGACGTTTGGTATGCGGTAATAAAGATGAGAATATGATATTTCCATCCATATTACCATGTTTGGCATAAACACATTCTAGATTCCCTGTAAAATCTAATTCTCTTTCCTTGGGTACATAATATTTATATTTTGAGATTTATATAAGTACTCTCATCTCTCTTTACATAGTGAGGCAGAAAAAGGCAAAACCAGGTACTTTCTTCATCTTCTCTTCTCCTCGTAATTAACTTTTCCTCCCCCCCCCCCCCCCCCCCCCCCCCCCTCTCTCTCCCACCACCACCCACCCACACACACACAACCTCACCAAAACCCTAATTATGACAACTTTCTCCTCCATCTTCTCTCATTATTTTGACACAAATCCAATAACGACATACTCCTTCCTTCCTCCCCTCCTGTACAATCCCGACACATACCTAATCTTGAACAAAACTCAATCCGGACACAAACCTGACAGATTTGAAAGACCATCTAGTCATAACAAAAATCCATTTCTAGTTTCATTTGTTTATTTATTGATATTGCTAGGATTAGGAAATTTAAAAAAATGTATTTTTTGGATCAAAGTTAAGAAATTTTGTTTCTTATAATGCATCATATGGCATTTATGATTTACAGGGAGGTGTGATCTTATTTTCTCTATCAAAATTCAAAGTTAGTATACTATCTAGACAATTATAATTTTTCAAAAAAATATCATTAATGTGATTTTTTTTCCTGGATAAAAATATGAAGTCAATATATTTTTTTTTTTCTGATATAAATTTATTTCCTCACATAAATGGACGGATTTAACGTGAATAATCTTCCAAGAATTATTACGATTTTCGTAATTTACCTACAAATGTTGAAGAAGACGATGCAAATGTTAAATGTAGGGTAATTTTAGCTTGCGCTCTTCTACACAAGAGATGACCATTTATGTTGGTAAAGGAGACATCCATGAAGACAATGCTTTGTTGCAAGAGTTGGAACGTGAATGGATAACACATGTTGAGCAATCTACTGAGTGGATTCCATGGATGGATAACTTGGCACATGAGATGTGGAGTTTCAATAACAACTTGGTTTATTTTGTTAAAAACATAATTGTTGTGTTTAAATATTAGTGTTAGTAATATTCATTATCATATCCATGTAGTTGGATCTCCATTAGTGTTTGAATGTGTTATTTTTGTTGACTATTTGTTAAAATTTAGTCCAAATTGATATTTAATTATAAACAAACATTAGTTGTATATATTTTATTTCATGTTTAAATTGTGAATAATAGCAATACACATGTTGTTGATAATAGTAATTCAGGTATGGAAGAATCAAGTCAAAAGAGAATGGGAAAGGGTGTTAAAACCCGAAGACTCCATTGGACTTCACAAGAATATCAAAAGTTATTTGAATCATTATTCCAGTTATCAAACTCATGAAATTGGAAAGCAGATAATAGAACATTTAAGAGTGATTTTTCACAAAAACTAGAAAGGTGGATGCATGAATTATTGCCGGTACAGATATCAAGGCAGTACCACATATGCAATCACGAGTGAAGCTCAGGAAGAAGCAATATAATGCAATTGCGGAGATGCTAAGCCCTCTCGTATCTGGTTTTGGATGGAATGATACTGAAAAATACATAGAATGTGAAAAGATCATTTTTTTTAACTTTTTTTTATTTAGAGATATCTTAACTTTTATTTACTGATTTGTACTAATATGACGTCTTGAAGAGTTATCTATAGTGAGATAAGCCATTTCCTTATAGTGAAGAGTTATAAAGACCGACGACTGCTGCTGGTGCAGAAACCCTTGCCGATGGTAGAAGAAATTGATAAAGACGAGGCTGCAAATATGGACAACATAGTGAAACTTGATATAGAAGATGACTTAGCGGATCCTGTATATTTCAATCAGGCTTCCAAATGCAACCAATCTCAACAGTCTACAGCAGCGTATAACACAATAGGCCAAACAAGTTGGTCAATATAATAAGAGGATTAAAAGGAGAAAGTCAAGAGGAAGAGATGACCCAGCAAATGATAACTTTGGTGAAACTATGATTAAGTTGGGAAATGCCTTTGAAAAAGTAAACAATACTATTTCTAAGTTAGTTGGATGCTTCCAATTTATGGCTGATGATGCTCAGAGGAGGCTAAATGTGTGTGAGGAGATAATGAAAATGGACGATCTGACAAATCCGGAGCAAATACGAGCTGCAATGGCCATTAGTCAAGATACAAATACGACTAAAAACTTTTTACCTTCTCAACTGAGATGAGAAAGTAATTTGTAAAGGGTGTACTGGATGGTGAAATTTAGCTTGGAGGTGAAAATTAATTTCTGGATATTTGAACATTTTTTTCATTATTGCAGTTGGTGTTTTGTGATAAATAAAAATGAACATTGAAGGTCGTACTTTATGAAAGTTATGTAGCAATTGTCATGTTTTGCTTAACCTTATTTTTGTTGAATATTTTTTATATGTTATGTAAGAATTATACTTTGAAAATGAAGCTCATTGCCGAATATGATGTAAATGACTTTGCATAGATTATGTAGGTTTATGTTTAAAATATTAGTTTACCAAAATTATAATTTTGTGAGGAAGGGGTAATTAAGGAAATGTATACAATGACATGTCATATTCTTGGGAATTATTCAGGTATTAAATGTAGGAATTCTATATTCCCGGAATTACAATGTATTACACCAAACACGGTAATACCTAATTTCCAAGAATTTGATGCCGGGAAATAGTATTCCTAGGAATATTTTATTCTTGGTAATCATGCAATACGCGTAACAAATGCCCCCCTAAGTTTCTTGATAGGAGATAGTGACCACATAGTGCTTGGGAGATGCCATAGCAGATAGCCGACACAGAACAATCAATATATATATATATATATATATATATATATATATATATATATATATATATATATATATATATATATAACCGTTGAGTTGAACCATCAACGGTTAAGATTAGATGACTTAAAATAACATCCAACGGTGGATAGCATGTGAGGAGATACGGATCCCTCCTCATATATATATATATATATATATATATATATATATATATATATATATATATATCATTTGTGTAGAACAGTGGAAGTACTGAGTTATGTTATTTAGAAGCTATTTCGCTCATATGTATTAATCATGTTTATTCTTACCATGGTAAGCTTATCCTAGAACCTTAAATGTGACAATAGCGAATGCGGGTACTGGAGTATTGGTATGCCGCGTAGCCTGAGATATTCGTTACGTAATTGGCTTACCGTATTCCGGGAGGAGGGTGTGACAAGTACATAGTTGAACAGTTCGCTTGCGGATCCAATATGACGAAATTCGTACTTAGTAAGAATAAGAATTAGATACATATAAGAATAACCACAGTAAATGGTAAGTAATTGAAGAAATGGCTTGCAGATGATATATTGCTGATTAATGCTATATTAGGCTGTAAGCTGCTATTCCTCTAGTCTATGGTTACACATTTTCTCTGCTCTACTATTATTATTAGGTATAACTACAGGTGGAGGCTCATCATCATCATCCAAGCCTTCTCCCATTATAATGGGGTCAGCTATGGATCATAACAAAACTCTATGAAAGATTTGACCAAGTTTGTATGATCGGATGTCAACCTGACATCAACCTCTATGTTGGTGCCAAATTCCTAGCCAAGGCTAATGGAGAAAAAACTATAGCAGAAGCTATGCCCGTTATCTGGAAGAGAATCAGAAAGTTAATTCCAGGATCGAATCATCATCAATCAGTTTGTCAATAATAGAGTAAATATACTTCTGTAGGACTTATCATATGTCCAAAAGGTTTACTCTCTTACGAACTTATTTACAGTCAACACCTCGGCTCAAGACTCATAATCAGTTGGTAAGTTCACTTATAGGGGTGAACCATCATCTCAATTCACTTTGAGGACTAGACACTGTCTTCTGACCAGAAGACTCAACACTTGATATTTGCCTAGGAAAAATGTACATTCAAAATTTCTCTTGAATACCTTACATAAAAAAAATCGAGTATGCTGGATAAGACAACAGTCATGCCTTAAGGTAAGTGGTTTCTATAACAGCCTCTCCAATTAGACCATGACGCTCCGCAACCAATGATTGGGTGACTTGCATGATATAAGGGAAACCATACCTTCTGTTGGAGGAATAAGCACTTTTTTTCATACAACATTATTTTCACTTTGCCTTTCCCAGAGTGATTATTGTTCTTTGCATCTTTCACAAAGGTTCCATTCTTCCACTGCAGAATATCACAGACATGGCTCTAACATCCTTGAATACAGGCTACAGCAGCAAAGTCCTCTCTTCTTATTCTTCCATCATGAACAAATGACAATTTTATATTTTGCACCATGTTAATGCCGGTTAATGTTCTCCTAGTAAAAGGTCATCCTCCCCGGGATGTAACTGGCAGTGTTCTTTCCTAAATGTACACTCCCTCGTGGATGAAGTTTTATTATCCTCCATTGGAAATAGCTAGATGCAACCCCAAGAAAGGTTTCTAGCACCCATCCTTCTTAAATGCTATTCCATGCAGACAAACTCAGAGAAATATATGGACACTTCTACAAAGACAAAGATAATCTCAGGCAAGAAAATAACCGTTCTACTCCTTGAATAATTGGTTGTAAGTGCGACCCTACAAGGGTTAGCAAAGGTTAACACCTCCATTATTGTTACTTGCTGTGATAGTGATGCATCTCTTATCTACCATTTTGCCTTCATGAAGATAATATATAACTATGTAACTGTACATATTAGTGGAGCAGAATTATTATCAGGTGCGAGCCAGATTGCATTCAACAAATCAGCACTTCTTGCAAGGCGGCTTCGATCTGGATAGTCAAAACTACGACTAGATTTGTTGCAAAATTGTGCATACAATCTTATAAGTAGACATAAAACCAAGCGCATATTACTCAGAAAGATCCATGCTTAAACTTGTTCAAGTATAGAATTGGAAGATTCTTGACAAGGCTTTTGGGGACATGAAGGTTGTTGATAAGTTAATCAAGGGCTGGAAAAAATGAATAATTGGAAGAAAGCATTATACAGCAAGAGCATATTTCCCAACTTTTGATGCCGCAACTTAGTAACTCACTAAGTGTGACTCCTATGATTTTAAGAGGAAATCTCTACCTAGATATGTTTTTTAAAAATCTCATAGTAGAATTTCTCTCTCTTACCTAGCTAGACAAAGCATTCATTCCTGTCTACTATAGTACTAGAACAATGTTCCAGACTCCCAGTACATGTTTATATTGGCAGTTGGCACTATCTGAGTTAGCTACATGATTTCAACGTATGCAGATTAAGATATTCTTAACTATTCTTCAAAACCATCATTGTACAACAACAAAGCATTTATCCCAAAATTTTGGAGTCGGCTATTTGAGTTTTTTTCCCCCCATATAGCTCTGTTAAGGGCCACGTCCCCTGCAGCATTAACGAAGACCATATCCCTTTTTACAACCTTAATCCAAGTTCGTTTAGGCTTTAGCCCTAGATCTAGCAGCTCCTCTAACTAATAATTTACTGCTCCTAACATGTGCATCTATTGGTCTACGTCACACTGGTCCAAACGGCCCAGTGCAATTCTCTCTTGTTTTATCCTCAATTCATGCCACGTCCAACTTCCCACAAACTCCTACTCATACTTCCAAAGTATTGCCGCTCATCCATCTTAGCATTCTCAATTCAGCTTAAGCTCATTTGTGGGGTATCTTTTTTCTAATCGGCCCAATACATTGATCCATAAAGCATGGTTGATCTTATAGGATTTTCCTTTTTTGAACAGTATCTCGCGATCACAAAGCAGTCTATAATTTCATTTTAAGGAAATTAACGAACTACTTAGCAATTGTACTATACTACGGAAAAGAACAACAAGACCTACATGTTATATGTGATTCATAACATTATCGTGACAAAAAAGAAGAAGCAAATATATAGAGTGATAGCATTCAAGTGGAGCAATGGGTCACCTCCCATCGACGACCGCATCGAAGGTGAAGGAGACGAGGCTGTGGCCCGCGCTCTGCTCGTCGGGTTCGCCTGTGCACATTGACCACATTCCTTATCCTCGTCGCCTTCCGGTGCTCGATCTCCGGAGCCAAATCTTGGTCGTCGCTGGCCGAAGGATGCAAGGAGGAAGGAAGTGGAGGAGGAGAAACCCATGACCCAGGTGTCTGAACGGTGCTAGAATAAGGCTATGGTGGTGGCATTGGCGGTGGCGGGAACGGTGAGTGGTAGTGAAACTGGTACTGCTGAGGATTGTGATGGTGGTGGTGGTGACAGCCATAGCATTTTCTTCTGCTGCTTGGTGACTGCCCCATCAAGAAGAAGAAGAGGAGGGAGAATAAGAAGTGGGTCGTTGTGTGTTGATGACGAGGAGGAGGAGAATTGGTGAAGACGAAATATTTTTACGGGCACTAACCAGTTGGCGAATGAGCGCTGTCACAATAGTCTAGGAAAGCGCAGGACTTTGGTTCACACGTTTCATCGAACAAGTGGCGGGCACACCGCCCCCGTGGGAAGGGAACAGGGAGACAGCGAGCAAGTAGCAGCCGCGGATGGTCTTCGCTCCAACGAAATTGACACAGATCTGCACGATTTGATGTTTATATTGGAGTCGTAACCTTAGCTACATATTGCATTTTGGCAGCACATAGGAGAGTGAGCCTTGTTCGGTTTCGAACCGATAATCGAATTAAATCAAATCAAATCAAATCAAATCGAACCCAACATTCTGTTCAGTTTGAAAAAAATAAAATTGATTCGACCCTAAAAATAGGTAAATTATAAGAGCACATTTTGATCAGGGCTGTCCAAGTATTAGTTTTCCATTATTTACAAGTTTGCCAGAAAAAATTACTCAGGGCTATCCAAGTGGTAGGTATAAAAGATAAGTGTTATAATTTTTGTTTTCTTTCTCACTCTCCATTCCTCACAAGAAGAAGAAGAATAAGAAGAAAAAAAAAACAAGAACAAGAACATCAATTTTTGCAAACCTAGTTTATTTTAATTTTTTGCTCTCTTCTAATTTCTCAGATCTCTTTCTCCAAACCCTACTTTATTTTTCTTCTTCTTGTTTGGACATTATGGATGAAACCCTAGTTGTAGAAGAAATTGGGTTATCAAATCTATTAATCTATTAGTCTATTAACCAATTTTTCTTTATTAATAGAAGAATTATGCATGAAATCCTAGCTGTAGAAGAAAACTATGGAAGAAATCCTAGTTGTAGAATAATTGGGTTCATATCAGGACTGCTACAATTTCTGACAGTCCTAGAAGTATTGAGGCCTGCCAGAAATTGTGGCAGTCTTGAAATAGACTCGATGTACAACAGGACTGTCACAATTGCTGGCAGTCCTAGAAGTAATGAGGACTGTCAGAAATTGTGGCAGTCTTGAAATAGACTCGATGTACAACAGGACTGCCACAATTTCTGGCAGTCCTAGAAGTAATAAGAACTGTCAGGAATTGTGGCAGTCCTGAAAGGGACATGCTCTACAACAGGACTGCCACAATTTCTGGCAGTCCTAGACATATTGAGGACTGCCAGAAATTGAGGCAGTCCTGAAAGATACTTGCTGTACAGCAAGTTCCTTTCAGGACTGCCACTATTTCTGGCAGTCCTAAAGTCGACATTCCCGAATGAAAAGAGAAGGAAACTAGGGTTTTGATGGAGATGGTGATGATGGAAATGGTGGAGAAGAAGAAGATGATGATGAGAAAAAAATTAGGGTTTTGATGAAGATGTGAGAATGGAAATGGTGGAGAAGAAGAAGATGGATAGAAGAAGAAGAAGAAGAAAGCTAGGGTTTGTGAAGAGAGAGAGTGGAATTTAGAAATGAGAGTAATTTTTTGGGTTTGGGGGGCTGTGGGCTTTGGACAGCCCCCTGAGTGAAATATTTTGATAGCCCTAGTAAAAGTTCCTCCCAATCTGACTAGCCCTAATCCTGGCTACCCCGATCAAAAAGATATGTGCCCTTATAATTAGCCTAAAAATATTCAAAAAAAATATTCCATTTAGTTTTCGGTTTTGGATAACAAAGTAAGATTTATACAATTAATACATACCCTCAATTTATGCATGACTGGTTCAATTTCGATTTTAAAAATACTCAAATTTTTTATTCAATTTTGCTTTTTTATTGAGTTTCTGAAACTAAAAATCTAATAAAACTTATATAATTATTAAATACCATCAATTTTATGCATAATATGATTTTGAAAAGTGTATTTTTCTGTATGTTTTGAAAATAATAATTTTATGAATGTGTTTTGAAGTCCTTTGGTATATTTAACAACTAGTACAACTTTAAAATTACAAAATTTTAATATATTTAACCACAATTTCAAATTTGGGTCGGCTCATTAAACAATAAAAATAGTCCAACCGAACAAACCAAATCGATGATCGGTTCGGTTCGATTTTGTCTAATTTTGGTTCAATTTCGATTTTAATTTTTTTTAAAATTTTATTTATTCGATTTTGACTATTTCGATTTGGTTGAAACTTAATAAACGGAACGTTCAATCTAGCGGCACATACAACAAAACCTCCTTTTCTTTCTCTCAATCCATCTTCTTCTTCTTTTTTGTTTCGGTAGTGAATCACCTCAAATCCAGGGTTCAAGATAATGATCATAATTGGCAGTGGTAATCTCAGTCATTCAAACATAATATAGCCAAAGTGCCATTGGCATAGGGCAGAACTAAATAAACCAGACTTTCGAACAAATGAAAAAAAATGCCCCGAAACAAAAGTATTCAACAAATATAACGTCTTAAAGGATAAGGAAACTAGTATCAATGTTCTAATGATATGCAGAGATCATTTCTAAAAGGTAGCATTGCATGCATTAATTCTCTATGAACATGATTCTCATCACTCCATTGAAGTATGAAGTAGTATTATAAGACGAATGTTAAGGACATTACAAGAATTATTAGGGGCAACACACTTTTGGCAGTCCTGCGTATATTCAGGACTGTCTACGGTCCTTACTATTTTGGGACTGATAAAATTTTGACAGTCCTGATTTTATATAGACAGTTAATATTTTAGTAGTCCTGGATATGCATAAGACTGTCAAATTCTATTTTATTTTCAGGACTGTCAAAATTTTAATAGTTCTGGATATGTACAGGACTGTTAAAAACTGTGTTGCCTCATACTAATTTTTGTAGTGTTCTTTAACTTTTGTCTATTACAAAGGTCTATCTAGACAATCCACCAAAACTTAATCTACCTATGCCATGTAGATTGTTGCATGAAACATGGTTATGGGGCTCAAACCCAAGACCTCCCGCTGTACACCCTCACCGGTTTACTAGTGTTGTAATAAGCATCTTATCGGAGTGCTCAACCATGGATCAAATTCATATTAATTCATCATGGGGGATGGACCCCAACCATGGATCACATCCGTATTAATCCATATTAAAAATGGCTAAGTACATGGCCGAACCTAAGCATGAGTGACCGATTTCTATGGATCAAATTCATATTAATTCATCATGGAGATGGAACATGTTCCCATCACATCTTTGGTCGGCTTATCGCGAGATCCTTCTCTATCCTGGTCATATTGCACAATTTTACGTCCAGTTACTCTAAAATGTCACATAGAAGTAGTGAGCACTAATATCAGAGACAATATCTAATTTTGTCTAATTAACCATTGCCCAAGTAAAAAAAGGAAGAAGAGAGGATTACTCTTGGCCATAGTTTGTAGTATCGGCCGATACGATATGGTCGATATCGATACGATTTGACATGTCTCGATCCGATATCGACCGATACTGACCGATATCGACATTTGGGATATGTTTTCCAATCAATTCGTCAGAGTAAAATGAACCAAAAAAAAGACCAATCAACAAGGAATAAAGGATGTAAAAATATAGTAAGATTGTAAAAGCATATAAATGAAGAAAACTTATTTATCGCAAGCAGGGGTGACTATTATATTTCAAAACTACTGTAAAACAACACAAAATAATTAAAATTATGCCTAAATGTAAAAAATTTTAAAAAAATCTATTAGCAGTTATTTGCTTTAAGGTACCAAAAAATCGAATACTCCGATGCGAAACCGCCGATACCCGGATCCCGATACTTATAGACAGGGTCCCATACCCATACTATGAACCTTGCTTTTGGCATCATATCCTGCAGATGAGTTGCTCAGGTAACTGTGTCTATAAGTTCCAATGAATACCTAGAAAACGCCATTGAGCAACGATATGTGAAATGGGGTCCTGAAACATGTAGCACGAGCAGACTAATACATGCTCGATGGCACTCCTAATGTGGAATAGTGTAGTAATCAGAAGCTAATTGATTAACAAGGATATACAACAAAACGCAAGAACCAACATAAAAGATTGCATAGTAACAATATATAGAAGTTGAAAAAAGTTATACAATCATCCAGGAGACCCCGTCTGGAGCATTGAGTTACTTAAGAAAGGAAAAAAAAATCTATTATGCTACGCCCTCCTCCTCCACCGCCAATATTTGTCAACACAATGTAGGTTAAAGTCAATATTTAGCCCATTCACATAAAGACTGGACCGGTCCGGAGGATTGGATTGCCCAATTCGGAGGTAATTTTGGTTGCCCCTTGACCCTCATTATGAGCCGGTCCTGATGGTCATCCGTGATCCTGACCTTCGGTGGGATCACACTGAGCCAGGGGGGTTGTCCTAGCAGAGGGGGTTGCCCAAGCCCCAAGTTTTGTCCGGCTTACCCCAGGACCGGCCCTGCATAAAAATCCCGTCATTGAACACCAATGGTCAAATTATTGGTATCCCCAAGGACCTCAGTACAAAAGTCGAGGCCTTGGTAGCGGTTGAAGGGTGTTGCATTTCGCGTTAAAGGATTTAGCAACATGCAAAGTATGCTGACGTAGGTTATGTACTTCTGGACAAAAAACAATAGCATCTTCTTCCATCCCACAACATACTAAGGGTTTAAAGCCTTGTTAAGCCCAATACCTTTGGAAAACTTGAAACTCAATAGCCATGCTCCTCGTTTCAGATATATCAGAACCTCTGATTGTTGGTATCAACTGATACGATACGATACTATGTACAAACGATACGATTAGTCAAAGAACAAACTTAAGGAAGGTAGGCACGATACAATTTCTGTATCATATGCTGCGTATGTATTGCCTGATACGGTACCTATTTGATAGAACGTAGTCTAAACGAGTTAAACTGATTCTTCAATCATTTGTACATGATATGTCATCAAAGAAACAACATATAGTCCGATACGCACGATACACTTTCCGTATCATACATATGTATTGTCAGATACGGAAACTATTGGGTAAAACCGAGTCTAAACTAGTTAAACTGAGTTTTAAATCATTTAAGAAATTTAATGGTTTTTAACCCTTCAAATAAAAAGTCCCTACAACTCTAAAATTTGACTGAAACCCATATAACCCCATAAATCCTACCATACCAATGAGCGCTGAACTTCCAGAAAATTGTAATCCTTTGTTTCCATATTGTCGTAATCTTTTTTTTTTGTTACAACTTTTGTACGATTTTCTGTAACCGCAATAACAAGAACTAACAATTTTAATGTAACCCAATATGATGAAGAACATTGCTGTCCAGGGAGAACTAGTAGAGGTACATAAGTGTTTCAATTTTCTCACTAACTGCCTTGAACTCTGTGGAGATTATGAATGGAGAACTGCTCACTTAATTTGTCTAACATGACAGAGACTCATTCAGAAAAAAGTTGGAGAAAATCTTGGGATTGCTGGAGTGAGAAACCATTGCAGTAAGCTTGAGGTTCCAAAGCCCCGGGCACACTCCTTGGATTGTTGTTTGCAGGTGGGTTCATTGCACTCAGCCTTTGGACAGGGGGGTTGGTAACTGAGAATTTGTTCTCCACCTCGATTTGATTTGTTAACTTAATTGCGCTCACACCACTATAAAAAAAAAAGATCATCAATAAGAAAAGCTTTAAGTAGAAGCTCCCACAAGTGTTCTTAGAATTCTTTGAATTCATTTTGTTACAATGGTTCAAGCCTTCAAGGCATGGAATGCATAAATTAATTATTACACAAGGGAAAAAAAGAGCTGATGGCATTAAGAAAGGATAACCTAAAAATAAAAATAAAAAGATTTACTCCATGGAGGTGGAGCAAAGAGTCCTCTATTTTCTTCAAATATTTTACCTAACCATGCAAAATATTTGCCTATAGTCAATCAAATGAGGGTACTTAATAGAACCAGCATGAATCACTGAACCATATTAAGGTGTTTTATAATAAGAGGGCATGATATATGGAACGATATTATTTCATGTCAGTATATTAGTTTTGTAAATTGTAAGCCGAGCGGCATTTTTCAGTTGCTTATTGAGAAATCTTGTACTCCACTGCAAATGAATAAATAAAAATAGTTAATTCTTCCTATACCGTGTCTTCAACTTTTTGCTTATGATGTTGCTTCAACCTTACTTTCAAAAGGTTTAATACAAGTACAATTTAGACTTATTATGCCCGTGGCGACTTATCGATTCGGCAGAATTGTGACTTGACAAGAAAGAAGAAATAATTATATTTTTTTATGAGGGTATAAATGGAAAAATAATAAAGTTCTCAAAATCCACCGATTTGGGATGTTTATAAATTAGACACCAAAAATTTACACTACACTGATTTGGAAGGTTTTTGAGCCGACCAAAATCAATACCTAAAAAAAAAAAAACCATTTATGGAAACGGTCTGCTCAAAAATTTTCCAAAACCGATGAAAACACCATTGCCAAACATACCCTAGAAGTAGTATGGAATTTGCATACTTAAAATCTCCATTGTCATTGAATTATCAATGTGTCCTAGCTCTATAGCTTTACCTACAATTCCTCCTCCCTTGCCCTCTGTAACATTCTATGGTGATAATGGATCTCCTTATCGTAGTCCCCTACCCTCTTTTCCATTCACAAAGATACCTTTAGGCTTTGCCAAAATCAAAACCAGACTGTGGAATAATGGGATAACATGGTGGAGGCATAGACTAATAGTTTCAAATTATATATTTTTCCATATGATCATACATATATTAATTGACAGGGACAAGTTACTTGGGACTTAACAATGATGACAATGATTTCAGGTTCACGAAGATAATGTCTGTCCATCTTGCGGAGGCTTTTCTTGGCATATACTTAGTTGTGTGTGATCATGCCTTAAATATTATAAATAGAAATCAAGATAGGACCTAATATTAGGGTTAGAGAGTACTGTGAGCCAAATCCCCAACACATTCATGTGCCTGTGATTCCAAACTCCACTATCTTTGAAATCATGGCTCCCTCATAAATAGTTAAGTTGTGCACCCAGAGCTAGTAAATTAAATTTAAAGTGACAGAGCACTAATGAATCATGATCAACCCCCTTCTGCCCACTGCCTCTTCCAAAACCACTTTCTACCCAAATCCCTTTTTTTTTTTTTCAAATTTTGCTAAGTAAATAATGGATTAAATTACATTTATTTTCCTTCCTAATTATACATCATTTGATTTCACATGAAACTCTACTTTGTTGATTCTAGAGTAGCAAATCTTCTCGAGAAAAAGGAAAAGAGAGTAGCAAATCTTAGAACAAGAAATACTTTTCATTTTAATTTCTAGTGGAAGCTTCACTCCTAAGGAAGCATTTTATGAAGCTTCTCGTAGTTTGATTGATTGATTTATTCCTTTTCTGGATGCGGAGAAAATGGCAAATCTTAGAGTATCACCTTTAGTAAATATTCTCAATGTGGATGTGTGCCAATCAGAGGAGGTGACTTGACTCTTGCTAATAACATTTGTGGAGGGTTTTCTAGAACCATAGAAGCAAAGTATTTGGAAACCAGTATAGAGTGTGTTTAGAAGAAAAGTTCTAAAATTTTGATTATATAGGTATGAAGTTCTTGAAACACATCTAATTCTATGTTTCTGAAGACGCACTGATCATAAGATGCCACCTACCTTCGAAATGGCCAACATGGGACATTCAAAACAAAAATGCTATTTGGATCCCTACACGGCGCTTTTACATTGGTAAGAAGAGAGAAAAAGTTGATTTAAATTAAAATTGTAATTTAACTTTCCAAATTAACTTTCTAAATTAGCATTTTTAAATTAACATTTTTAAATTAATTTTAGTTTAACTCTTCAAATTAACTAGTTAAATTAGGGAGCCAATCTCTGTTATTTGAAACACATACTAAAAAGAAAATGAGAAATACTTTTAGTAGGCGCCATTCCAGTAATCTGTGTATTCAATCATCTTTGTCTCAGTTAAAGTATCCATGTATCACTCACTGACACTGACCCATAATACACAATTAGTTGAGTATGTGGAGTATATTCCGGTTGTCTATGTTGAAGCTAAATAACTAACATAAGGCATGAGAGGCTATAAAATTATAAATTTAAAGCCAACCATTTACCATTGCAACTCTCCTCGACTCCTCAATATACCAACTGCCGAGTATATTTTTTTTTTTCGAAGTAGTTAAAATTTTATAGATAAACACAAAAGATTACAATTTACATATATGATCTAGCTCAAATTACAAAATGGGTCATCTGGGATCTCGAATATCTGTGTCAGTATCTATATTTCGTTGTGTTAGTGCCGAGGCACAATTTTCGATGGAAAATTCTGAAACTGAAACAATTGTACACACAACGTTTCAAATGCAGCACCTTAAAGAAGATGTGCAACAGAGATCCTGGAGGATTCTGAATTACGAGGATCTAAAAAAATTCTACGTAATACACAAAAAATCTAAAGAGACTTTGTGCAAGCAACTATCGGCAGTAGAGCTTCTAAAAAGAAGTTACTGTAAAAGGCAACAGCAGCGATGACAGGCGAGAATGAGATGCTGGGGTGAATGAACCACCGTTGCTCAAAGCTTTATTCGCCCCACACGAGCACGAACAGCTTCCAGGAACCAGCAAGTTCACGAAGAACTTCTGGAACGCTCGTAAGTCAATATTTGAGACTTGAACGGGCTTCCTGGACTTAACAGACTCCCTCAACTCTCTTCTTGGTGCATCTTTCAAAGGAGGCCAAGGGGCTCTATTTATAGAGTGGAGTTGAGACTTCACCTCTTCTCCTATCCGATGTGGGACTAAAATACCAATACTCAAAAATAGAGTTTGATATTTTAGATCATCCCATAACCAGCATAGAAGTGTGCCAGTCCACGCTTACCCCCCGAACACTCCCGTGCATGCACGAGACATCCTGGAGTCCGTGTCCGAGTCCGAGTCCGCACAACAAAAATTAACTTGCATCCTTGTTGGATTTAATCTTTTTTTCTTCTAGGAAAATACTTCTACATGGCACAAACTTGTGCCCCACTACACCTCATGTGCACACCTCAACACAAGCAATGCATTATATTGAGATACTCACCATTTGGTGTAGCCGATGTGGGACTATCTTTTCTAGTCCAAAGGCAAAAACACCAACAATCCCCCACATATCTCAATATATGGGTTGAGCGTTCCCCACAGTTACTGCCCATCATGCATTAGGAGAGATGTCGCTACGACTTGAATCTTCCCGCATAGGTTAAATAACAGCATGATACAAGAATGGACTAAGCCTTGAATTCTGCACCATAACTGCAATTCTTCCTACTCACATAATGACATCAACTGTGCTTCTGGCTGCACATTGAAGGCCTTGTGCCAGCCTGGTTTCAGTGTATAATTTTTGGACGTCTACAAGTTTACCCTCAAGAGACGACCTGATATCTCTGTCCATACACTATAGGTGAGTTCTTTATAAAGAGTCATGGCATGAAGCATTGCGCTTCTTTGCGATGCTACGCCGCTATGACATGGCTTAAAGCCGAGGCTTTACCCCACCTGGGTACCTCATCGTAGTGTCATACTACTGTAGCATGAGGTCACATGCCTCTTTGTAGTGCCAAACTACCCAGCATGAAGCCTTGCGCTTCCGTGCGGTGTTACGCCGCTATGACATGGCTCGCAAAGCCGAGGCTTTACCCTACCTGGTACCTCTTCGTGGTGTCATGCCACTGTAACATGAGGACATCGTCCTCTTTGTAGTGTTGTCTACTTCTCTTTATTACGATTATCATACAGCATTAGGCTACCTGCCTATTTGCGGTGCTACTCCGCTGTGACTTGGCTTGCAAAGCCGAGTTATTACCCCTACCTGGGAACCTCTTGGTGGAGTCACCCCACTGTAGCATGGAGTTACACTCCTTGTAGTGCTGCGCTACCGTGCTTCCTGTAAAGCACTCCAGGCATTCACTCTGCCTGAGAACTCATTAAGGCATTTAAGCCAACCTTCCCACAGAAACCGTTTTCCGTAGAAAACAATAGTAGACAACAGTGGTTATAGGTCCGTAACCTCTCCATATCCAATAGAACATGTACCCACCGTTCCTGATATTCTTTCGATTAGTGGTCCTCCCTTGAACCAAAAGCTAGATGCCTAGTAGATAAATCTTTGAACTAATAGCATAAAACTTTATGGTAGGAATACAATAATACAATATCAGAATGCCTTCAAGCCCATTTTACAAGTTGTGTCATCGACCAACTGGCGCTTGAGGCCCTTGGTGAACGGATCCGCCAGGTTCTCCTGACTCCGAACATCAATCGCTGCAATAACACCTCTCTTGATAAGATCGTGTACTGCTCTGTGCTTCAACCGCACCGTTCTCTTCTTCCCGTTGAAGAGTTCATTTGATGCCACTGCTGCTACCGCCTGGTTGTCACAGTATATCGATATTGCCGGTATCTGAGCCCCAACCACCGGAAGATCATACATGAGCTTCCGAAGCCACTCTGCTTCATCTGCAGCAGCATCCAATGCAAAGAATTCAGATTCCATGAGGAGCGAGATAACATAGTCTGCTTCTTCGACTTCTGTCACGCCCCAGAACCAGAATACTGAAGAACGGGGACGTGCACAGCCAGCTACGTATAACGGAACGACAACCATCCCGCTATACGGTCACGGCTGTCTAGCTATGTGAGGGTACGCTACAAACCATCAGTCTCTTAGGGTCAAATCAAGCTATTGTCTCAATCTCAACAAGTAATGATAGTAACAAGATATCAGACCACCAAATATACAATTGTAAGGCGTCCCAAATATTACATATCCAGATGATCATGAAGCTAGTCGTACAAAATGTAAGGACTAGCAAGAGTTAAGTCATACATGATCAACCTCGAGTTGCCAATCATGATTACAGCTCGTAGGCAGACAGAAAGTAAAGTGCATCGAGCTAACAAGTGCTCGTCGGCTAAACGCCTCAAAAGAATATCAGTTAACAATACAGTGGGAGAAACAAAAAGAGAAAACCCACTCGTTGCCCGGGTTCCGTCTAGTGTTCACCATCGGGCTGGAAAGCAGGTAGATCCTTTGCTGCTGCTCCGGTATCTGGCCATACAAAACCAGCTGGGTCAGACCCCAGAAAGAGCAAGTGCCACAAAGGAGGCCACGAAATAAGAACAAAAGCCAGCAATCAGCACAATAATATAATTACATAATAAGAGACAGTAATTTAAGAAAAAGGCATGATAGTTAGATATAAAAGACAAATCTTGTACAGAATCGATAAAAGACAGAACATATGGAAAGGCATGACAAGATGATATACGATGAGATAACCATGGGACTATTCAGATGGCCAGGTTACAACCCGTAAACTAAACAAGGACCGGGGTTGTAACCCTTCGTCTGAACGGAACTTGGTTTTCCACCATTTATCGGCAAGATAAAATACGCGAACTCAAGACTTGTAATTAAACATGATTAAGGTAAAGCACGAGTAATCATGTCATGTCATGACCTTGCACAGGATCAGGACAGGACAAAAGGGACTAGACTCCATCCAATCAATCACGACCAAGCAAGTACTACGGCTTACTACTTTAACTAACTAGGGTTATCACAGACCTGATTACTAACAAGATGCAATGAGAATTCCAAGTCCGGTTACCTGTTTGTTACTACCTGAATGCTCCCAGCAAAAAAAGGAAAAGATAGCATGATATAGCAGACACACTGTAGTAAGATACATGTGTCCTAAGGTACCACGCTCGACGGCGGGCTGGAAGTGTGCTCATCTCGACGGATAGCAACAAATCCCATGTATATATATATATAAGGCCGGGACCAAAGGGGCAACAGGTAACTGGAAAATTCTCCATGAACTAATTGATCAATCTAGTCATTAACCTAGCCAGATTCAGTATGAATCCCTGACCGTGGGAACCAGGAAGTCACGTCCTAGACATGATGTAAGACAATACGAGTGGATTGCACAAGCAAGCAGGAACACCCACGGTGTCAAGACAGGTCAAGCTAAGTTATCAAGTCATGTCAAGTCAGGAGTACGCCGCCACGGGCCACTATCAAGTTATCAAGATAATTCATGTCAGGGTACTTGTCAGGAGTGCGCCACGACGGGCCACTGTTATGTTAGGTTGGTCATGTCGGGAGTGCACCACTACGGGTCACTGTCGTGTTATGCTAGTTCCTTGTCATACCAGGCCATGTACAATAGTCATTCCAACATATTAAGTAAAATCAAGTTCATAACAAAAGGCGTAAGGATATAAAATGGACGTAAAACATCTAATAAAATATTAATAAATATAGGGCTATAGAAGAGCCAAGCTAAAAGAAGAATAAAATCAAGTCTCCATGATTGGACATATATATTGTGCAAGGGGTCATGGGGTTGGATTGCGCAAGAGTCAAGTGCGCCAGGGGCCAACTACGCAGGGTGAGCTGCGCAGGGTACCAACTGCGCCAGAGATGGATGGCGCAGCAGATGGGTTGCACGGGATCAAATTGCGCAGGGGTCAGACTGCGCAGGAGGGGATGGCGCAGGGTGAGCTGCGCAGAGGGTGGACTGCGCAGGGCCAACTGCGCAGGGGTGAGTGCGCCAAGGGAGGTGCGCGGTCCAGCCCAAGAGGCCGAGCGCAATCGGCTATGCGCAATGAAAGGCGCTGGCCGAGAAGGAAGGTGCGCAGTTCACCAAAGGGTGAGCTGCGCAATCGGCCTTGCGCTAAAGAGCGCAGGCCGAGAGGGCTGCTTCTCCAACCCGAGAAGAACTCCAAGAACTTCAAAACTTCAATTCTTCATAACTTGACCAAATCAAAACCAAATCTAGATTTTCAAAGTTCTATCTTGAGTAAAATCGAATTCTCTTCCACATGAAAGCATCAAAACATACAAAAATCGAAGTTTAATAGATCAAAACTAAGGATTTTCGAAAATGGTTAAAACCTAGATCTAGAAAAATGGAAGCTCCAAATCACAAAATGTCAAGTTCTAAAGTTGTTCTCCATGGCCTAATCTAGCTAATGGACAAATAAAAAGTGGTGCTTATTGGATGGCAAGGTGCACTTGCCTAATGGGTTGGAGAGTTGTGTGGAGGAAGAAGAAGAATTAATGGAGGAAAATAATGAGGAGAGAGAGTGTTAGGTGGGGATTTTAATGGGGGAGGATAAGTTGTGTTGAGGGTGGAGGTTAGCTAAGATGGTCCAATGCATAATAAACCAAACCAAACCAATTCCTTCTCCTATCCAAATAAAACCAAGCTCCATTAATCAGAATTAATCCAGGAATGATAAATGACAATTAATCTACAATGCTAAGTATGAAATATACCACAACTTAACTGGTCAAGAAAAAAATAAAAAATACTGGTCAGAAATACGATCACGTATAAAATACGTATCACGAATTTCGGGGCACTACAACTTGGAAAGCTTTCCCGAAGAATGTACCCTTCTTGGACATCACCAACTGGCCAGCATTGATGTCCATCCTCAAGCCTGCGTTGCAGAGCAGACTTCCAGAGATCAGGTTCTTAGCAATTACTGGAACATGCTTCACACCTTGAAGCGTCAGAGTGTTCTCCGATGTGAGTTTCAGCTCCACCGTCCTGATCCCCAGTACTTCAGCTTGTGCTTGGTTTGCCATTATGACCTTCTCTGAAGTTGGCTCATAAGAGATGAACCAGTCTTTGTCTGAACAGACATGGCAGGTCGCACCAGTGTCTATCCACCAGTCCAAGTCAGCCCCCACAGTTGCAACCTGTGCTATCATGGCAACTAGATTAGTAATCATAGAAACTTTACTAGGCTCACCTTGTTCTTTGGGCTTGGACTTGCATTCGGATTTGTAGTGGCCCTTCTTGCCATAATTGAAGCAAGTCACATGGGACTTGGACTTCTGCTGCTTGAAAGCAGGACCCTTCACTTTCAGATTCGTGAAGTCCTTTTTGCGATGAGAAGCAGCCTGCTTCCCCTGGTACTCTCTGGTTTGGACCAGATTTGCCTTCGCCAGTTGTTTGGACAGAGTATCCATCTTCTGTTTAGAGCGTATCTCGTCCTCAATATGGATCTCTTACAAGAAATCTTCCAAGCTAATTTCCATCTTCTTTCGATGCATCCTTGAATAGAAGTTGCTCCATTCTGTAGGAAGTTTCGCGACGATCCCTCCAACGACAAACTTGTCGACGAGGGGCATGTTCTCGTCTTCTAGTTTCTGACGTAACTTCAGAAACTCCTTCACTTGGGGCAGCATCGTCTTCTCGTCTTCGAAGGTCCACTTGTGATATTTTTCTACCATGAAGATCTTGGACCGGTTCTCGTCATCTTCATAAAGCTTTCCCAAGGAGTCCCATATCTCTTTGGCAGATGTCTTCTTGGAGTAGGACTCTGCCAGAGAGTCTTCCATGGAATTGAGTATCAGTAGTTTGTATATACTGTTTTCTCTCTTCCACTTCGCTTGCTTGGTCGTAGCAGCGGCCACAGCTGCAGCAGATCTAGTGGTTGGAACGATCGGTTCTTCTTCTGACAGCACGTGATCAACATTCATGAGTTGAAGATTTAAAGTGACATTTCGTCTCCAAATCTGGAAGTATTTGCCATCGAATTTCTCCAACTTGTTAAAGCCGGTATCGATGAGCGAAGCACGAGAATTATCCATCTTCTCATTAAAGCTTTGAGATTGTTAGTACCGAGGCACAATTTTCGATAGAAAATTCTGAAACTGAAACAATTGTACACACAACGTTTCAAATGCAGCACCTTAAAGAAGATGTGCAACAGAGATCCTGGAGGATTCTGAATTACGAGGATCTAAAAAGATTCTACGTAATACACAAAAAATCTAAAGAGACTTTGTGCAAGCAACTATCGGCAGTAGAGCTTCTAAAAAAAAGTTACTGTAAAAGGCAACAGCAGCGATGACAGGCGAGAATGAGATGCTGGGGTGAATGAACCACCGTTGCTCAAAGCTTTATTCGCCCCACACGAGCACGAACAGCTTCCAGGAACCAGCAAGTTCACGAAGAACTTCTGGAACGCTCGTAAGTCAATATTTGAGACTTGAACGGGCTTCCTGGACTTAACAGACTCCCTCAACTCTCTTCTTGGTGTATCTTTCAAAGGAGGCCAAGGGGCTCTATTTATAGAGTGGAGTTGAGACTTCACCTCTTCTCCTATCCGATGTGGGACTAAAATACCAATACTCAAAAATAGAGTTTGATATTTTAGATCATCCCATAACCAGCATAGAAGTGTGCCAGTCCACGCCTACCCTCCGAACACTCCCGTGCATGCACGAGACATCCTGGAGTCCGTGTCCGAGTCCGAGTCCGCACAACAAAAATTAACTTGCATCCTTGTTGGATTTAATCCTTTTTCCTTCTAGGAAAATACTTTCACATGGCACAAACTTGTGCCCCACTACACCTCATGTGCACACCTCAACACAAGCAATGCATTATATTGAGATACTCACCATTTGGTGTAGCCGATGTGGGACTATCTTTTCTGGTCCAAAGGCAAAAACACCAACACGTTGTCCAGCAAAAAAACTGAGAGAGACACTCAAAGATATGCACACATGCCAAACCATGGCTCTAAAGATAAGTTTAAGATGGTGATAACCTCTTCCTCTGCTGCGTTTTTGAACTTTAACTACATTCATAACAGAGGAAATGTATCTCCTTCGTAAGATGGGAAGTCCAAACTTCAAACCCTTGAGCTCCAAATATCCCAAGCAAAGTCGCAAACAAAAAACAGATGATCCTAGACTCATCCTCATTTCCGCATAAGCAACACTTCTTATCTTCCCATGGACTCCCAAACATGGAATACTGCCTCTCTCTCTCTCTCTCTATATATATATATATATATATATATATATATATATATATATATATATATATATATATATATAAAGTAATTTTATCAAGTAATTTAAACATAGAGAGGGGGATTGGGATCTATCAAGTAATTTTAAACTAAAAATTGCTGAGAAACCCAATTTTAAACTTTTGTAATTATATATATATATATATATATATATATATATATATATATATATATATATATATATATATATATATATATATATAGAGAGAGAGAGAGAGAGGGATTCGGTTATATATTTATGTTAGTCCCGGGGCTTGATCAAAGATGGTAGACTCGATGTCGAGATCAGAGGTTCAACAAACGTTCACCTTCTGATTATTCTCGAGATCCAAGAGGAACACTATAATATAAATCTGATTACAAAAGCAACAATAATCAGAAAGGAAATCTCACGTTCTTCCTCGCAGTCGCAGTTGCTAACGGACAGAACTGAGTTCAGAAAATAAATCTCACGTTCTTCCTTGCAATCGCAGTTGCAGACGGACAGAACTGAGTTACAACTCAGATGAAGGAGAAGAAAGAAGAAAGAAGAAGAGGAAATATTCTTGCTGGGGTGATTAAGATTACCGTTGCTCAAAGCAAGATTCGTCCCAATACGATCTGCTCCCAGGAACCAGCAAGTTCACGAAGAACTTCTGGAACGCTCCTAAGTCAATATTTGAGACATGAACGGGCTTCCTGGACTTTACAGACTCCCTTAACTCTCTTCTTCGTGCATCTTTCAAAGGAGGCCAAGGGGCTCTATTTATAGAGTGGAGTTGAGACTTCACCTCTTCTCCTATCCGATGTGGGACTAAAATACCAATACTCAAAAATAGAGTTTGATATTTTAGATCATCCCACAATCAGCATAGAAGTATGCCAGTCCACGCCTACCCCCCGAACACTCCAGTGCATGCACGAGACATCCTGGAGTCCGTGTCCGAGTCCGAGTCCGCACAACAAAAATCAACTTGCATCCTTGTTGGATTTAATCCTTTTTCCTTCTAGGAAAATACTCCCACATGGCACAAACTTGTGCCCCACTACACCTCATGTGCACACCTCAACACAAGTAATGCATTATATTGAGATACTCACCATTTGGTGTAGCCGATGTGAGACTATCTTTTCTAGTCCAAAGGCAAAAACACCAACAATCCCCCACATATCTCAATATATGGGTTGAGCGTTCCCCACAGTTACTGCCCATCATGCATTAGGAGAGATGTCGCTATGACTTGAATCTTTCCGCATAGGTTAAATAACAGCATGATACAAGAATGGACTAAGCCTTGAATTCTGCACCATAACTGTAATTCTTCCTACTCACATAATGACATCAACTGTGCTTCTGGCTGCACATTGAAGGCCTTGTGCCAGCCTAGTTTCAGTGTATAATTTTTGGGCGTCTACAAGTTTACCCTCAAGAGACGGCCTGATATCTCTGTCCATACACTATAGGTGAGTTCTTTATAAAGAGTCATGGCATGAAGCATTGTGCTTCTTTGCGGTGCTGCGCCGCTATGACATGGCTTAAAGTCGAGGCTTTACCCCACCTGGGTACCTCATCGTAGTGTCATACTACTGTAGCATGAGGTCACAGGCCTCTTTGTAGTGCCAAACTACCCAGCATGAAGGCTTGCGCTTCCGTGCGGTGTTACGCCGCTATGACATGGCTCGCAAAGCCGAGGCTTTACTCTACCTGGTACCTCTTCGTGGTGTCATGCCACTGTAACATGAGGACATCGTCCTCTTTGTAGTGCTGTCTACCTCTCTTTATTACGATTATCATACAGCATTAGGCTACCTGCCTATTTGCGGTGCTACTCCGTTGTGACTTGGCTTGCAAAGCCGAAGCATTACCCCTACCTGGGAACCTCATGGTAGAGTCACTCCACTGTAGCATGGAGTTACACTCCTTGTAGTGCTGTGCTACCGTGCTTCCTGTAAAGCACTCCAGGCATTCACTCTGCCTGAGAACTCATTAAGGCATTTAAGCCAACCTTCCCACAGGATCCGTTTTCTGCAGAAAACAACAGTAGACAACAGTGGTTGTAGGTCTGTAACCTCTCCATGTCACAGAGGACAAGTACCCACCGTTCCTGATATTCTTCTGGTTAATAGTCCTCCCTTGAACCGAAAGCTAGATGCCTAGTAGATTTCTCTTTGAACTAATAGCATAAAACTTTATGGTAGGATTGTAATAACACAATATCAGAATGCCTTCAAGCCCATTTTACAAGCTGTGTCATCGACCAGCTGGCGTTTGAGGCCCTTGGTGAACGGATCTGCCAGGTTCTCCTGACTCCGAACATCAATCACTGCAATAACACCCCTCTTGATGAGATCGTGTACTACCCTGTGCTTCAACCGCACAGTCCTCTTCTTCCCGTTGAAGAGGTTATTTGATGCCACTGCCGCAGTTGCCTGATTGTCGCAGTATATCGGTATCGCCGGTATTTGTGCCCCAACCACTGAAAGATCATACATGAGCTCCCAAAGCCAATCTGCTTCCTCTGCTGCGGTATCAAGTGCAAAGAACTCAGATTCCATGGATGACCGCGAGAGCATAGTCTGCTTTTTCGATTTCCACGATATAGCAGCTCCACCCATTGTGAAAATGTATCCACCTGTGGACCTCTCGCTCTCCACTTCTGAGCACCAACTGGCATCACTGAAGCCTTCCACTACCGGCGGATCTTCGCTGTAGTACAGTGCATATGTCTGAGCCTTCTTGAGATATCTCATAACCCGTTTTACAGCTTTCCAGTGCTCAATACCTGGGTTGCTCGTGAAATAACTCAGCATTCCCACAGCGAAAGCTATGTCAGGCCTTGTGGCAGGAGTAGCATACATCAAACTTCCGATTACGCTTGCATACTCCAGCTGCCTGACGCTTTCCCTTGAATTAGGCTTCAGTTTCAGATCACACTTGTACGGCGTATCGATCCCTAGAAGATCCTGATATTCGTAACGAGTGATCATCTTCTCAACATAATGAGACTGTGACAGCGCTAGTCCAGTGTCTGTCCGGATGATCTTGAGTCCCAAGATAACATCAGCATCTCCCAAGTCCTTCATACTGAATTTCGTCGAGAGGAACTTCTTTGTCTCCGTGACACAGCTTATATCCATACCTAGGATTAGCATGTCATCCACGTATAGACAAATGATGACTCCTCTTCCGTCAGCAAACTTCGTATATATGCACTTGTCTGTTTCACTGACCCTGTAGCCATTTGACCTTATGACTTTGTCAAACTTCTTATGCCACATTTTGGGAGCTTGCTTTAAACCGTACAGAGATTTCACCAACTTGCAGACTTTGTCTTCAAGACCTTTGATGACAAACTCTTCTGGTTGTTGTATATAGATCTCTTCGGTCAGCTTGCCATTCAGGAATACTGTTTTCACATCCATCTGATGTATCACTGTCACGTCCTGCTCCCGTAGGAGCGATCGTCCTCGCTAAGGCGTGATGCCGCACGAGCCTAGATTGCGCTCGTGCAAGGCAGTTCCATAACGGCCGATTACATAGGCGTGCGACGGGGTCGTCGCACAGAAGTCCCAAGCAGATATATTGAATACGCAGCAGAAATTTGAAGCAAGTACACATGAACACAAGTCATTCAAAAGGAACTCTTTTATTGATATTGAATACAAGATTACATTTGTGGGCGCAAGACCAAATTACAATTCTTTCGTGCTCACTTTTCTCTCATTTACAAATAACTCTGCTCTCTCTCATCTCTCGATACAATGCTTGAATCCTGCGGAAGCTTCGGAAGGCGATGTCCATACATTATGCCCTGTATAAGTCTTCAGATCACGCGGCCGCACGCTTTGACTCGCCAAGGAACTACGTGCCTCGACGCATCCAAGCGAGCTCCGCGCCACGAGCTTCTACTTGTGCCTGCACATGAAATACTGTGTGGGTGTCAGTACCACTGTACTGGTGGAGTGAGCTTCTCGCCCACCCATACATAACCGACACGTTTTATTTACTTTGTGCAGCTCAAACCCTTTCAATTGTCTTTCTAGTCTTGCCTTAGGATGCATTTTAAACAAGACGTCTCGGTCTATACTTAGCGATGCAACGACACGGTCGTGCTATAATGCCAACGTGTGTTTCGATCAAGGCAGTGCCTCATCGCTTAGGTACTTGACCAAAACTTGAACTCGGGACGACAGGGTCGTGCCACATTCTACTTACAACTTAGACATATTCGAGACGGTGCTACGCCGAGGAGCAACTTACGCGAACTCGACCGTGCCAAGACCTTTACTTAAACTTTAGCGCCACTAGACCAATTCTCGTGCCAACGTTTCAAGTGCCAAGGACGGCAATGGGATGACTCGTGTAGGCCGTGCCTCTAGACTTTGCTTAGACTTGTCTGTGCTTCAAGATGAGGCCGCGCCTCGCAAGTTATCAAGACTTATCGTGCTACCGCCTTGCGGCCTACCTGTTAGACCCATTTGCTAACTTAGACAAGACTTGTGGACCATAGTATCACTTTCTGAACATCCCGACGCCAATCTATCGTGCCAAGCACGGTGCCTATGCTGCAGCCCAGTCTTAGGCCCAGACCTTGTGTTTCCAACTAGACAAGCATTCAAGTTCTAGACTCAATCCAAAGGCATACACGCGGTGTGCTGCTATCTGCCGACACATCTACATGAGTGGTCACTAGCAATTTCAAGCTATCTTGGACTGGCTCGGCGGGGGTATCGGTCCGCCCTTTTAAGGGTAGCTAGCCCCGGAAGCGCCGATACTCCCATACGGTTATCCGGCATGCAGGTTGAGCCACACTCGCTTCCCCCGGGCCGAATGATTCCGGCGCCCCGGTAATCATTCGAGAAGACTACACCTTGTCGACAAGTTGTCCATGACCATGCAAGACTAAACTCGATCTACCAGTCTTTCCTTAACATGAACATGCTTTTCCCTTCTTTCTATCAAGACTTACGAGACTCCCAAGCTGGAGGACCGATCTCGTGTGCGGGACCTATCAAGACTTTAGCGAGACTCCCAAGCCGCGGGACCGATCTCGTGTGCGGGACATATCAAGACATGGCGAGACTCCCAAGCCGCGGGACCGATCTCGTGTGCAGGACATATCAAGACATGGCGAGACTTCCAAGTTATGGGACCGATCTCGGCGACAACAAGTCGCGTGGACTTCTTTTGTTCGTGGCAAGCTTTTCACTAAACCGACCGTAACTCGTGCCTTAGACAGGCCTGGTTCTCTAGGCGACGCTAACATTCAAGTCATACACTTTGCACGACGAGCCTTATTCTCAAGGGGCTACGCGACTTGACAACCGCAGCTAGAGCGGGACAGTGCTAGAAATGGCTTCGATAGCCCAGCACAACTCTTGTCTAACTTATTCGGACAACGACTCGACGAGCAAAGGCTACGCCGAGCTACGCGTCTAGGGAACGTGCTAGGCACGGGGTCGACTTGAATAACCAACTTCTGGGTGCCTAGACTTAAGCCAACAGCCGTGCAAGACGACTTAACTTGCGGGACGTGCGAAGGCTATGCCAAGCCTTGCGGGACAAGACCGTGCATGCTTTGCTAAGCATTCATGGGGGCGACGCCTATGACTTAGGCAAATTCGAGTGTCGGGACGAATCGACGGGACCAACGGGACATGCGAAGGCTATGCCAAGCCTTGCACAACGGGACCGTGCCTGCTTTAGCAAGCATTTACGCAGGCGACGCCTAAGATGTCACGCCCCGCTCCCGTAGGAGCGATCGTCCTCGCTAAGGCGTGATGCCGCACGGGCCTAGGTTGCGCCCGTGCAAGGCCAAGTCCAGAAACGGCCGATTTGAGTCTAGGCCACAGAGTCGCACAGAGTGTCCCCATTTGCAGCGGAAGTAAAAATGAACACAAGTAGAATACGAAATCAAACTCTTTATTGAATTTCACGAAGTTTACAAGCGGCGCTAGGCCGATATTACAAATCGCTCAAGCTCTCTCTCTGAAACATAAAAGGCGTGCCAAGTGGCTTACAAGATGGAATGATACATGGCGATGTTCCGATACATTATGTCCTGTATAGGGTGCTTCAGCTTCTTGCAACGTTCCAAGGCCCCAGAGTTGGCTCCGCGCCTTGACACGTTCGATGGAAGCTCCGCACCCGCCGGCGTCTCCTGCTATCCTGCAAGCATACTGTGGGGTTATCAGTACATTGTTATGCACTGGTGGGGAGGCTAGCTCGCCCACAACGCCATCATTACCAAACACGTTGCATTTACTTTTGTGCACCTACTATCATTCATTGTCTTTCTAATCTTGCCTTAGGGTCAATTTCATGGCACATATCATGACCTATCTCGTGTTACTGATTTCAAGTGTCGTATGGAAATACATGCACGACTTACCCATACTTACCGTCCGGCCTTCCCTGTCCAAGTAAACCAAGTTAGTCAACAACAATTAACATGAAGTAGCTTGACGTGATTTATGTAAATATTCAATGTTACGGACGAGTCTATGTCTCGGGTTCTAGCACGTCGTGGGCATGTTCTAGTGTTACATTTCGAGCATGTTCAGGAGGCACATTTCAAGCATATTCAGGGTGGTACATTTCAAGCATGTTCGGGCATGTTACGTTTCGAGCATGTTCATGTTCGGGATATTACTTTGCAAGCATGTTCGGGAGTGTTATAATTCGAGCATGTTCAAGAGTGTTACATTTCGGGCATGTTCAGGAAACACTTCATTTAGTTAACTTAGACTACTTTGATTTCAATGCAAGAACTTGTACGTGGATTGCCACCAGCATAGTCCACTTAATCTACATGCACGGGTCGCTGGCTTTGCAAGCCATTTAGGACATTCCCCTGTGGCAATTCTCAACTTAGCGTAGGGTGATGGCTGGTACACCCCGTTAAGTCTCTTGAATATACCCTCCTACTTACGTCTCTTGGTGCCCAAGCCCGCACCCAAGCAGCCCGTAAGCGCGTATTGATTCTGCCTAGGCCGGCCACGGTTTACCCCCCCAACGCCCGTGCCGCAGAATCCTTCCACACGACGGCCACGGTATTCCCCCCCATCGCCCGTGCCGTTTGTCCACGACCATTTCGTATTGTCTTGTCATTTTAACTTAGCGGCTATCTCCGAGCCGTAGGCTAACCCTTAGCCATAATGCGTTAACGACCAGGTTGGCGTCCGTACAGCGCGGGTAGCGAGCCCCGTTGCACGTGCCCGTCACACCTGTCGCTAGCGTCTTCCATGTCTTATCTTTCATATATTCTTTCTTTCATTTTATTCTTTCACTTGTTTGTATGTTCATTCATGTTTCACGTATTTATCCATTCGTTGATTCCTTCATTCACGCATTACGCAACTCCCAATGCGGGAGTCGCCTTGGCGACCCATCGGTCCCATAGCCTTTCAATGTTGCTATACTATACTCGGAACGACTATGTTGATAGTCTTCCCATTTCATTGTTGTAATCCATTCATGGTTTCATTGTTGAACGCGTACGGGACTTGAACATAAGCTTGTGCCGTAGCACGAGCGTAGAGCGCGGGCGAGAGTTTCTATATTTGCCGAGTTCTTTTCCATGTTCTAAACAAGCATGCAAGATGGGATTATTCCCTTAGCTAGGTGCGTTGAGTCATTTATTAGCATGCAAGATGTTATCGCCTAGCGATTCTCGTGAATGTGTCCGTTTTGTTATGTGTCTAGGCTAAGCAGTGACGGGTTCATCGGAGCCACCCACCTTAGCGATGTTCGCATTGGCCGAGCGATCCTCCGAGCGCGCCTTTGCAAGTCTAAGTCTGGATTCTTCTTGACGGGCCAATGCAAGTCTTGCATCGATTTTGCATCGATACTTCATCGGGTCGAGGCAACTCTTCGGGTCGACGGCTCGTTTGAGTCGTTGCACTTGCCGTTTGGAATCGGCGTTCCGCTAGGGCGGAGCGGGTCGTTACATAATACACCACTCAAAATAAGTCTCGTCCTCGAGACTTTCTGAGTGCAGGTCATCCTACCATTTCTTAATTCGTGTTTTCGTGTTTCTTAGACAATTTCATCGAGCGGTCCTATCGTTCGACGACATCGAACCATACTTGATATCTTTCTAAGTCCCGTGTCGCACGCGTTGGGTCGATTTTATCGAATAGCCTTTCATTCATTTTAGAGTTGATTGTACTTATTCAATTCAAGTATTTCTTCGTCTTGGTTGCCATTTCGACATGTCATGGAACTGGAATGGCTGCACGAGGCACGTTGTAAGTCATCAAATGCGGGGGTCGCAGGCTAAGGCAAATTCACTTTCGTTTATCTCGGTCATCGAGATGGCCCGATTCGCTTTTCAAGCGTTCGTGTCCACGAAATCAGTATGATTTCTACTTAACGGGGTCGACCAAGTCTAGGAAATTTTCATCGAATTTAAGACCACATATTGCACTATCATCGAGCATATCTTCCTATCAATGTTTCACCTCGTTATACCAACTTTTACTAGCACGATTTCACGTTCACGATACTCGTTCACTCCCCAAGTCGTGCTAGAACTCAACGTATCACTTGGTTGGATCGTGCACGCATTCCAAGCGTCCCCAAAATACATGCATTCAGCCAAGCCGCAGGATAGTGAGTTTGTCATTCTCACTCGAGTCGCATCGTGCACATACTCAAGCGTCCCTGAAATATATGCATGTCAGCCAAGTCTCGTGAGGGGTATTCCTATATTCGTGATTCATACTACCCATCCATGCCAATCCTCAAGATCAATCCTTCGATTGATAACTCATGAAACAGGGCGTCTCGCCTACCTGCTAGGCCATCTTTTTTGAGGCTAAGTCAATGTCAGGATTGGAATCATAGTTCCCCAACAATAATGCCAACACTGACCCCAATCCTAGGGTCAAACCAAAGTCGATAGTACGGGATTTTCTACCCAAGCTCGCGTCACTCAGATTTCTAAACATCGAGCACGATTACCTATTCGCATCAACGCATTCGTTGCGCGTATTCGTATCCATTCAAATCACCAATTCTAACTAATTCATGTATTCGATCACGAGGTCATCTAGCTCGACAATACGTTGCGCCCCAATCTCACGCGAGTCCGATTATCCACGGTGGTTCATGAATCACCATGCAACGCACCCGCGGAATAATCATTCTCATCGGGGCGTAACTCTTGTTTGAATTTAGACTAACTCATTTTCGATACGCGGATTGGACCTACGCAATCCTCAAATTCGGTTCTTCAAACACACAATTCATTTTCGAGTCACCTTCGCGTCAAACCACAAGTCGAAGCATACAAATTATCACGCCAAGCTAGGTCAATCACCCCCGCGGTATGAATCACCATACCAGCGCTTACGCGGAGTGATCGTCTCAAATCGGCGCGACGCATGTGCGAGGCTGGAGTTGCGCTCGCATAAGACAAGCATGTCGACGTTGGGGTTATCGTCGAAGTAAATCCAAGCATTTCATTTCATCCAAGTCAGATTTCAATTCGATAATTTACCCGTCATTTGTTCAACCAGAAAATCCTCGAGCCAAGTTTATCCTTTTCCTCGACACATTTCAATATCCCGATTATAACATCCATCGGAATAATGACATTTGCACGATCGTCATTTGCCGAGTCAGAGTACCCCCGAGTTATCGCATATCGATCTTTGATACGCCTCAATACCATCGACGATATGCGTAACCTGACGATCTTCCTTTGCAACCAATTTCGAGTCGTGCGTTGATGCTGTTGTCCGAGTTGGATATTCCTCAATTTTTCCCGATACTCAAGATCAAGTTCAGTCGCTTTTCCTCAAAGCTCGTTTCAAGATCGTTATTCAAAACTCAAGTCACATTTCATTTGCATCAATTCGACATCGCACGCACGTTCCTCTAAGTTTCCTCGATCAAGACCATTTATTTTCATCCATCGTTCTGAATCATTTCTAACACGCGTAACCCATTCACAAGTTGTCCGAACGACATCTCGTTCGAGACACACGAAGTCACGATCAACTAAGCGTGACACGTTCTAAAGCTTTGCGCGACCGCATCGCTTCGCCGACATACTTGTTCTATCCGTAATCCTTTAGTCTCGCTCGAACAATTTCTATAACGTCCATACACCACTCAGGGTTCGAGCCACACGGTCTAATCCTCAATCACGTTTGCGCCACGCGCTAAGACGTCTTATCGATTCGTTCAACGAATCTCTAGCGTAATGCTCACGTCGCCTCGACGTACTAAGTCGTTCAAGCTAATCCTCAAAATCCAAGCCAATCTTTCGTGCGCGCCTAAGCGTTAGTTGATAGCATTCCTATCGATATACACTCAAAGTGTATCTCCGTTCTCGATCGAGCGATACTTGATATCGCTCGCAACCCGATTGCACCCAAGAGTCGAGGTGCGCGACACGCGGACTAAGTTGTACCGCTTAACCATCCCGCATGGACTATATTCATGTTTTGCACGCTCAGTTGCTAGGGTCAACGCAAGACTAGTTAGGCACGTACGAGACATGTTAACTTTGCATGTGTTCTCAATCGAGTCATGTTTAACGTCATCCGGCACAAAGGCCTTCGCCTATCGATCCCGTGGAACCGAGTACTTGTACGAGCTTTTGAAAGTATTAGACTTATTGTATGGAACGTCCCAAGGCACAACGAGAGAGAGCGTACACTTCTTTTCTTCCAACCGAGCTTTCAAAACTGAGATAAACGAAATGAAGTCCAAGGACGTAAAGCCGTGCTCTGATACCAATCTGTCACGCCCCGCTCCCGTAGGAGCGATCGTCCTCGCTAAGGCGTGATGCCGCACGGGCCTAGGTTGCGCCCGTGCAAGGCCAAGTCCAGAAACGGCCGATTTGAGTCTAGGCCACAGAGTCGCACAGAGTGTCCCCATTTGCAGCGGAAGTAAAAATGAACACAAGTAGAATACGAAATCAAACTCTTTATTGAATTTCACGAAGTTTACAAGCGGCGCTAGGCCGATATTACAAATCGCTCAAGCTCTCTCTCTGAAACATAAAAGGCGTGCCAAGTGGCTTACAAGATGGAATGATACATGGCGATGTTCCGATACATTATGTCCTGTATAGGGTGCTTCAGCTTCTTGCAACGTTCCAAGGCCCCAGAGTTGGCTCCGCGCCTTGACACGTTCGATGGAAGCTCCGCACCCGCCGGCGTCTCCTGCTATCCTGCAAGCATACTGTGGGGTTATCAGTACATTGTTATGCACTGGTGGGGAGGCTAGCTCGCCCACAACGCCATCATTACCAAACACGTTGCATTTACTTTTGTGCACCTACTATCATTCATTGTCTTTCTAATCTTGCCTTAGGGTCAATTTCATGGCACATATCATGACCTATCTCGTGTTACTGATTTCAAGTGTCGTATGGAAATACATGCACGACTTACCCATACTTACCGTCCGGCCTTCCCTGTCCAAGTAAACCAAGTTAGTCAACAACAATTAACATGAAGTAGCTTGACGTGATTCATGTAAATATTCAATGTTACGGACGAGTCTATGTCTCGGGTTCTAGCACGTCGTGGGCATGTTCTAGTGTTACATTTCGAGCATGTTCAGGAGGCACATTTCAAGCATATTCAGGGTGGTACATTTCAAGCATGTTCGGGCATGTTACGTTTCGAGCATGTTCATGTTCGGGATATTACTTTGCAAGCATGTTCGGGAGTGTTATAATTCGAGCATGTTCAAGAGTGTTACATTTCGGGCATGTTCAGGAAACACTTCATTTAGTTAACTTAGACTACTTTGATTTCAATGCAAGAACTTGCACGTGGATTGCCACCAGCATAGTCCACTTAATCTACATGCACGGGTCGCTGGCTTTGCAAGCCATTTAGGACATTCCCCTGTGGCAATTCTCAACTTAGCGTAGGGTGATGGCTGGTACACCCCGTTAAGTCTCTTGAATATACCCTCCTACTTACGTCTCTTGGTGCCCAAGCCCGCACCCAAGCAGCCCGTAAGCGCGTATTGATTCTGCCTAGGCCGGCCACGGTTTACCCCCCCAACGCCCGTGCCGCAGAATCCTTCCACACGACGGCCACGGTATTCCCCCCCATCGCCCGTGCCGTTTGTCCACGACCATTTCGTATTGTCTTGTCATTTTAACTTAGCGGCTATCTCCGAGCCGTAGGCTAACCCTTAGCCATAATGCGTTAACGACCAGGTTGGCGTCCGTACAGCGCGGGTAGCGAGCCCCGTTGCACGTGCCCGTCACACCTGTCGCTAGCGTCTTCCATGTCTTATCTTTCATATATTCTTTCTTTCATTTTATTCTTTCACTTGTTTGTATGTTCATTCATGTTTCACGTATTTATCCATTCGTTGATTCCTTCATTCACGCATTACGCAACTCCCAATGCGGGAGTCGCCTTGGCGACCCATCGGTCCCATAGCCTTTCAATGTTGCTATACTATACTCGGAACGACTATGTTGATAGTCTTCCCATTTCATTGTTGTAATCCATTCATGGTTTCATTGTTGAACGCGTACGGGACTTGAACATAAGCTTGTGCCGTAGCACGAGCGTAGAGCGCGGGCGAGAGTTTCTATATTTGCCGAGTTCTTTTCCATGTTCTAAACAAGCATGCAAGATGGGATTATTCCCTTAGCTAGGTGCGTTGAGTCATTTATTAGCATGCAAGATGTTATCGCCTAGCGATTCTCGTGAATGTGTCCGTTTTGTTATGTGTCTAGGCTAAGCAGTGACGGGTTCATCGGAGCCACCCACCTTAGCGATGTTCGCATTGGCCGAGCGATCCTCCGAGCGCGCCTTTGCAAGTCTAAGTCTGGATTCTTCTTGACGGGCCAATGCAAGTCTTGCATCGATTTTGCATCGATACTTCATCGGGTCGAGGCAACTCTTCGGGTCGACGGCTCGTTTGAGTCGTTGCACTTGCCGTTTGGAATCGGCGTTCCGCTAGGGCGGAGCGGGTCGTTACATAAGACTTAGGCTATTTCAAGTGTCGGGGCAACTTAACAACTTAAGACAACGTCCTTCTCCCAAGCCACGGGATCGAAGGACCGAGTGTCATTTGAAAGCACGCTGAGCCGACTTCTATGTTGATTGTGGGACCATTTTCCATGTTCTAGGACATTTCGACCCGACGGGATTATTCCCTTATCTATGTTGGTGCGTAGCTTTTATATTAGCCTACTTGTGCAAGTTGAAAACATGCACATTATTAAGTGAAGGCTAAGATGAGGCAAGTTCACCGAAACTACCCCACCTGTGCGAGGAGTCGCCTCGGACGAGCAAGCCTTCGAGCAGTCGTTGCAAGGCTAAGTTCCGACACCGTCGGCGTTTCGATTTCTTCGATTGACTTTGCGGGACGGGGCACTACAATCACCATCTTATGTATCACTGCGAGAGCAATCAACATTCTGATGGTGGTCATCCGGGCTACTGGAGCATACATGTCAAAGTAGTCGATCTCCTGCTTCTGAGAAAACCCCTTGGCCACCAACCTAGCCTTGAACTTGTCAATAGTTCAATCTGCTTTCATCTTCTTCTTGAAGATCCATTTGCATCCGATGGGTTTCGCTCCTTCAGAAAGATCAAACAACACCCAAGTATTATTTGTGGTGATGGAATCAATTTCATTGTCAATCGCCTCCTTCCAGAAAACATCATCTCTGGTCTTCATCGCCTCATTATAGGTAAGCGAATCTGCTTCCACATGATAGGTGATGAAGTCATCTCCGAAGTTCTTCGGCCTCATCGCACGCTTCGACGACGGCTCATCGAGTTCTGGTTCAACCGTTGTTTCAACAACAAAATCTTCTTGGACTACTTCTTTATTGAAAACTTCAGTTTCTTGCGCACCCTTATTGTTCTCCAGTTTATCCGTAAGAACAATATTCTTGTGCCTTGCAAATTGTCTTCACGAGATTCGATGATATGATTTGACTCAATATTAAGAAATCTCCGAGCATCACTTTTCTCGGCATACCCCAAGAAGATCATCTTCGTAGTCCTAGTGTAATGCCCTGAATCCGTTGCGGAGCACGGTGCGGGCTAGCGGCCGAATGGCCGAGTCGGATGGGAATTGGGGAAACTTTACCAGGATCGCGGGATAATAAATTGAGATCCTTTTCTCGTTATGGATTGGACTCTTTTGAAATGATGCCCAAGATGCAGTGGCGCGCGTCTTGGGGGAAGAGTTCTATATAAGAGTCGCTTGCCCCGAGACCGTTGCCCTGCTGGTTTTCGATGTCGCTTTTGCTGTTGGCTTTTGTGTGCATTTTCGTGATTGTTTTCGATGAATGTTTTCATGGATTTACTTTCACCGTCTACGCATTTCATATCGAATAACTGAGAGAAAGAGAAGAAGTATGCTGACCAGACGTTGGTGCCAATGCAGGTGCTAACGCGGTGAACCTCGGGTGACGTTGCGTGGAAGACCTCTTTCTCTCGGCAATTCACCAACAAGTGAGTGGCTTTGATCCTTCGACGATCCTTGATCTTCGCGCATAACAATGGTAGACTTGTTATTGCGTTCGGTGCTTAATAAAAGATGCCTAGTAATAATACGGGAAAGATAATGAAAGATAAATTATCACATGGCTAGGCTTATGTTGCAAATCGAATGATGCTCGTATGCTATATGAATTGTTTAACAGGTGATGCAAAGACCCAAGTATTGGGCGGTAAGTATATCGGACTTCGGTTCGAAAGAATGGGTTACAAATAAATAGTCCCTTGGTTGGATGAACGAATATACGAGCCTATGGCTCAAGGCAAGTTGGTAAGATGGAAAGATGGAAAAATGGCAAGATGAAATGAGAACTATGAATATGTGTGGAAGATGCTATCATCATGCATGTCGTGTCTCTTATTAGTTAAGTTGCATTGTATGCATGGTCATGGACAACTTGTATACAAGGTAGTTCCCAGAACGGTAATCCGCGGCCACGGATCCGGTTTGTCCTAGGGGAAACAAGGAATTATGCCGACGTACTGGCATCGGTAAACGGGACTTGCAGTGGGGCTAGCTACCCGCACTGAAAGGGCGCCGTTGTACCAAGTAAGACGGTCCAAGATGGCGTGTCGCCAGTGACCTTCATATAGACAGGTGGCATAGCTAACATTGTCTTATGCAGGCAGAGTAAGTGGTATTCATAAATATGTACAGGGATGGCTACCGACCGTGGGTAAGATTCACCAAATTGGTGATCAATATGAATTGCTTATGTTAGAACAACATGAATTGCTTATGTTTCTAACATCACTGTATGCTTCTTATATTTCTCATCAAATATATGAATTGTTAATGGACCCTAAGGCAAGATAGAAAGAATACAAATCAATAGTGAACATTCATGTAATTTTACTACTGTTGATTTATGGTGAGATTGGTTACGGCTGCTCACCAGTACATATGTGGCAATGTACTGACCCTCGTCTCCACAGGTGCCGGGAACCTAGTGGATAATCATAGACGCTGAAGGCTTGCTGTCCGACTCTTTAGAAGCTTCGTACATCTTGAAGTTTTCACTTGAAGAAGAAGGCATTTTGCTGAAGGTGGTTATTGCTGCATTATTAATAAAGGGATATGATGTATGGAACAAGTTGTATCTCATTTCAATATTTCTGCAAGTTGTAGCCAAGTTTGGCCTTTTATCTCGGCTGTTTGAGAGCCTTATGTTTATGCAATGTAATTTCAAAGATATCAATAAAGAACTTATTTCAGATCATATCTGTGTTGCCAAAACTTCTTTATCATCCGCTACGAATCTCTATTCAAAATGTCTCTTTTATAAAAGGAACACGAGCACGCCTTGTACAAGTGCAATTCCAGACTTGTACGGCATCACGCCTTAGCGAGGACGAACGATTCGGCATGAATCTAAGCGGAGGCGAACGATTTCCGAATCGGGGCGTGACAGTTTGGTATCAGAGCACGGCTTTACATCCTTGGAAATTTCTTGGTTTTAAAGATTTTGAAAATTACACAAGCTTTATTGCTTCTCGAACAACTTTGGTTTTAAATGTCCCGAAATGAGATGTTCCATACAATAAGTCCATAAATATATTATGAGACTAACAAGCTCCTCTGTTTTGCAGAGATGACAAAGGCGGGTGCGACAAACAACGCGAGTAGCTCAAGGGTGGTAGCCTCAACCGACCCTATGGAGAGGATGCTGGCTATGATGGAGAGCCAGCAGAGGCAGAACGCGAAGCAATTCGAGGCCCAACAGAAGCAGCTAGATACCCTGCAACAGTTGGTCCGAACAGTGGTGAACAATGGGGCTCAAGGCACTCCAGTCTTCCGAGAGAGCGAACTAGTGGAGGCAGAGGAACCCCCGGCGGCTAAGAAGACCACTGCTGTGGCCGACATTACAAAGTTTAAGAAAATCTACAGCAAAGAATTCAAAGGGACAGAGGAAGCCACCATTGCTATGGATTGGCTAGTTGAAGTGGAAGACCACCTGGAAGCTTTGGGTATTGTTGGATCTAAGAGGGTCTCGTGTGTGAAACTACTGCTGGTTTCCAACGCACACTACTGGTGGCAAAGTCAGAAAAGAATTCTTGCGGGAGTGAATGGAACAACGAAAATCACTTGGCTGATGTTCCGCGAGGCATTTCTGGCTCAGTACTTCTCTTCGACTGAGCAGCGAGCTAAGGAATTGGAGTTCCAGAAGCTCGAACAGGGGAACATGACGGTGAAGGAGTATGAAGCAGAGTTTTCTAGACTGTCTCAGTATGCGATCATGAAGTTTACTGACGATGCATCTAAGGCTCGTCGGTTCGAGCAGGGCTTGAGGCCTGCTCTGAAGGCTCAAGTTGTGGTTCAGAAATATAAGACTTTTTAGGAGTCTTATGAGCACGCGAAGGAATTGGACCCACACTATCCTGCGACGGCGCCAGTACAAGCGTCGGTACAGAATTTGCATAACAAGAGACCGAACAACGGTGGCAGATATGAGGCGCCAAAGCGTCAGAATTACGGTGGCTATCATCGACCCAATCCGGTTGGGCCGTACTGCAATAAGTGCCACAACAAAGGGCACTTTGCTAACGACTGTAAGGTCTTGGAGGGAGGATGCTATAGGTGTGGTCAATTTGGCCATATGTCTCGCAATTGTCCAGGAAGGGGCAACCAGAACCCTCCAAGGCAGCAGCATCACCAACAATATCAACAGAATCGTGGACAGGCACCACGACCTCCTCAGTCACAACAGAATCAGAGGCCCGGTGCCCAGGGCTGAGTCTTTGCATTGACTCAGGATGAAGCATTTGCATCAGATACTGTAGTGACAGGTATATTGTTATTTAATGGCATTCCTACACGTACTTTATTTGATTCTGGTGCTTCACATAGTTTTATATCTAAAGACTATGTTAAGGAACATGAAATAAAAATGACAATGTTGGATGTATATCTTAGTGTTAGTACTCCATCAAGAGTAGAGATGCCTACTAACATGATATGTAGGGATGGTTACATATGTATCGGAAAGAGAAGGCTACCATTAGATGTAGTCGAGCTAGATATGAAAGATTTTGATATCATTCTGGGAATGGATTGGTTAAGTGCATGTTGTGCGATGATCGACTGTGCGAAGAAGCGAGTTATGTTTCGCCTACCTGGAGGAACAGAATTCTCTTACTCGGCCAGTTCATCGGCGAAAGCTTCGATGGTGATTTCAGCTACTACGGCCCGACGATTGCTTCATTCTGGCTGCGAAGGGTACCTTGCTTCTGTTCGAGACACACGCAAGAATGGTGCAGACTCAGCTAACACTGAAGTCGTGGCAGAATTTTCTGATGTGTTTCCTGACGAGATACCCGGAATGCCTCCGGACCGAGAGATTGAATTCACTATCGATACATTTCCAGATGCTCGTCCGATCTCAAGGGCACCATACAGAATGGCGCCTGCTGAATTGAAGGAACTCAAAGTACAGCTACAGGAATTATTAGACAAGGGATACATCAGACCCAGTGTTTCACCATGGGGTGCTCCGGTGCTATTTGTGAAGAAGAAAGATGGATCGATGCGGCTGTGCATCGACTACCGCGAGCTAAATAAAGTTACAATTCGAAACCAGTATCCGTTGCCTCGAATAGACGACCTCTTCGATCAGTTGTAAGGGGCGTCTGTATTTTCAAAGATTGATCTTCGCTCAGGCTACCATCAGTTAAAGATCAAACCAGATGACATTTCTAAGTCCGCATTCCGAACCAGATACGGACACTATGAATTCTTGGTCATGCCCTTCGGACTGACCAACGCTCCTGCCGCTTTCATGGATATGATGAACAGAGTCTTCCGGCCCTTTTTGGATAAATTTGCGGTCGTGTTCATCGACGACATCCTAATCTACTCGAAGAACAGAGAAGACCATGCAGAACATTTGAGGACAGTGTTACAAACTCTACGGGACAATCAGCTTTATGCCAAGCTGAGCAAATGTGAGTTTTGGATGAGTAGCGTGTCGTTCCTAGGGCACGTTATCTCGGCGGAAGGTGTGTCCGTTGACCCAAAGAAAATTGAAGCCGTAGTGGATTGGAAGCAACCCACGTCGGCGAGCGAGATCCGAAGTTTCCTCGGCTTGGCAGGCTACTACATGAAGTTTGTCAAGGATTTTTCAAAAGTGGCAGCGCCTCTAACTCGACTAACCCAGAAGGGAGTTGCATTCGATTGGACTGATGAGTGCGAGGCTTGCTTTCAAAATCTGAAGCAACGTCTCGTATCAGCTCCAATCCTTACACTTCCAGACGGCGTCGAGGGATTCCAGATATACAGCGATGCGTCCGGATTGGGTTTGGGATGTGTGTTGACTCAGAGAGGGAAAGTGATATCTTATGCCTCAAAAAAACTTAAGCCGCACGAGAAAAATTATCCAACACATGATTTGGAATTGGCAGCGATAGTGTTTGCATTGAAATTGTGGAGGCACTACTTGTATGGAGTAGCTTGCGAGATCTTCACCGACCATAAGAGCCTGAAGTACATTTTTACTCAAAAGGATTTAAATTTGCGGCAAAGACGTTGGTTGGAGCTTATAAAAGATTATGACTTGACGATCGCGTACACCCCAGGAAAAGGCAATGTGGTGGCGGACGCATTGAGTCGAAACTTTGTGGGATCACTCAGTGTTGACAAACGAATATTGGAGGAATTGGAAAGCATGGGAATTGAGCTCCAAATTCGTGGCCGAAATGCACAATTGGCTCAACTTCAACTTGAGCCGAGTTTGTTAGAAAAGATAAAGACGGCACAGAGGACAGATGAGTTCTTGATTAAGATTGGCAGAATAGTGGAAAAGGGTGAGGCCAGCGACTTCACCAGGCACGAGGACGGATCATTGCGACTCAAGGGGAGGCTATGTGTCCCAAAGGATGAAGAACTCCGGAAGGAAATCTTGACGGAGGCCCATTACGCCAAGTATTCCTTACATCCGGGAAGTACAAAAATGTATAAAGATTTGCGCACGACCTTCTGGTGGCACGGCATAAAACGAGATGTGGCCCTCTTTGTCTCGCGATGCTTAGCGTGTCAACGAGTCAAAGTGGAACACCAGAGGCCCGGCGGGGAGATGCAGAACCTCGCGATCCCAGAATAGAAATGGGATCATATAACCATGGATTTTATAGTTGGCTTGCCGAAGACGCAGCGGGGAAATGATGCAATTTGGGTCATCGTTGATCGATTAACCAAATCTGCACATTTTCTCGCAATGAAAACCACATGGAGCGTCGACCGGTTGGCTCAGCTATACGTGGATGAAATCGTCCGACTGCATGGAGTGCCAGCATCAATAGTGTCGGATCGGGATGGGCGATTTGTATCGCGTTTTTGGGTCAGTTTGCATGCTGCCATGGGAACACAATTGAAATTTAGTTCTGCATACCATCCCCAAACCGATGGCCAGACCGAGAGGGTGAATCAGATACTTGAAGACATGCTACGGCTTTGTGCTATTGATCTGAAGACTAGTTGGGATACTCACTTGCCGCTAGCAGAATTTGCCTACAACAACAGTTACCAGTCCAGTATAGAAATGGCTCCGTATGAAGCATTGTACGGGCGAAGGTGTCGGTCTCCGATTTGTTGGGATGAAGTCGGTGAACGACAGGTACTTGGTCCGGAGATGGTGGAACAGGCCGTCGAGAAGGTCCGCATGATTCGGAAGAAGTTACGTGTGGCACAAAGTCGGCAGAAGAGTTATACGGATACTCATCGACGACCATTGGAATTTATGGTAGGCGATCACATATTTCTGAAGGTGTCACCGATGCGCGGAGTTATGCGATTCGGTGCGAAGGGGAAGCTAAGTCCGAGATTTGTTGGCCTGTTTGAAATTCTTAAGCGAGTCGGCCCTGTTGCCTATCAGATCGCGCTGCCACCGGCATTGGATGGAGTGCACGATATCTTCCATGTTTTCCAACTACGGAAGTATGTACATGATCCAAACCATGTGGTAGACTTCGGTCCGTTAGGGCTAAGAGCCGACTTGTCTTATGTGGAGGAACCCGTACAGATCTTGGATAGGAAGGATAAAATCTTGCGGAACCGAGTTGTTTCTTTGGTTCGAGTGCTTTGGCGAAATCATTCCGTCGAAGAGTCGACATGGGAACTTGAGGCAGAGGTGAAGGAAAAGTTTCCTTCGTTGTTTGACCTAGGTGGGTTTGTGTTTAAGTTTCGTGGACGAAACTTTTTGTTAGTGTATTAATATGTAATGCCCTGAATCCGTTGCGGAGCACGGTGCGGGCTAGCGGCCGAATGGCCGAGTCGGATGGGAATTGGAGAAACTTTACCAGGATCGCGGGATAATAAATTGAGATCCTTTCCTCGTTATGGATTGGACTCTTTTGAAATGATGCCCAAGATGCAGTGGCGCGCGTCTTGGGGGAAGAGTTCTATATAAGAGTCGCTTGCCCCGAGACCGTTGCCCTGCTGGTTTTCGATGTCGCTTTTGCTGTTGGCTTTTGTGTACATTTTCGTGATTGTTTTTGATGAATGTTTTCATGGATTTACTTTCACCGTCTACGCATTTCATATCGAATAACTGAGAGAAAGAGAAGAAGTATGCTGACCAGACGTTGGTGCCAATGCAGGTGCTAACGCGGTGAACCTCGGGTGACGTTACGTGGAAGACCTCTTTCTCTCGGCAATTCACCAACAAGTGAGTGGCTTTGATCCTTCGACGATCCTTGATCTTCGTGCATAACAATGGTAGACTTGTTATTGCGTTCGGTGCTTAATAAAAGATGCCTAGTAATAATACGGAAAAGATAATGAAAGATAAATTATCACATGGCTAGGCTTATGTTGCAAATCGAATGATGCTCGTATGCTATATGAATTGTTTAACAGGTGATGCAAAGACCCAAGTATTGGGCGGTAAGTATATCGGACTTCGGTTCGAAAGAATGGGTTACAAATAAATAGTCCCTTGGTTGGATGAACGAATATACGAGCCTATGGCTCAAGGCAAGTTGGTAAGATGGAAAGATGGGAAAATGGCAAGATGAAATGAGAACTATGAATATGTGTGGAAGATGCTATCATCATGCATGTCGTGTCTCTTATTAGTTAAGTTGCATTGCATGCATGGTCATGGACAACTTGTATACAAGGTAGTTCCCAGAACGGTAATCCGCGGCCACGGATCCGGTTCGTCCTAGGGGGAACAAGAAATTATGCCGACGTACTGGCATCGGTAAACGGGACTTGCAGTGGGGCTAGCTACCCGCACTGAAAGGGCGCCGTTGTACCAAGTAAGACGGTCCAAGATGGCGTATCGCCAGTGACCTTCATATAGACAGGTGGCATAGCTAACATTGTCTTATGTAGGCAGAGTAAGTGGTATTCATAAATATGTACAGGGATGGCTACCGACCGTGGGTAAGATTCACCAAATTGGTGATCAATATGAATTGCTTATGTTAGAACAACATGAATTGCTTATGTTTCTAACATCACTGTATGCTTCTTATATTTCTCATCAAATATATGAATTGTTAATGGACCCTAAGGCAAGATAGAAAGAATACAAATCAATAGTGAACATTCATGTAATTTTACTACTGTTGATTTATGGTGAGATTGGTTACGGCTGCTCACCAGTACATATGTGGCAATGTACTGACCCTCGTCTCCACAGGTGCCGGGAACCTAGTGGATAATCATAGACGCTGAAGGCTTGCTGTCCGACTCTTTAGAAGCTTCGTACATCTTGAAGTTTCCACTTGAAGAAGAAGGCATTTTGCTGAAGGTGGTTATTGCTGCATTATTAATAAAGGGATATGATGTATGGAACAAGTTGTATCTCATTTCAATATTTCTGCAAGTTGTAGCCAAGTTTGGCCTTTCATCTCGGCTGTTTGAGAGCCTTATGTTTATGCAATGTAATTTCAAAGATATCAATAAAGAACTTATTTCAGATCATATCTGTGTTGCCAAAACTTCTTTATCATCCGCTGCGAATCTCTATTCAAAATGTCTCTTTTATAAAAGGAACACGAGCACGCCTTGTACAAGTGCAATTCCAGACTTGTACGGCATCACGCCTTAGCGAGGACGAACGATTCGGTATGAATCTAAGCGGAGGCGAACGATTCCCGAATCGGGGCGTGACACCTAGTCCCCAGCTTCTGAATCTTCAGATCTGGGAGCTTCACATAAGCCAGAGACCCCCACACTCGAATGACATTCAAGTTATGTCTGACTTTGAACCAGTGTTCATGAGGAGTTACGTCCGAAGTTGCATACGGCACTCTATTTAGAATAAAAGTGGTCGTCAATGCAGCTTCTCCCCATTAGCATTTAGGAAGACCCATAGTTAGCAGCATTGAGTTCATCATTTCTGTCAACGTTCTGTTCTTCTTCTCCGCTATCCCGTTAGATTGAGGAGAATACGGAGCAGTAGTCTCATTGATAATTCCATGTTCTTTGCAGAACGATACGAATTCATGAGACCTATACTCTACATCTCGATCACTTCTGAGTAGTTGTAGATCGGTTTAACGTTCAGCTTCAGCCCTAAAGTCTCTGAACTACTCGAATGCTGCATCCTTCTACTTGAGAAGTCATGCGAACGTGCACTTCGAGAAACACTTCGAACCGGCCTCTGTGGAGAATTGATAAAAGTCACAGATATCTGAGTGTACTAACTCCAGATGATCAGTACTTTAGTTCAATCGTCTGAGTAGCTTCCCAACAGTCTTGTATCTACATAGACCTTAAACTCCTCCACCTCCTTACCCCTATATTCCGAAGATAAGGTCCCGGTAGGACAGCTTGAGTCTGCTTCTGTCATAGAACAACTCTCAGTCCACTCAATGAAGTAACTTCATCGCCATCAGCAGAAGTTCGAACATTCCTTCAGCACCGAACATCTTTTCGAAGCATGTTCCTCGCCAAGAAATTACCATCTGGCTAGTACGAATGTCCATCTTTCAAGTCTGTATCAGATAACAGACTTTCTGAGATCAGATCGCCAAAAAATCTCTGGTACGTGCAACACGCATTCCAATGTCCTTATCGGTGGTTAATAACCACTATCTCGATCTTCAGAACTTCTGCTAGATATATATTCACCATCGAGACCTTCGTCATAACATGGCTCGTCCTTGTTGAACAGCTCCTTTGAGAGCACACGTGGTCAGATGCACTAGTGTCAGACCACTAGTCAGCTACCACGCTAGATAACTCAACCTGTGCAACACTAGCAACCAAGTTAAGTAATCAAAATAACCAAGTTTAGCTATACTTGCTATTTTGGTTTGGGCTTGGATTTGTATTCACTCATGTAGTGGCCATTCTTGTCACAGTTGAAGCAAGTCACGTGGGACTTGGACTTCTGTTGCTGGAACGAAGGACCGTTCACTTTTAGATTTAGTGGAGTCCTTCTTCTTGTGATGAGAAGCCACCTGCTTCGCCTTGAACTCTCTTGTCTGCACCAAGTTGGTCTTAGCAAGTTGTTTGGACAAAGAGTCCATCTTCTGTTGAGATCGCATTTCGTCCTCAACGTGGATCTCTGGTAGAAGATCTTCCAAACTTATGTCCAGCTTCTTCCGATGCATTCTAGCATAGAAGTTGCTCCAACCAGCAGAAAGTTTCGAGACTATCCCTCCAACGACAAACTTGTCGACGAGGGGCATATTCTCGTCATCTAACTTCTGGCGCAACTTCAGGAATTCCTTTACTTGAGGTAGCATCGCCATCTCGTCTTTGAAGAGCCACTTGTGGTACTTCTCGACGATGAAGATTTTGGAACTGTTATCATCATCTTCATATAGCTTACCCAAAGAATCCCAGATCTCTTTGGCATTCTCCTTCTTGGAATATGACTCAGCCAGAGAGTCTTCCATAGAATTGAGAATCAGTAGTTTACATTTGCTGTTTTCTCTCTTTCATTTACTCTGCTTGACGAGTGCAGCAGCAGTAGCATCGACAGTTCCTCCTTCTGGAATCGTCGGTTCATCTTCAATCAACACATGGTCTACGTCCACGAGTTGAAGATTAAGGGTGACCTTTCTCTTCCAGATTTGGAAATGTTCTCTGTCGAATTTTTCCAACTTGTTAAAGCTGGTATCGATGGGAGAAGCACGAGAGTTTTCCATCTACAAGGATCTTGCTTTGAGATTGTTAGTCCCGGGGCTTGATCAAAGATGGTAGACTCGATGTCGAGATCAGAGGTTCAACAAACGTTCACCTTCTGATTATTCTCGAGATCCAAGAGGAACACTATAATATAAATCTGATTACAAAAGCAACAATAATTAGAAAGAAAATCTCACGTTCTTCCTCGCAATCGCAGTTGCTGACGGACAGAACTGAGTTCAGAAAATAAATCTCACGTTCTTCCTTGCAATCGCAGTTGCAGACGGACAGAACTGAGTTACAACTCAGATGAAGGAGAAGAAAGAAGAAAGAAGAAGAGGAAAGGTTCTTGCTGGGGTGATTAAGATCACCGTTGCTCAAAGCAAGATTCGCCCCAATACGATCTGCTCCCAGGAACCAGCAAGTTCACGAAGAACTTCTGGAACGCTCCTAAGTCAATATTTGAGACTTGAACGGGCTTCCTGGGCTTTACAGACTCCCTTAACTCTCTTCTTGGTGCATCTTTCAAAGGAGGCCAAGGAGCTCTATTTATAGAGTGGAGTTGAGACTTCACCTTTTCTCCTATCCGATGTGGGACTAAAATACCAATACTCAAAAATAGAGTTTGATATTTTAGATCATCCCACAATCAGCATAGAAGTGTGCCAGTCCACGCCTACCCCCCGAACACTCCCGTACATGCACGAGACGTCCTGGAGTCCGTATCCGAGTCCGAGTCCGCACAACAAAATCAACTTGCATCCTTGTTGGATTTAATCCTTTTTCCTTCTAGGAAAATACTCCCACATGGCACAAACTTGTGCCCCACTACACCTCATGTGCACACCTCAACACAAGCAATGCATTATATTGAGATACTCACCATTTGGTGTAGCCGATGTGGGACTATCTTTTCTAGTCCAAAGGCAAAAACACCAACAATATATATATATATATATATATATATATATATATATATATATATATAGGAAGCGGATCAAAAGTCTCCCTTAGAAAACCCCCTAAAAAATCCCTCACTCTCAGCCGTCCATTTAATGTTAATATTAATATTAATATTAATATTAATGTTAATATTAATGTTAATATTAATATTAATATTAATGTTAATATTAACATTAGATACTAAAATTAACATTAAACTTAACATTAAAATTAATATTAACATTAACATTAACATTAACATTAATATTAACATTAACATTAATATAAAAATAAAAATTAATATTAACATTAACATTAATATTAACATTAACATTAACATTAACATTAATATTAACATTAACATTAATATAAAAATAAAAATTAATATTAACATTAACATTAATATTAACATTAATATTAACATTAACATTAATATTAACATTAAATGGACGGTTGAGAGTGAGAAATTTTTTAGGAGATTTTCTAAGGGAGGCTTTTGATCTGCTCCCATATATATATATATATATATATATATATATATATATATATATATATAGAGAGAGAGAGAGAGAGAGAGAGAGAGAGAGAGAGAGAGTGGGGGGGGGGGGGGGGGGGGGGGGGGGGATTGGGATCTATCAAGTAATTTTATATTTCTGAATAGAAGCTATTGGATTCGTCTTTTTGGGACTTACCGGTTGTTTTTTTTTTTTTTTTGTTGTTGTTGTTTGCCGCGTGTGGGGGGTGTGTGTGGGGGGGGGGGGGGGGGGGGGTTGGGGGGGAGGGGGGGGGGGGTTGTAATATGTGAGTTTTCAGCATATCCATATTTTCAGTGAAATGCCTCAAATTACTAGCTACACCGGTTGGTATCTATTCTACTATATAATAGGAAAACTTAGATGGTGAAACTTTTGAATTCCGAAATACCCTTACATACTTATACTAATTAAAATAGTTCATCTACTATATAATAGGAAAACTTAGATGGTGAAACTTTTGAATTCCGAAAATATTCTTACATACTTATACTAATTAAAAATAGTTCATTAATTTTAATAAGGACAACTTAGTAATTAGGAAGACTACTCTTTGGTCTTCCTAAAAAGTTTTTCTAAACTAATTAAAAAATATTAAAATACGTGCAAGACACGTACACATATGCTAGAATGGATAATGTCCCGTTACTGCATGCTTGCTTGTCTGGAAAATAAAATAAGTTACAGGTAATGCTGAAGCACACGTATGTATATTTATTTCAGAACAATGCAACCAATTTGCACTCCTCCACTGCTTTACAAGCCAGACTTGTCCCCGCATCTTCCATTGTTAAATTTTTATTATACACCATTAATAGCACAGCACAGCACAGCGCACACTACTGGTTAGTTACAGTGAGCAATTTATAATCAAAATATCATCGCAATGCAACACAAATATATAATCAAAGGGTGGCTTGGCTTTGTCTTTACAATATATATTTGGAAATGAAAAATGGTCTGTAGTTTCTGTCCGCAGGAATGACCGTGGGCCTATATGACTGAACCCCATCCGTCCTCCTATTTGTGTGCAGGACCGGCCCAAGGGGTTGGATTGCCCTTGCCGGAATTAATTTTGGTTGCCCTTTGCCCTTGAATCCAAGAAGAATGGATACCGTGTTCGGGAGTCTTTGTTCGTGGAATTGACGGCGAATGGAGTTTGCGGTGGCGCCAAAGTCTTCCGTTCTGACGGCGGCGTGGAGCCCGGATTCTTAGTTCTTCTTCCGACTCTTGACTACTCGAGACCTTTTCAGTATTAACTCAAAATATAGACATGGAAGATTGTCAGTTCAACTGATAAGAAGGAGTTTGGTGGACCGTAAGGTTCTATTGGCGGAGAACTGGAAGACTTAGGGACGTGGGATGTTGTCCTAACCAGAAGGGTGGTTCAAGTCCGATGGCTTGTCTGACTTACCCTAAGGCCGGCCCTGTTTGTGTGAGAACCGCTGCTAGTAAAACCCGTCAATAGGAGGCTGCCACGTGGACTACGGACCAAAAACACGGTCCACGTAGCAGCGTTACATGGAGGATGATCGATGCCTTTGCATTACTATATATATATATATACTTGTGCGCGAGAGAGACAGTACCTAGGTCTCTTGGGTCCATCCGTAACAACTGCTCCAGGAATCTTCTGTTAATAGCAGCTCTATATAACCCCTAGCTAGCTCGCTCCTCATGGTCTTCCTCCTCTTCCTCAACCTGCAGGTTCGCTTCCCCAGGATCACTGCTGCTCCCTCCGTCGGCTGCCGGCAACCGCTGACAATGGCCCCCGCCCGCCTGCTGCGCAAGGACAGGGTCGTGTTCGTCCTGGGCGCGACGGGCACCGGCAAGTCCAGGCTGGCCATCGACCTCGCCCTCCACCTCGGCGCGGCCGAGGTCGTCAACTCCGACAAAATGCAAGTGTACGACGGGCTGAGCGTGGTGACCAACAAGGTCACCGCGGAGGAGTGCGCGGGCGTGCCGCACCACCTGCTCGGCGGGGTCCCCCCGGAGGCCGAGTTCACCGCGGCGGACTTCCGCCGCGAGGCCGCGCTCGCGGTCGCGTCGATCGCCGCGCGGGGGAGGGTGCCCATCGTCGCGGGCGGCTCGAACTCGTACATCGAGGAGCTGGTCGACGGGTGCGGCGGGGAGTTCAGGTCCCGGTACGAGTGCTGCTTCCTGTGGGTGGACGTGGACCTGCCGGTGCTGCACGAGTTCGTGTCCTACAGAGTGGACAGGATGGTGGAGATGGGGATGGCGGACGAGGCGAGGGGGTTCTTCGCTCCGGACGGGGACTACAGCAAGGGGATCCGGAGGGCGATCGGGGTGCCCGAGATGGACCGCTACTTCCGGTCCGAGTCCTCGGCCCTCGGCGAGGACGGCCGGAGGGCGCTGCTGGAGTCCGCGATAGACGAGATCAAGGCCAACACGTGCAGGCTGGCGTGCTGCCAGCTGCGGAAGATACACAGGCTCTGCGGGCTCCCCGGCTGGAACGTACACCGCGTCGACGCGACGGAGGTGTTCACGAGGCGGGGGAGGGAGGTGGACGAGGCGTGGGCGGCGCGGGTCAGCGGGCCGTGCATCAACATTGTGCGGAAGTTCCTGGCGGGGGCCAAAACCGCAACAACAACAACAACATACACGGCGACGGCGGCAGCGGCGGCGACGACTAGTGCTGCTCCGTTGATGGAGAGCAGCGCGGAGAGCAGCAGCAGCAGGGGGATGACAAAGAAGCTGCGCTCGCAAGTTGCGATAGTGGGGGCCACAATGGCTTGAGGCGGACATTTTGTAGAGGGGGGCGCGCGCGCGCGCAAAGGGGTCGGTTGGAAGCTAGCGCTCGATGATAGTCATAAGTACTTAAATGTGTGTGTTTTTGTTGTGCATGGTGGGGCTTTTTTTTTTTTCCTTCTGCTGTACGGATAGAGTCCTTCGCGCCTGCTTTTGTCAGATATTCTGTACACTTAGATTTTGTTTGGCTGCAGCTGCTGCAACTGATCATTGTGAGTGAGTGGTGGTGGGTCAGGGGCTCGAGCTGATCTTTCTTTCTCGTTTTGGCAGGAACTAAGAATCAAGATGCCATAGTATAGCAATGCAAGAAATAAAAGTTGCTATGTATTTAGTTTGAGAAATTTTGAGTGATATCCCACTTTATTTTATTATATTTAAGTTGCGTTCTACAAGTTTGTACAAATGTGAGATACCTTCCATTTTTGACGGATTCCGTCCTTCTTAACGGTTAACTTCTTTGACCTATTTTTTTTGACGAAAATGCCCTCTTCTCTACCCGAGCCCCCTTTCTATGACATTCCCGCTACACGCGTGCCTCCGCCGGCTGCCGTCCACGTCCCGGCCCACCCCCGCGCCCCCCTCCACCTTCCCCTCCGACCGCCGCGCCAATGCTGCTGTTGCCGCCGCCGCCCCTGTCACCCTCATTTTCCGTATTTTCCCGTATTTCGTATTTATACTCGTATCTGGATTTTGGCATGTATTTTTATTTTTCTCAACTTGTGGGATTTCGGTATTTCTCGTATTTTGGTTTTGGCATGGCTCGGTTTTATTGGGGATGGTTCGGTTTGGTTTGGTTTATGAGTATTGGATCACCTTAAGCCTATGCTACCCCTCAACCCACCACAACCTCCACCATTAAAACTCCACCTACCACTCTCTCTCTTCATTACTTCCTCCATAAATTTTCTTCTTCTTCTTCTTCTTCTCCTTCCTCTACACAACACTCCCAACCCTAGGCAAGTGCATCTTACCACTACATGAGAACCATATTTTCTTTGTCCATTTGCTAGATTAGGACATGGTGATCAACATTAGATCTTGGCATTTTGTGATTTGGAGCCTCCATTGTCCTAGATCTAGTTATTCCTATTTTCGGATTTTTGCATGTTTTGATCTATTTTGGTTGGAGTTTTGTGGGTTCTGATGTTTCTATGTGGAAGAGAGTTTAATTCCACCCAAGTTAGAGCTTTGGAAATCCGGATTTGGAGTTCGGATGGCCAAGTTGTGAGCTTTTGAAGCTTTGGGTTCAGCTATGGTATTTCTTGCTGTCTGGAGAAGATAATGAGCAGTGTGCAGAGCTGTTTAGCTTACGCACACTGAGCTGCGTGCGCTCCTTAGCGTGCGTACGCAGACTTGGGTACGCTTTCTGTTGGAAGCGTGTCTCCTTGAGCGTGCGTGACTTTTCACCCATGCTGCTCCTTCAGCGTGCGTGACTTTTCACCCATGCTGCTCCCTGTAGCGTGCGTGACTTTTCACCCATGCTGTTCCTTCAGCGTGCGTGACTTTTCATCCATGCTGCTCCCTGTAGCGTGCGTGACTTTTCACCCATGCTGCTCCCTGTAGCGTGCGTGACTTTTCACCCATGCTGCTCCTTCAGCGTGCGTGACTTTTCACCCATGCTGCTCCTTCAGCGTGCGTGACTTTTCACCCATGCTGCTCCCTGTAGTGTGCGTGACTTTTCACCCATGCTGCTCCTTGAGCGTGCGTGACTTTTCACCTACGCTGCTCCTTGAGCGTGCGTGACTTTTCACCTACGCTGCTCCCTGTAGCGTGCGTGACTTTTCACCTACGCTGCTCCTTGAGCGTGCGTGACTTTTCACCTACGCTGCTCCCTGTAGCGTGCGTGACTTTTCACCTACGCTGCTCCTTGAGCGTGCGTGACTTTTCACCTACGCTGCTCTTTCAGCGTGCGTGACTTTTTGTACGCTGCTCCCCTGACCCCTTGTTTAACCCATTGACCCTTGGAGTTTTGGTTTTATTTCTTTAAGCTTGGCTTTTCTATGGCCCTGTATGTTGATATTTTATTAGATATTTTACGCCCATTTTATATCCTTACGCCTTTTGTCATGAACTTGATTTTACTTAATATGTTTGGAATGACTATTGTACATGGCATGGTATGACAAGGAACTAGCATAACACGACAGTGACCCGTAGTGGTACACTCCTGACATGACCGACCTGACATGATAGTGGCCCGTCGTGGCGCACTCCTGACAAGTACCCTGACATGATTTATTTTAATGCTGTTACTTGACTTGCCTTGACACCGTGGGTAGTCTTCTTGCTTGCTTGTTAAATCCACTTGTCCAGTCTCGCATCATGTCTAGGATGGGGCTCCTGAGTACCACGGTCAGAAGCTCCTACTAAAATGGATTAAGGTTAATAACTAGAATAACACAGTAGTCATGAAGAGATGACACAGCTACGGGTAATCCCGTTACATGGGCGCTCTTGGGATCTGTAGCCTGCCGTCGAGTATGGCACATTTCCAGCACACCGTCGCGTGTTGCACTCTCTAAGTCACCTAAGGGTACATTTGTCTCCTGGACAATGTACCCACCTGAATTCAACCCTAATCTTTCGTCCTGGGTAACCTGGATGGTCTGCAGGGCTTGTGGCTGTGGAACAATCTCACTGCATCTTGTTAGTAATTAGGCCTGTGATAACCCTAGTTAGTTAAAGTAGTAAGCCGTAGTATTTGCTTGGCCGTGATTAATTGAATGAGGTATAACCAGTTTAACTATGTCTTGATCCAGTACAAGATTGCTCCCTGTCTTGGTTTCTTGCATTATTATCTTGCCGATAAATGGTGGGAAACCAAGTTCTGTTCAGATGAAGGGTTACAACCCCGGTCCTTGTTTGGTTTACGGGTTGTAACCTGGATATCGGAATAGTTCCATGGTTATCTCGTCGTATATTATCCTGATACGTTTTTCGTAATTCTAGTTTTAATATTAGATTTTCTTGTGCTTATGCTAGCTTTTGTTCTTATTTCGTGGCCCCCTGTGGCACTTGCTCTTTCTGGGGTTGACCCAGCTGGTTTTGTGTGGCCAGATTTCGGAGAAGCTCCGAGGATTTACCAAGCTTCCAGCCCAATGGTGAACACTAGACGGAATCCGGGCCAAGAGTGGGTTTTCTATTTTGTTTCGCTCACTCTATTGTAAAAATTATTCTTTTGAGACGTTTAGCCGACGAGCACCTGTTAGCTCGGAGCACTTTTACTTACTGTCTGCCTACAGGCTGTAAACATGATTGACAAATCCTAGGGTTGATCATGTATGACTAAACTCTTGCTAGTCCTAACATTTTGTAATGACTAGCTTCATGATCAGCTGAATATGTGATATTTGGGACGCCTTATTATTGTATATTTTAATGATCATACATCTTGCGACCTTACTTACTTTCTTGTGATTGAGACAGTAGGCTTGTTCATGACCACAAGAGACTGCTGGCTTGTAGTAAACCCTCATGTTTCTAGACAGCCGTGACCGTATATCGAGGTGGTTTCCATTTCAATATACGTAGCTGGCTGTGTCTGCCCCCGCTCTCCAGTATTCTGGTTCTGGGGCGTGACAGCCCCCCCTCCCCGCCTCTGCCGCCGTCGTTGCTACTGCCGCCGACGGAGGCGGGGGGGGGGAGTGGTGGCGGTGACCGGGGGTGGAGGAAGAGGAAAGAAGAAAGAGGAAGGAGCAAGGACATTTTGGTTTAAGAATTTTTTTTTTAACAGTTACCGTCCAAAGTGAGAAATAACTTACATTTGTGCAAACTTGTGGGGTGCACCTTAAATATGGTAAAATAAAATGGGATGCCACTCAAAATTTCTCATTTAGTTTTCATAAAAAACTGTAGTTCTCTACTCCACAAGTTCAAGATTCTATCAGAACTTAAACCATGTTGTGGAAATAGCGACTTCAATGGCTGCAACAGTCAACAATTTGCGCTGCGGGTACTTCTATCCAGGTGCAGTGCAGGTAGTATTCCACATCTTACAAACATGTCTATTTCACTTACCAAGTCTCGAACAGATTGGTACAATGAGTACCGAGATTGGCGGTAGGGGTGTGCATTATTCAATTTTTGACGGAAAATCGAATCTAACCGAACCAAATTCAAAGAATTCAGTTCTGTTTTGATTTTTGGATTTCAATTTCGGTACAAAACCGAAGATCGAATAAGACTTACACAATTATATAAATACTCTCAATTTTATACATATTTTGTGATTAGAAATGTGTATATTTTGGAAAGAACAATTCTATGTATATTTTTGAAGCCCAACTTTGATAATTTAACAACTAGTTCAACTGTGGACGTAACTTTAAAACATAAAAATGTGGGTATAAAAATGATCACTTTTAATATAATTTAACCATGTTTCAACTTTTGGCTCGACCCGTTAAACAATAGAAATATTCTAACCCATTAAACAAACCACCTCGCAAAACAAAACAAAAATGCTTGGTGAACCTCCCACCCCCGCTACCTTGGTGAATCCCACTCCTCCCACCCCACCCCCGTTCGAATTCCGCCAACCAAAAGGGCGGAACGTGTCTTCAGGTACTTTTCTACTTATTCTTTCGTTTTATTTAATTTTATTAAAAAATAGTTTGAGAAAATTTGAGTGTCACCCCACTTTTTTTATGCTTATTTAAGGTGTACTTTACAAGTTTACATGAATGTATGACACCCCCCACTTTTGACGGTTTCCGTCCAAAACGAACGATCAACCCCTTTGACCAATTTTTTGGAACGAAAGTGCCCTCGTCTCCTTTTGTGTGTCCCCCCCTCCCCGTCACACGTGGCTGCCCACTTCTCCCCGTCACCCCGTGGCTGCCCCCCCCCTCTCCGTCACCTCGCCGGCGTGCCTCCGCTCCCTCCAACCCCCCCCGGCCATCACCACCACCACCACCATCATCATCATCATCACCACCACCATCAACCATCATCACCACCACCGACACCCTCGCCCCCCCTCCCGCTCCCCCCCCCTCCCGCTTCGCCCCTCTAGCCCCCGCCGCCGCCGGCGCGCCGCCGCCGCTGCTGCCGCTGTCGCTGTCGCGCGCTGCTGCTGCCGCTGTCGCACGCTGCTGCTGCGGCGGTGGCGGTGGGGGGTAGGGCGGCGGAGCGGGAGGGGGGGGGGAGGGGGTCGGTGGTGGTGATGATGGATGATGGTTGATGGTGGTGGTGGTGGTGGTGGTGGTGATGGCTGGGAGGGTGCGACGAGGTCGGGGAGGGGGGGTGCAGCGACACCGTGGAGGGGGGCCGAGCACGGCGGAGGAGACGAATAGTTGACGCGGGAAAGAGGACAACAGACATGGGGGTATTTTCGTCCAAAAAAATTGGTCAAAGGGGTTGACCGTTCGTTTTGGACTGAAACCGTCAAAAGTGGGGGTGTCATACATTCATGTAAACTTGTGGGGTGCATCTTAAATAAACATAAAAAAAGTGGGGTGCCAATCAAATTTTCTCAAATAGTTTCGTTGGAGCAAATTTTCTGTATTTCTATCCAGGTGCAGTGCAGGTAGTCCACATCTTACAAACATGTCTATTTTACTGACCAAATCTCAAATAAATTGATGTGAGACGCTTAAAACTTAGATTTGCTTAATAGTTCCGGCTATTCGCTAACCCTTTATTTATTTATCAAGGTTATTAGTATCAATATATGAATTGGTATTGGACCATGATCCTATAAGTATCAGGATCGACGATATCGACAGTTTTGAATCTATCAAAATTTTGGTATCGGAAAAAAAAATACTACTTATTAATAAATTATCAAAATTTTAGAAAAAAATATATTTTATATATTTAGGTATATTTTTAAGTATTTTCTATGTTGTTTCTTAATAATTTTGGAATTATATGAAATAGTAATCACAATTGCTGATTGGTTTACATGCGATAGATAAATTTTCTTCTTTTACATTCTTTTATAATTTTACTATAATTTTACATCCTCATTGATTGGTCTTTTACGTTCGATTTTCTCTACTGTATTGACTAAAAAAATATCTTTGATGCCCGTATCATTAAGTATCGGTATCGACTTATCGGATCGGGTCTGAAAAAGCATAAGATTTATCAGTGACTTTGCACGAGAAAACGCTCTCCGAGGACATGAAATGTCTCATTTTTCAAATTAGAATCTCGACAGTAATGGCCGTGAGGACACGGTAAAGCTTGTCCATCAGTTTGGAAGGGTCGTCCAACTTGATGATCGAATGTTGTAGGAATCCTTATACCTAGAATTCTAGAAAGTTATGCTCATCAGTACATCCTTTGAGTTTATAAAGTCTCTAGAGTACGTGCAGATTAATGTGGTAACTAATGTCTGGTGAAATCATGAAGATGCCAATAATAATGATAATAATGATGATGTGTTCTGACTCTAACTAGCCACCATAGGCATCTCAACCACTGGGTTGAATAAACATATGATCAATGAGCACCTTATAATATTTATATGCTTCGATAAGCTTATTATGTAGATTGAATTAAATTGCAACAACTCCAATTTCTACTCCAAGAAAGGTACAGACGGGCCCACTTGTCTTAATACATGCAAGTTCAATAAGTTAAGATAGGGTTTACCAATGGCGAAAGCGATGGAAATTGGTGATGAAGGGCAGTATCAATCAGTGAAAATGGAAAAAATATCTCATATTGAAGAGTATGGAAATTAGTAATCATCGAATGGCGGTATCAATCAGTGAAATGAAAAATATCTCTGGATAAGAAGTTACAATTTGTGTTTGTTTTTTTTTTTTTTTGACACAACTCAGTACAGGTTACATCCATCTACAAGTAAAATCTAAATCAAACATGAAATCTTACTCGTTTGGTACCCTGTAATGTAATCGTAATCGCAATGTAATCAAATTAATTTTTTTTTTTTTTCATTTGATTACATTGCGATTACGTTTTTTTTTTTTTCCATTTGATTACATTGCGATTACGATTACACTACAATGAACCAAACACTTTAGAATCAAATGCTTGTCAAGTACCTGAAACTGAAAGCATCAGTACCCTCTTCTTTAACACCAACATGACTAGATTACGCCAGCATGTTAACGTTTGTACTGTGAACAACATTATTTCTGATAACAGTTTGTCATGTAAGTGATAGTGGCTCTAGTTCCGCATCTGATCAATTGAAGCAGGTGTTAAAATTGAAATAAACTAATTTCTCTTCGACTCGAGCTCATTATAGATCTCAATTATGAACCATAGTTTGCAGTATCGGCAGATACGGGTTCGATACGGCCGATACTGATACGAATTGGCATGTCATGATCCAATACCGATACCGACATTTGAGGTCTCTTTTCTAGTCAATTGAACAAAGAAAATTGGATGAAAAAGACCAATCTGCAAGGTTGTAAAGGCATGTAAAAGAAAAAAAAAACTTATCCTAGATAAATCAATCAACAAGGATTACTATTATTTTATTCAACTTTAAAACTACTAAGAAACAACACTAAAAATACTTAAAATTATAAAAAAAAAAAATTCTAAAACTTTAATAATTTATTAACAATTATTAGCTTTCCAATACCAAAATATCCGATATTACGATCCGAAATCGCCGATCCCAGTGCTCATAGGCAGGATCCGATACCGATTTCGATACTGATACTGAACCTTTGCTAAGACTAGTTTAACGTGCAGCAGATAGATCCTCTCGATGACATTATCGCAGAAGGTAAACTCGATGTAGGGTTATCGATCTACAATCTCGAGTTACGGGAACGACCTTTCTGTTCTCCCAGACCCTGCATTAGCGTAGGCCTCGTGGCTCCTAGGACACGCCTAGAATACGATGCTGAACTTTTCACTAGTCTAAAGGTATATATGAATGATACAACTAATAACTTTACAGGTAGTACCAGATGGAGGGTTTTGTGCTGGGAATCTGATGAACTGAGTTCAGTTGAATACTCGGGGCATACTAACCAATGTCGGATTCGAGTGTACGTTTTTTTAACTTTATCGAGTAGGCTGCCGCCGCTAGAAAATCTAAGAAAAACATAGGTCAAGGTATCAGCAAGAGGCAGGGTGCCATTTGTATATATCTTAGCATCAGGCAAGATGCCAATACCCAATATGAAGTTGGGGTCTGGCTTTGCCAGTCCACATCCAGGAACTCAGCATAGTGCCATCAGGGTCCCTTTCTTCCACTACAGCAAAAGACTGGAAAAAAAAAAGAAAAAATGGTGAGGCTGTACTACTTCTGCTTATCCTTTTCTTGCTGAGGGCCACATCATGTGGATGGGGAACAGAGACACTAATATTAACTCAGAAATGATGATCACATATGTATAATTATGGTTTCGGTAGGCTTTGACCTGTTATTTGTTATATATGATGGTAGGTTAGTTAGCAAAGGATGCGTTCATGCAAGGGTTGATAGATGCAATAGATTATTGCCAGGAGTGATCTAATGCTTGGGCTATTAGTTCATGTTTTAAACTAATCGAGAGGTCAGGGCATCAGTGTTTGATTAGGACTAGTCTTTTAAGTGGAAAATGTTTTTTTATTTTTAATTTCAATTTTTCTATGTGCTGAAACTTTTGTCTCATCATACTTGCCATAGTTTCACATTTAATTGTACATGATTTTTGCTTAACATGAATGCTCCACTTGGTAGAGACGAGCGAGTTGTAGGAATATAGTATTCTTCTGAATATTATCTTTTTTCTTTCCTCCTACCTTTATTTTCTCGTGTCCTCCCCTTTGAGAGTCCAGTGTCACGCACAAAAGTTTGTGTCCCATCGAGACGGACTTGCATAATCCTTTACGGACCGGGTTATGCGGGAAGCTTCCAGAGTGTTCCAGAAGATAGTGGAATATTCCAGAATACTCAAAACCTTTCTAGATGTTTGATGATCTTTCTGGATGTACTAGAAACTTTCTTAGAAATATCTAGTCCCTAGAATAATCCCTGGAATATGTCGATTCCAGAAGTTTCCATGTAAGCCTTAGAGGTCCTATAAATAAGTGGGAGACTCATTTGTCCCTCACCATCCAAAGTTATATTCTCTTTCTAATATAGTGAAGTTTTCATAGTTCTCTCTCTTTTGCTCCACATTGTTCTCAGTATCGCCTTAGCGATCTAGCTAAGCTGGTTCGGAAAGGCTGGCATGGGTCTTCGATTAGGAAACTTTTGTCTCATCATACTTGCCATAGTTTCACATTTAATTGTACATGATTTTGGCTTAACATGAATGCTCCACTTGGTAGAGATGAGTGAGTTGTAGGAATATAGTATTCCTCTGAATATTTATCTTCTTCTTTCCTCCTACCTTTATTTTCTCGTGTCCTCTCCTTTGAGAGTCCAGGCCCCATACCTAATGCCACAGGAGGGATTTTTATTTCATAGTGCTAAAGCTATTGAAACCCAATCCTCACCTAATGGGCACGCCTAAGCGAAGTAAACATACTAGAGCCTAACAGAATTCCCATTAATCTACTGGACCACCATCAAGCACGCACGAATGCTCCTTCGGACTTGACCAGCAGAAAAGAGGGATTATTCGGTGGGACGGGCTCACCATGTGATTATTTTTGGTAATCCTATCTTAAGAAAGTCATCAAACAATTGTCAAATATCATTAAAATAAGATTACCAAAAATAGTATATATTACTTGTGTCATTATATCATTGGACAGACCATTTCACGTGTTGAGTATGTCCAACCAACCGAATAATTTCCCCAGAAGGCGCGCTGGCAACTAGACACAATGACATGCTCAAACCTTAAGATGTCTAGAGTTATCTAAGGAGTATAGTTTTTGGCAGAGAGACCCTGCCATGAAACAAGGGACACCACAAGTGGCACAAGAACCATTGACAAGCCAGAGCAATGGCAAGAACAAGACTAAGATTTTGCTACGACAGAAGCTACTGGTTCAGCTTGTACTACCGAGTCTGCTGTCGCCTATGACTCAAACCTACATATGCTCAATCTCCACCTCAGTGCTTCACTGATTTTGTGTTGGCCAACCAAGCATGCACCTTTCTGTCAAAGATGCTTACTGTTGGCGTCGATGGTCCAGAGAATTCACATCTACAGGAACACCAACACAGGCATGGGCCTGGACGCCAAGACAAACTTCGTGCATAACACGTATATGGGAAAGGATACCAAGAAGAACGACATGAACATGCGAGAACGACATGGACATGGGCACCATGATGAATGGTATAGGAGAAGATGAACAAGAACATGTTTTTTTTATCACATGTTGCTTGGCACAAATAGGGATTTCCCTCTAATGTGGTAGCTTCAGCAAGATAAAAAGTCTTGGGCCATAAAAACAGCAAAGGGAAATTAGCACAATGTACCACAAAATACATGATGAATTAAGCATACGTACGATAAGAATTACAGATGTAACCGGAAAAAAAAAAAAATATGAATGAGTTTTATAACTAACTCCAAGGATCGTCCCATCCTTTCGGACCCTCTCTTCTAACAAAGTCTAGTATTGCCTGAACGGCTTCTTGAACCCTGTTTGAGAGAGCATGGTTACCCCATTCTATCTCGACTTTCTCTGCTCCTCCCAAAGCCCTGCAAAGTCTGCAACAGAAAATTATATTACTGCAACTACGTGAAAAGAAAGGAAACAATAAAAAAGAAATGGATATGGCTGTAAAGAAAGGAAATAAATTTTGGCTGCTTAACAGTTGCCTATTTATACTTAAGAACCATACCTTTCTACTAATGCTTTTTTATCGACATACTCTGGAACATATTCATCAGCCATGGAGAAAATAACCTGCAGCAAAAACAAAGAGGGAAGTTCAGATGGCCAAAATCCAAAACATAAAGTGATGGGAACTTGTACTGTGACCGTGTAACGAATCCTTCAACCATTGGACACTGATTTCTATGAAGGGCCTTCTACCATACACATGATTCACTAAAATATTTGTCACCTCATCTTCCATTGATACTAGTGTGGGAAAAAAAAATTACTACTTCATTTTACTAGTGCTGAGAACTACCATAGAATATCCTAAAAGCATTTTGGTGTAGAGAGATGGACAGCACAAGCTATACATCATTCCTAGTAACAGCAACAAAATCCTACCAGTCATTCAGCACGTCCCCTCTTTACATTAGCTTGAAGGAAACTTACAAGTTTCAACAAGTTGGGATACAGAGACATTCGTTGTTTAAGGTTCTAGGCAATGGACTCATTTCCCAGACTTCTCTAACAAAGCTCTAATGTTTTGTGGGAGCGCTTCAATGCAATGACTATATTACAAAATAATCCAAAATGGCCCATGCAACATCATCTGTAAAAATAACTCCACTAGGTTTAATGATTATGAGGGTATAAATGAAAGAAGCTCATAGTTAGATAAAGTGTTCTGTAACACTATAAATTTTACAGAAAATTAGTTAATTGGTGTTCTGCAACACTTTTATCTAACTACGAAAGAAGCTCATAGTTAGATAAAGTGTTCTGGAACACTATAAATTTTACAGAAAATTAGTTAATTGGTGCAATCACTCTGGCATGCTCCAACTCTCAAAGTGAGAGCATTGGCTATTTGGTCTTTGTCCGTTGCTTGCCCATTATTGCACTAAAAATGACATGAAGCTGGAGATAACAAGATAGGTTTAATGACAAAAACATCTGTTGCAATGCAGAATGGTCATACAGCATTGTAACACCCAGCAATGAAGCTAGGTAGAACAATTCGGGTGCCATGGAGCCCCAAGGTTTATTGCTTTAAATTATGAACTGATTTCCTAAGGATTTGCTCATTTCGATATATCACCAGTCCCAACAAACTTCGGTCTCCATGAATCAAAGCTCCATCCAAGAAACAACATTAGTAAGATATGAAAAAGAGTTTTCATGTCATTTATTTTGGTCTTGATAATGTACTAATGGTTTGGAAGATAAATCATGTGGAAAATAAATTAAATATTTATTCCTAGTGCAACAAAACCATATATAAACCTTTACAACCCATAGTAACACCAAAAGAAGGAGATAACTTCCCTTCAAATCATCATTGTCAGCTTCTTAACATATATGTTCAGAAATAAGATCAGCTTTCGAGGAGCTCTAAAATTAGAAGGTCCCACAGAAGGATTGACCAAATTTTAACAAACACCTACTACCCAGAAATAATAGTCTGAGTTCATAAATTTCTAGGAAAGGATTTTATAGATACAAATGAGTTTGCCATAAAATCTACTAGGATATTTGGTAGTTAAAGAAAACCACTTATTTCCATGCACAAGAAGTTCATACAGCCAGAGAGCAACCCTACAAAATGTTCGTACATTAAATGAGTCTAGATGGGAACGGTTTTTTTTTTTGGGGGGTTTGGGGGGGGGGGGGGGGGGGGGGGGGGGGGGGGGGGGGAGGGGTAACTGGGTTGGTTGGTTGGTTTGAAGATCCTTAACAGAATAAAGGAAATATAAGCCAAAGAGTCAACATAAAACATTTCCCTATAAGTAGAGACAACTTTGTGATAAATAGAAAGAAAATGAGAGGAAAATTGTGAGGAATCTTTTATATATTTCTCATTATTTTTACCATCAAATCATAATATTTCTAGTATCATTAAAAAAGCTAAACAGGGTCAACTTATCAGCAATAAACTTCATTTTGCAATCATTCCTGATCAAGATGAGCATCAACTCAATAGTGCATATGTGGTTCATATAAATTATAATATAATATAATATAATATAATATAATATAATATAATATAAAAGACTATCTTATATGGCTACACAGGACAGAGAGTTATCAGAAAGATCAAAGTTCATTTTTGCATCAACCACAGATGTTAGAATTGCTGTATAAAAATAGCCTACTTCTGCATTATAAAGCTAACAGTTTAAACATAAGATAATAAAATACATTTAAAAATTGAAACACAGGAGAGTAGACTACCTGGCAAGGCGTATTTGACAGATGGCCAAGTCTCATTCTCAACTGGTCCTCACTGAGATCTGAACTGAACATGTCATCGTCCCCCATGTATGCACAAAGGGAGTGGTACCTTCAAGTCCTTAAAATGTCAGTAAGAGAATAGGTAAATTGAAACTCATACACTACCACATTTGATAAAACAATTCATCCAACAGTATAAGACTGTTATCTACTAAGTGTGTTAAGTACTTAATTCATGTCCCTAGAAGAATTATGACATACAAAATCATCAGCAACATAACTTATCCGTAAAAAATAAACAAGATTACTACTAATAATACTGGGTGAGGTATTAACCTACCACCATGAACAAACATGCCTGATAATTACTTTATGTGAAGGAACTTCACCTTTTCTAAAACTTACTATGATAATTTTTTCTTGCTTATATTAGAATAAAACAATTAGACCCAATTGTTCATACAAAATACGGGTAAATGGCACCGTAAGAATGGATCAGTATGGCAGAAAATCAAGTTCAAGAGATGCATCTTTGAGAATGGAAAATTAGTAGATGACTGAATATTATCTGGTTTGTGAGTCATCCCAGTGGAAAGATTGTATATATTTATGAAACCGATTCTAGCAGAAATAGGTGCCATTAATAAAAAAACTCGATCTATAAGAATGTAATTTAAAATAAAGATGCAAGCAAGACAGCCCTTACAAAAGAGACAGCAAATGAGAGAAACAAGATTACAAAAAAAAAAAAAAAAAGATAATAGAGCACTGTGGCATATTGTATCATGTACCCTTGAACCCTTCTTTGTTAGTCCTACTTAATGTGGCACACGAATTTGTGGGCAAATGATCTTCACGTCCCACAGCTTTAATTTATTTCCTAAAATGGGAAAAAAAAATTTGGGGGGGGGGGGGGGGGGGGGGGGGTTTGTTGGTTGGCATGTTGGACCTTAAAAGATTTGAGCATGGAAAAGGATGTAAAGTGTAGATGAACATCAATTGTTGCAAAAGGATCTATAGTTAAGTTAGCTAAATAAGGCTTCTTGAAATGTAAGAATAAAATTATGTAAGGCAACAAACTTATTAGGAAGTGTTGAAAGATCATGGAACGAAATATAGAAAAGAAAGATATTCTTGAGAAATTAATATTATAAGCTGGTATTTTATATGATGACCATAAATATAATATAGAAGAACACATAATTTACAGTATTAACACCTTTACACAAAACACTACATTATATACCTGTAGGCAGTTATTGGGGCATCTGGATTAGCTTTTCGAGGCATCAATTCCATTGCCCTACCTTCAGTTATCATGTTTAACGCCAAGTCTATCATCTCAGCCGTCTCAGGAAGAGTTGCTCTATACTCCCGGTCGCTAACCGGAGCCTGATTAGCATCCCTCATATCATCAGATCATACAAGATAAGGGTTATTGTTTATGCAAGTTCAAGAAAAAAAATAATGACTGTTAAAGATCCTTCGTAATTCGCTAAAGATAAGACTCAGCTTTATAGAGTTGGCTTGACTCAGAAAAACTGCACGAAATGTAACAATGAAAAGAAGCAGCAGCCTGGACCACCTAGCACCCAACAATCCAGGCTTTGTAGTTGGTGTTCATAGATGGGAGAATAAATCACAGATAGGGAATAGCCCAGTGCACCAAGGCCTATTCTTGATCACATTATCGGATAGTCTAGACTCTAGCAGGAGGGAAATCATAAATGCCAAAACCATTATGTTAAGCTGAAGTCCAGTTAGGATTTTTCTGGCATAGTTACATTTCCCGACCATAAAGTTTCCCTTTATGGGTTTTCTCCCTTTTGGGACTAAAGCAACTTTCTCGGGATGCTTGCTTAATTTGGAGCTCGTTATGTCAGGTCAAGGTTGTGTCTAGTTCAGTTGATCCCACCTTAGGTACCCTTCATGACCTTTTAGTTTGAGAATACAGGGTTCCATGGCTGCCATGGAGTATGATTTGAGAGGTTTAGAATTTAAAATCATACCCTTTCTTTTGCAGTCTATAGCACTGGAGTGATTTTCCATGATTTTCTTTAAGTACCATGTAACTTCAGCATTGATATGAAATTTTGTCATTTTCATGATTCTAAAATAACTACCTGTACACATAGGGCTCTGAATGTAGAGATCAGGTTACAAAAGGAAAATTACCTGCAAGATGACTCCACGAACAGCTCTAGAACATGCAAAATTTGTACGCATATAATGAACAATATCCTGCATGCAGATCCAAAGGGTTCAATTAAATGCATTCCTCCAGCCATGTTGTAAGAAGAATCTAAAGACTAAGCATAAACAAGTGACAGATACACCAACCTGGCAACCAGTACTGTGTCCGAGTAGCACAACACCCTCAGAATTTTCCTTATCAATTAAATGGCCAATAAGCTGATCAAGCTCCAAGGAATCCTTCAGAGTACAAAATGAAATACATTGATTTGGTACAAACCATGTATAAATGAAGGAAAATATTATGAACAAAACCAGCTAAGTAAAGGATTGATAATACAGCTCATATGAAGTTTAGCAGGCAATTATTTTGATAGTTATGGCCCTTATCTATATGCTACCTCTGCTTGATTTGCAGAAATGGATGCCAGTAAACATTTTGGGTCTGTTATACAAATCAAATCATTAACCAGCTAGTTCATGATGTGATATTTACTCCTCCTATATGAGTCCTGCGAATCATGGCGACATGCAGTTATTATGAATGAAACATCTAATAAACTTTCCAAGTTGATCTATATGGCTAAACCTCATTAATATAGTTAAATGGACCACTTATCCCCTGTCCTTCGTAATACTATACCCAAGACAACCACAAAAGCAGTCTGCAATCGAAAGAGGAAACAGAGTTCTCACAGCACAATGATTTTCAGTGGCAGCACTGCAACTAAAGCTGTATACAACAACACCAACAACAAAGCCTCTATCCCAAATTTCTGGGGTTGGCTGCAATTGTATACATTCTTTTAATGTTAAGACTTTTTTTCGTTAATTTACTAATTATGCTTGAATTGGATATTCCCTATACTCACGGAAGATTATTTAGTAAAAAAAAAGTTCCAAGTTGGTTCCAAAATTCTAGTCAACTGAAGGTTAAGAGAAAATTCACCAAAACTTGGTGCAACATATTAAGATTGGTAAAGAATAGTATTTTGCAATTTGCATGAAGTTGGAGGTAGTGTTCGTATAGTTTGCCTACTTAAAATAGTTTTTAAGAAACATTTTTTATTCTCCGCATGAATCATTTTTATTGACAGCTCATCTGGGCAAGAGAAGTTATGTATAATGGTATAGTCGCAAAAGTTTATTCTCCTCGATCACTTTGCTGAATCATACAAGAAGTCATCATCATCCAAGCATTCTCCCATCAGAATGAGGCCGGCTATGGAACATAAGAAAGTTCCATACAAGATTTGACAAAACATTATGACCGATTGTCGACCTGACATCAACCCTCTATGTTGGTGCCAAAATACCTAACCAAGGTAGCAATTAACACATGAGAGGGTCATGTTATAAAACATATGTGGCAAGTTGGTATGTAGGTAGACCTATCTTCCAGATTGCATTTTAAACTCATGCAACCAAGGAGCACCCTCCAAGTTCCCTTAGACTATAAAAAGTCCAGACGAAGAGGTAAGATGATACGATTTGCTATAGAGAATTACGTTCATCTCTATGACACATTACGCCAAAGAGTGAAGGAATGACATTCTCTAAACTGGAGAGAAAAAGTAACAATTGAATGCAAACCATTTTGATGGTCAATGAAGAATTATTACTTGCTCTAGGCTGGAGACTCCATATCCAATATAAGATGATGTTAGCAGGGGTTGCACCAGTGACCAATTTTCATTCTCCAAAGCAATTGATAAAGGTTCCAGGTACCTGCAAAACGTGAAGTTCCTCAGACTACAAAAACAAAAACAAAAACAAAAACAAAAACAAAAACAAAAACAAAACAAAACTATTACTAAAGGCCTAAAATTAGTTTAACGATCACAAATAAATATTATCTTGATTCTTATCCAGCAATAAAGAAGGGGAAAAATTGAACTGAGACAGGCATCAAATATGCCAAGGAATTGAAATTAGCATCATACAGTTCCATTATATGAATCCACCAAAAGCATTATACATTATGACCGTGATTGGAACAATGCAAGAAATATCAAATACTATCAGAAATTTAGAAAATTTATCATAACACCACCCATATAGTAGAATTTGTAAAAGAACTTTGTACACAGATGATGTATGAATCATTATCAGTTGTAAACCAACATACTCAGTTGCAAGCAGCCCATCTGTCAATCCACCAACAAAAATGACTTGCTGATTAAAATCACCAGTTCTAAAAGCCACCTGCAAAGGGAACAACTGAATACAATTATTTAATGCCAGGCAGAAAAGTAATCAAAATAATACCAAAATCAATTATGCAAACTTGCAGAAAGTGGAAAAGGAAGGAGGAAATCATCTGCTTCAGCTATCTATGTCTATCATTCCAACTTATCAACCACAACAATACATGACATTGTAGATTTGGAGTGGCAAAGCAAAAGGTTATGCTTGCCAAAATCTTTGGCTTAAAGCCTTAAACCTTATTCAAATCACAACATCAGAATTACCAGTCTCATGACCTTGATTAGGATAATATGTGGACAAATTTCTATGATTGATGGTTCTAGCAGGACAATCAGAACTAGACCTGCAAAAAACTTTTGGATTAACAGGTCGGGAAGTGTGAGGAATTCTGAAAGTTCTCAAATATGCACTTTTATTACCATAAACCTTGAACAGCTGCAAGAAAGATCAGCCTTCAGTTTTTTTAATACATGACTTACCAGAGAGAAGACAAAAACAAATGACTCGAGGAACAACCAAGCAATAATTTGTTGCTACCAACCAAAGATTAAGAATTTTATCTGAATATGTTTCTAATGGCTCTTGTAGGTGAAATTTCTTCCTAGAAAGCAAAATTTAAGGGCCTACAAGTAAATATGGGCTTCCAAAGCAGTCTCTTCTTCTCCTTTGTATATAACTGAAACAAAAGTTTGGAGATTAAGAAAAGAAAAAAAAAATCTATAGCCAACAACTAAACTTGGTCACCTAATTAAAACCCTAACCAATTTGTACCAACTTTCTAACTAATTCAGTTAAAGCGCCATGTCCGAATTGACAACCTGAAGTACTGCAATTGTCACCGCAAAAGATTTCTTCCTCAACCAGCTTTTGTTTAGGATCCCCTTGTACTTGGACAAGAGCACCATTATTTACTTCTAAAATTTACATTTCTATCACTTTTATATCCAGGGGTTCATATTAACTTATACAACACTACTGTGAACTGATGCTAGGCATACCTCAGCGATCTATGTTTTCAACAAACACATGGAACTTGTTTGCTTTGAAATCTAATCGGATGACTATTACAGTATTACACATTCTAATCGGGATGTTACATTATTAATTTATTCAGAAAAACCATTTCTTCTGCTAGATTGTCAATTCAATAGCCTCAGGAAATTAATTATGGTCTTCCTATACGTAGCAAGTTTTTCATTAACATTCTCAACAGTAACTTGATTATGCTGCAAAAAAAAAAAAAAATGAAATTCCCAGATATTTTTTTTACAGTTTGAACATGTTTCTCAAACTGATCAACTCCACCTCAACTAATCAATGATTGATATCAACTTTCGATCTTCCTGAGGTATGGTCCTTTTTGACCTTCCATATAATTGGCTTTCCCAATAAGAGAGGAACCAAGTAATTTTCCTTATGGGAAGAGGTCCAATAATTTGTCAGAATATGTACTTCTTTTCTACCTCTTCGTAGATGCAAATCCACTTAGATAAACGTATAGAGTTAGAAATTCCTTCCATCGGCGCTGAGAAAATATAGATGAGTTATAGTGTATCCTTGCAAGTTCTAGAACTGTGTTTAGAGAGGAGCAGCAGTGGAAAACAAGCACGGTTTCAGTAAAAAATGTTTGCTCATGTCAGAAACAGAAAATGGATGATTTCTGATTAAGAACAAGATACCAAATTCAAAGACTCATGTAAGTTTGTACAACCAGCCATGAAGATACCTATATATTTCCTTCGACTATAGTCAAACCTAGTCAAGATCATCTGACTTTTATACATTAGACCCCTGGTCATTTGTTGTTAGATACCAAATAGCAATGTCAAAATCAAACTTAAAGATCTTAGTCTCTTAGCTAACTTCTGATACAAATACAAATCTGAAGAAACTGCAGCATGGCACTAAGTGACTATCTTTAACGTTGAATTGAATATTCCTCCACATGAAAAAGCTATTTTGCATGGACAAGGTACAACATGACACATTTTGGACACAGAGACACGGATTAGGCACCTGTTTTGGTGTGTCCTAGTGTATTTTGGAGTGTCTGTGGTATCCGATATGTGTCTGACACGACGAGACACGAATAAGGCATAGATTTGGAGTGTCCGGCCTTCGTAGACAAGAACAGCTTCATGAAATAGCAAGTAGAATGCGTTCATCAAAGCCAAGATTTATGTGAAGGAGCCCTTTTGAATCCACGAAGCATGGACACTCAATAATCGATGTTGTGTCACATTTAACAAATTGAACACGACTCAGGCACTCCAAAATACACTAAGGCTTGTGTTGTATTCTTGTCCGTATAAGAAAGACACTGGTGCATTCATAAGCATAATAATTACCGACCACTGTTCCTTAACTAAAGCCAACCTAAGGGTGCATTTGGTACAAGGGATCTTTTTTTTAGTTATCGGAAAAACCTACGGATGGGAAAACTCTGGGAAGACAATTTTCCCACAAACAATGGAAACATATTCCCTCTGAAACAGAGGGCCATCTTTAGTTTCCACGGAAATGGAATTATTGTTTGGTCATATTCTTGTTAGTAGGATCCGAGTTAGGTTAGGGTTTGGTGATTTGATGTCTGGGGATTTTATTATCTCGGAATATATAATCCCCAGCATTATTGCAATCAGTGTACCAAACGCAACCTAAGATCTATATACAAAATCCTAAGGTGCCTTTACTTCAAAACCCAATAATCGCACCTAAAATTTGCTTCTTTTACTTGTCACAAATGATAAGCAATCCAATTCCCTGGTCCAAATGGAAATAGAATCGCAACCCCATGAAACTAGTCCACAGAAAATTCTACGATACAGAAGTTGTAAAATATCTACTACTTAGGAAGCAGCACTGACATTCAAAAACCAGTACCATCTCAATGTTGTCCAACACGTATCGGCACGACACAAACACTCTAAAATACACTAGGGCGCACGAAAATCAATATTGTCTCAACGTCGCCATTTCCGTACCAACATGTATTCCGTGCAACCCAAACCTAAGATCTATATACAAATTTCTAAGATATCATCATTTAGAATCCCAATAAACCACACCTAAAGATAAAGTTTGGATTTTTGTTTTGACAATTTCTCGTGGCCAATATCTCCTACAGATATCTCAGTATATCATTCAATCCCCCTAATTTGCATTCACATTACGAGATACAAATCCCTAAGGGTCTGCTTGGATTTAGGGTTAAGCGGGTTTAGTGAGGGAAAGTTAAGTGAGGGAAAAATAAGTTTAGGAGGGAGGGTTATAGAGGGTTAAGTGAGGGTTTATTTCACACTCTTTTGTTCATTTTTCTAGCCCCCCAAATCGGAGGGTTAACGAGGGTGATTGAGGAATTTTGTTTAAAAAGTCATAAATATTCCTTATTTGTTCTAATAAATATCATGATTTTTTTCCTTCATTTTTTCTTGTTTTCAACATGTTGCTCCGTAACTTTCTAATTTGTGAACATATTTTGAAAAGTGCTAATTAATCAAATTTAATTTTGTGACATATGTAATAAGGTTATTTTGGTAACTATCATATTTTTATTAATCCTCCTCTCACTCAAAACCTCAAATCCAAGCAAGAGTTATTAAACACCCCCACTTAACTCTCCGTCCAATCCAAACAAGGTTCTATGTATTGACTCTACTCCCCCTCACTTAACTCTCCCTCATTTAACCCCACTTAACTCTGCTTTTTTTTTTCCCAATCCAAGCAGACCCTAAAGTTTGCTTCTTTAGTGTTAAGTTGTCACAAGCAAATACAATTCCCAACCGGAAAATCAAAGAAATAGCAGCACACGAAAAACTAGCTTGAGCCCACTGTAAATTGGACCATGCAAAAGCAGTAGCATAGTTCTATGACCGTCACTGTGTCCGTATCGTATCCGTGTCCGTCCGTGCAACATAGTCTATACTTCTCCCTATCAAAATAATATCTTTTAGAAAAACGAACTTTGGATCCATTAACCAAACCAAGAAGTGAGCTTTTAGTGTTGACCTGGGCGGACTTGGGTCCGTACTTGAAGAGGATCCCGCGGAGCTGGTTCTTGCGTCCTCCGGCGGCCGAGGCAGCGAGCGCATCGGCGGGGATGGGATTGTGGTTGGAGTTCCCGGCGGCGGCGGCGGCGGAGATCTTGGCGGAGCGGCCGCGGACCAGGCCGGAGAACCAGTTAGAGGAAGCGGCTGCGACGGCGACCGGGGAGGGGGGAGAGGAGGGATTCATTTCAATGGAGATCTCCGATTGTTGTTCTTCGTCTCCTTCCTCCTCCTCTTACAAAGTCCATGTGATTTGGTTGAAGAAGAGAGAGTATGCGTTGGGTTTTTAATGGGTTTGGTTTTGTGTGGGCTGGCGGTCCGAATTTTCTGGGGGGTGGACAATCAATTAGATTCTATTTAGTTTGTTTTTTCTTATTTTGAGTCCAAATAACTTATATATACAATGCACCAGCAAAAAAAAAAAAAATTTGAATGTATTACAAATAATGTCTCCTGCTTTAACCACTTGAGATTGAATTATTTAATTATAAATAAATCATATTAGATAGTTAAAAACTCGGTTAAATTTTTTTTTAATAATTAACGGAGTACTTAGTTGTTTAGTTATCTACTTATTATTATTTTTTATTTATTTAAATGTTGATGATATACATACAGTTTGGACGGTCCATTTTTTGAATCGTTTTCAAGCCGCAGTGTATAGTATTATATTAGAAATGTGCACGTGCATTGTACGTGCGTAAAAATATGAAATTAAAAAAATTAAATATGAATTTAGTATAAGGAATGTTATTCTTATGAATTGAACTTAAGCAATCAAGAAAAAATATCTCCCATTTTTAACCACTTTACTTAAAAGTTATTCAATTATAAATTTATCATATTAGGTAAAAGCATGGTTAAATATTTTTTTAAATAATTAGTGAAGTATTTAGATAGTTATTTGCTTATTATTTTTTTAATTTATTTAAATGATGATATTCATACGATTTAGACGGCTCATATTTTTTAGCCTTTCAAACCCGTTGCGGCCGCTGCGTTTATAAAAATATATATAGCTATTTAAAAGATTATGAATTACAAATTTGTGGATGCGACTATTTTGTAGGAGATCCAACATGTTGGACTAGACATGGTCGGAGAAGAAGTAATTATTGCAATGGAAAATAAACAAATACGAATTCTAAAGATGATTGTCGAGGGAATAATTTTTTTGTAGGTTATACATAATACAACTAACAAAGGATACAAGCTTCAAAAGACGAACAATTTGGAAGATGTTTCAAGTATTCGCAATAAGAACACCTTTATCGACTATTGGTATAATTGTTTTATCATATAATTCATTATGGGTGAGATGTTCGATTATTTCCAGCAGCGACCGATCGAAGCACCGAGAAGTACTGACCAGGAAGGAAGTCGAGCAGCTCTAGCTAGCTGATCAAATCAAAGTCGTAAAGCTCGTAGCGGACGAGGCAGTCGGGGTCGGACACCAGCCGTGCGCCGAGGGCGCGGGGGCACGTGTCTTTGAAGGACGGCGCCGCGTCGTCGATGCAGTCGATGCAGGCGGTGTAGCCGCGGAGGCACCTGGCTTTGCCGTACACTACGCCCATGGACCCCTGCTCCGTGGTCGCGTACACGTCCGGAGAGGAGTCCGGTCCTTCCCCGAGCAGTTTGCTCAGCACGTCGTCTACGTTCTTTAGGAAGTCCGGGTGGTCCGACGTCAGGTTGTTGCACTCGACTTGCATTTGCGCTCCCCGAGCCGTGCCGGCGAGGAGAAACGCAGCAGCGGCGCGGCAGCGACGACGGTCATCCAGCTCACGACTGCACAAGACATGATCTCTATGTGACTTCCCCTTCGGAGTCGGAGGAGGAGTATATATACAAACACTAAGGGCTCGTTTTCATGGGAAAAGGAATTCAATATTTTCATATCCATGTTTGTTTAGGTTGGTAATAGGTAGTTCACAATTTTAAAATTTTCATCTCAATGTTTGGTTTACAAAGAGATATAAATATTAATTTATTTAGTTTTCCTTTAATACCCTTTCATTAATTTTATGATGATTCACGTGTTTTGGATAGAAGTTAAAATTTTGAAAATAAAAAGAGGGTATAATCGTCCAAACAAAATAGCCAAACATCATTCCTAGGAAAGTAAATCTACTCCCAAGGGGAGACTTGGGAATAGCTTTCCCAAGTCAATGGGAATAGCTTTCCCACCTAAGCCCCTCATATTCCCTTCTCATTCTCAATCCTAAACATACCAAACATGGGTAAGGAATTCAAAATCCATTCCCAAGCCACAAAAACTTGAACCAAACGCCCCCTAATGGTCTGCTTGACAATTATATGGATAGCGATTATTAGATGTTTTTAGAGTATCAGTTATGAGCGGTTATGAGGGGTCTGATTTTGGATGATTTTTAAGTAGCGACTTTTAAACCAGTCCAATACATACTTGGTAATTCACTAATGAACGGTTCTGAAAGTTTTTTTTACATGAATAAAGTTAAATAGGAAAGGGTATCAGTAGTTATAATTATATATTTTTTGTGAGGATATAAATGAAATAAAATAATAAAGTCGTTCAAAATCTACTAATTTGAGGTGTTTATAAAGTCATCCAAAATTATATTACACCAAATTTAGAAGAGTTTTGAACCGATCAAAATCAGTGTTTCAAAAAATTAACAAGCATGAATTTTCATTGGAAAGATTTATGAAATGCCCAAAAACTAAAAAAGTTTTATGTAAAACCCACCGCTAAAAAAACTTTAATCGCGTGCCCAGAATTAGAAAAACTTATCCAAAGCGGGTTCCAAATGACCCTTTTGCCCTTCCTTTTAATTTATTGGAAACACCCACAAAACTGCTCTTAAAAAAACGTTTCAATACTCCATCTTCTTCCATACGCTGCTCACTTTCGAATCTAGGTTTTCTCCTCAAAAATCTTCAAAAACTCGTCGAAAAATTTCGGAAAGATCGGGACGAACGACAAAAGTGCTAAAACGGAGGTCCAAACATCATTTTTTTGCGAATCTAAAATTTCGGAAGGCCGTCTAACTATAAAGCTGTTACTTTCAATCTCCTCGACGATACGCTCATTTTGCGACAAACGGGACCTCGTTTCGACCTCCCAGTCAAAAGTTATGGCCCTCCAAAGTTTCAGCTAACCATAAAATGCAGGAGAATGACATTCTCCGTCTTAATTTACACGGAGAATGACCATTCTCCGTCTTAATTAGGACGGAGAATGACATTCTCCGTCTTAATTTATACGGAGAATGGTCATTCCAGTGTTAAAACGCAGGAGAATGACCATTCTCCGTGTTAGAAACACGGAGAATGCCATTCTCCGTGTTAGAAACACGGAGAATGCCATTCTCCGTGTTAAATGAAACGGAGAATGTCATTCTCCGTGTTAAATAAAACGGAGAATGGCATTCTCCGTCCTAATTAAGACGGAGAATGGCCATTCTCCGTGCTAAATTAAACGGAGAATGACCATTCTCCGTCTTAATTAGGACGGAGAATGCCATTCTCCGTGTAATTTATCACGGAGAATGGTCATTCTAGTGTTAAAACGCAGGAGAATGACCATTCTCCGTGTTAGAAACACGGAGAATGTCATTCTCCGTGTTAATTAGGACGGAGAATGCCATTCTCCGTCTTAAATAAAACGGAGAATGCCATTCTCCGTCCTAATTAAGACGGAGAATAACATTCTCGGTCCTAATTAAGACGGAAACGGAGAATGTCATTCTCCGTGTTAATTAGGACGGAGAATGGCATTCTCCGTCTTAAATAAAACGGAGAATGGCATTCTCCGTCCTAATTAAGACGGAGAATGCCATTCTCCGTCCTAATTAAGACGGAGAATGGTCATTTCCAGTGTTAAAACGTGTAATTTAGTTTTTTCAGGAATAAAGAGTTTCGTTCTTCTTTCAAAGCGATGATAATTCTTATGGAAAAGAAGAAGAAAGATCTTCTCTCCACAATTGAAGATCTGAGTTCAAATGTCTCCACGATGAAGATGATGATGATGGTGATGATGATGACGAGCGATGATCTGAGTTCGACTGAAGAAAAACACACCGAACTACGAACGATCTTTGCGATCTCTGCTGAATATGAGAGCAATGGAATTCAGATTTCCCGTAAAGAAGAAGAAGACGAAAATCGCAATCCAGATCTGAGTTTTTTGAATTCAAATACATATAGATAACCAATTCGCGCGGAGGGGTAGTTTCGGTATTATAAAAATAGCAGTTTCTAGCGGGTGGCATCTGAAAGAGAATCTTGGAATATTTAACGTGAAAATACTTAATTCTGGGTATTTCATAAAATTATCCAGCGGGTGGACATTTCATAAAAGTCCACCCCGAAATTGGGTTTCTCAGCAATTTTCAGATTTTCATACATGATCAGTTCAAAAATATTCCAAAACCGGTAAAAATATCCTTCCCAAGCAGACCTTAAGCAATGTGAACAATAATCTATTCTAAGCGTTCTCTCACCAGCCGATGATAAAGGAAGCTTTGTTCCTAGTTCGGATAAGAGACCTAGTTTGAAACTGACAAAAACCGTCATAAGAAGTATGTAGGAGAAGAAGTCGCATAGGGAGGGGTTTTTTTTTTTAAAAAACAGGTAATCGCCTCGGTGTAACAGCTCCAGCTGATCATGCATGTTATGAAAATATATATGAAAAGAAAATGGAGGGATGGAGAGAGTGTTGGCCGTGTGTGTTGTGTGCTCGTACACAATAGCAAAAGCTCATGCGCCTATTTCCTTTAGGGGGCGTTTGGTATGCGAAATACTATATAGTTGGGAATTCTATATTTCCGGAAATCAAATTCCAAGGGATTAAATTTCCTGAAAAATTACATTTCCATGTTTGGTAACAATATAAATATTCCCGGAAAAAAATAAAAAAATAATAACGAAAAAAATGAACAAATATAAAAAAACCAGTAAAAACGACAAAAAATCGGTAAAAACAAAAAAAGATGGTAAAAACGATAAAAACGATGAAAAACGACAAAAAATCGGTTAAAACGACAAAAAAAACGACCAAAAAGCGACAAAAAATATATAAACGACAAAAAATAACAAAAAATGGTTAAAACGACAAAAATAACCAAAACACAACAAAAACGACTAAAATCGGTAAAAACGACAAAAAAAAATCAAAATGCGGCAAAAACGACAAAAAACAAAAAAAAAAATCGGTTAAAACGACAAAAAATGACAAAAAATCGGTTAAAAATGACAAAAAAGGTTAAAAACAACAAAAAAATCGGTTAAAACGACAAAAAATAACAAAAAACGACAAAAACGAAAAATAATCGATAAAAACGACAAAAAAGTACAAAAAAATCGGTTAAAACGATAAAAAATAACCAAAAACGACAAAAAATCAGTAAAAATGACAAAAAATTGCCATAAAATCAGTAAAAATGACCAAAAAAGACAAAAATGACTAAAAATCGGTAAAAACAACAAAAAAAGCTAAAAAACGACAAAAAATCGTTTAAAACGACAAAAATTGACAAAAAAGCGACAATAAGGACAAAAATTGGATAAAAACAACAAAAAATAATCAAAAAGTGACAAAAAAGACAAAAATGGGTAAAACGATAAAAAATCGCTTAAAACGATAAAAAATTGGTAAAAACGACAAAAAAGCGATAAAAACGACAAAAAATAATCAAAAAGTGACAAAAAAGACAAAAAATGGGTAAAAACGACAAAACATCGCTTAAAACGACAAAAAATTGGTAAAAACGACAAAAAATGACAAAAAAGCGATAAAAATGACAAAAAAAGAAAAAATATTCAAAACTAATCAAAATTGATCAAAAAAGAAGAAAAAAATTTAGACAATTTGTTTTTTGCCCGGGCAAAAAAAAAAAAAAAACCCACCTATTCTCAAGGGATAGAATTTCCATGTTTTGTGGGTAAACTATTTACCCGGGTATTTATAATTTTCGGGAATAAATTTTTTATAAGCCAAACAAACGTGGTAATAGATTCCTATCTTAAATTTTCCCGGGAATAAAAAAAATACCGCGTACCAAACGCCCCCTTAGGGTATGCTTGGATTGAGGGTTAAGAAAGTTAAGTGAGAAAAAGCTAAGTGAGGAAAAAATAAAATCATGCTTGGTTTGAGGGCGAGGGTTTAGGAGGAAGGGTTATAAGGGTTAAGTGAGGGTTTATTTCACCCTCTTTTGTCCATTTTTTAACCCTCCAAATCGGAGGGTTAACGAGGGTGATTGAGGGATTTTGTTTAAAAAGTCATAAATGCCCCTTATTTGTTTATAAAATATCATATTTTTTCTTTCATTTTTTCTTGTTCTCAACATGTTAATCCGTAGCTTCTTAATTTGTGAAGATATTTTGACAAGTTATAATTAAAATTTCAATCAAATTTAATTTTATGACATATGTAATAAGGTTATTTTGGTAACTATCATATTTTTAATAATCACCCTCTCACTTAAACCTCCAATCCAAGCAAGAGTTATTAAACACCCCCACTTAACTCACTCTCCAATCCAAGCAAAGTTCTATGTATTGACTCTACTCCTCCTCGCTTAACTCTCCCTCATTTAACCCCGCTTAACCCTGCTTATATTTTTCCCCCTCATGAATCCAAGCAGACCCTTAGTCCCCCGTCGACATGGTGGTTGAGTTGTTTGTGTATATATTGCTTTGTTTCATGTTATTTCATTGAAGTATTATGTGAGAGCCCTATGGGCCACACACATGTACTACCGCCGTCCGGCTCGGTTCGGTGCGCGTAACAGGTGTGAGTACATGTCCAGCCGAATGTCCGGTTCGATTTTTCCTTCGGATTCAGGTTGAGGCCCTAAAAACCTTTTTGCTCCTTTTAATTTTTTTTTGACCTTTTCTAAATCCATAAATATTTCAATGTTGACAGTTTTTCTCATTAAATCCAAACGTTACAAACACGTTTTTTATGTGCTCTTATACAGCAAGTTGAGATCCTAAAAATCTTTTGTTCCTTTTAATTTTGTGACCGTTTCTAAACCCATAAATACTTGAACGTTGGACAGTTTTTCTCATTAAATTCAAACGTTACAAACACATTTTTATGTACTTTTATACAACAATTATTTACATCCATAATTTCAGCTTTCGGTTACAATTTCCTATGCCTATAAATTGAGCCATATTCTTCTTCTCTCCTACATAGAAAATTTTCTACAAAAACTCTCTCGAATTCTTGTCTCTTCCAAGTTTTTCTGTTTTTCGTTTTTGCTTTGGGCAGAGCTAAGTCAATGGTCACTCTCTCTGCATTGTGTGCAACAAGGAGATACCAGTAGAGCGAAGATTTTACCACTAGGAGCATTCGGACAAAGTTTGCACATAGACTCGAACTAATTCTTATGGCAGTGCTACGTGCGCGACTTCCCCGGAGACCGGTAACATTTACTTTATTCTATTTTGTTTGCTGATTTCAAAGAAAGAAAAATGGAATAATTTCTAACAGGGAGAAACAATGTTAAGATATAGGAAATTAGTGACCCATATTGGCAATCCAAAAGATAAAAGACTTGGTGGTCACGGACCTAATATTAATATTGTCTACTCCTTGTTCCATGTGGCACACAAATTTCCTCCTCAAATATCCGTACGTGTAAGCCTTCCATAAATCCTTAACTAGATGGATAAGACGAGAATGAAAAATATGAGAAGCAAAGAAAAGAGATTTGAATGTTGAAAATTGTTGCATCATTTGGTGAAAAAAATCGACTTTCATTCACTATGTTTAGTCTCACATCAGATTGGCAAACGCCCTCCTTTGTCCATATATTACTTCTTCTACCGGTCTCACTTTTAAATTGTTTTGGGCTAGACCTATAGGTCACACATGTGTGTTATCGTTGTCGTCGTACTGTTAGAAATTGCTAGTACTTCACTTCTGAGTTCTGCGAAGTTGAAAATGTCGTCGAAGCTTGAATTGTGCATTTAGCAGCACTTTCTTTAATGTATTTCGGGCACTCCGGTAACGTCTTGGAGTCAGCACGCCAGAACACCCAAGATAAGACAGCCTTCTGCCGGAGGTTCACCAGACGTTGTGAGACACCGGCGTAGGAAAGAATACCTTTCTGGAAAACTTTGGAAGAGGAAAGAAAGAGAGAATGAATACTGAGATTCTGTGTGTTTTAGACTCAGAGATCTGTAGTATATATAGATGGATTCGTGTTGTTTCGTGAAGTCGCGACCCTTCCGAAACAACATTCATTCACCTATTTGCAGGTTCATTCACCCCTTCGTCTGTCTGGGCCACAAAAATGGGCTAACAGTGGGCTGCAAAAATAGGAATTCTCGGGGCGAGAATCGTCGCGAGGAGCCGGAGGCCCGAGCCTACGCCGCTCGCCCGATGCCACGTTGCACAAGTGCACAAGTGCACAAGTGCACAAGTGCGTCTACAAGTGTGTGCACAAGTGCGTCTACAATGCGCCACTATCGCCACTACGCCCGAGCCGGAGCCGGAGCCGGAGCCGGTGTTGCCGGTGGCAACACCGGCTACATTTTCATGAAGAAGATAAAACAACAACCAATGGTCATCCACTAGCAACCCTTTGGTTGTTGCACACTCCTCATGAGTGCACATACCTATTTAAGCACCCTCGAACCTTTCTCTCTTTCCGATGTGGGACTAAAGTCCCTTCTCTTTCCTTTTCATCCTTATGAACAATAAATGGATTTAATAATTCCAACAATCCCCCACTTGTTCCATAAATGATGGAAAGGAATTCCATAATACATCACTTAAAGAATGTTAATACAGTTAGGTATCTTTCGATTTGAACCTAACCTTAGTAGATGCAACACAAGATTTTATCGGAATCTCTGATAGCTGGGCTTTGAACCAGTTATTCCTTGTGATAAAATCGGTGTTACTTTACACACATTCTTTTGTTTTTCTTCGCCTACATCTCTCGCTTAGCACTATTAATGGCCATGTGCTGATCCTGTCTCGTGAATTTTTTATAAGATAAATTCCAGATCTTTCTGAGACGGCACCATCCCTAAATTCATATAGGTGAAGTTCTTTCAGTATCTCTGTTGCTTTACAGATACATGTCAACATTACTGAACTTCATTAAGAGTTTTATAAACTCAACCCTCAAATTACAACAGTCGACATTATCATGTCGTATACATCCAAATCAACAGTTTGTTGTTACCTATTGAATCTAAGGTTAAGATTTTCTTAACATTAGATTGGGTTGCCACTGTTGTTGGAACTCTTACTCAAGGAGTTTCAATCTCATACCTCTCGAGGTAGATTTTACTAAATCCCTATCTAGTGGTTTAGTAAAGGGATCAGCTAAATTATAGCTGGTACGCACATACGTAAGAGAAATGATTCCATCTTTGATCAATTTCCTTACGTAGGTATGTCTTAGACTTATATGTCTAGACTTCCCATTATACACTTTGTTGTAGGCTTTTGCTAGAGTAGCTTGACTATCGCAATGTATTGACACTTTTGATACATTGTCCTTAGCCAGCGGAACTTCTAATAGAAGATTCATCAACCACTCAGCTTCTTGTCCTGCAGAAGCTAGAGCCACAAACTCTGACTCCATGGTCGAATGGGTAATACACGTTTGTTTCTTGCTCTTCCAAGAAATTGCTCCTCCGGCAAGCGTAAATACCCAACCTGTCGTAGATTTGTTATCTCCGACACTTGATATCCAACTAGCATCGGTATATCCTTCTAATATGGCAGGAAATCTACCATACTGTAATCCAAGATTCTTGGTTTTCAAAAGATAACCAAAAATTCTTCCGATAGCCCTCCAATACTCATTATTAGGGTTGCTAGTAAATCTACTCATTTTACTAACTGCAAATGCTATATCAGGTCTTGTGCATTGTATCAAATACATAAGACATCCAATAGCACTTGCGTATTCTAATTGAGCGATGGTTCTTCCAGAATTCTTTTCTAGTTTAACACTTGGATCAAATGGAGTGTTCACTTCTTTGAACTTTAGGTGTTTGAACTAGTCTAGCACTTTCTCAACATAGTGCGACTGCGTAAGTTCAAAACCCCCACTGTTTTGTATTACTTTGATCTCCAAAATAGTGTCAACTATTCTAAAATCTTTCATCTTGAATGTGGAAGTTAGAAACCTCTTCGTTTCTGTAATTTCACTCATCTCGTTGCTAATGATCAACATATCATCAACGTCGAGACAAAGAAATATCACGATATTTCCATATACTTTAGTGTATAAACACTTATCACAAACATTGTGAACAAAGCCATTAGAAATTATGACTGAGTCAAATTTCTGATGCCACTGCTTTGGTGCTTGTTTTAATCCGTACAAGAATTTAACAAGTTTGCATACCTTTTGTTCATTTTCCGGGAGCACGAACCCTTTCGGTTGCTCCATGTAAATCTCCTCGTCGAGATCTCCATTTAAGAATGGCGTTTTGACATCCATCTGATGAACATTAAGATGATGCAATGAAGCTAACGCAAACAATATTCTAATTGTAGTCGTTCTTGCTACTGGTGCATATGTGTCAAAATAATCAATTCTTTCTCTTTGTCGAAATCCTTTGGCTACTAATCTAGCCTTGTAGGTGTTTAAAGTATCATCACTATGATACTTTCTCCTGAACACCCACTTACATCCAATAGGTCTTGACCCTTTGGGCAGATCGATAATTTCTCAAGTGTGGTTAGATATTATCGAATCCATCTCATCTTGGATAGCATCTTTCCAAAAAGATGAGTCCCGCGAAGCTATTGCTTCCTTAAAGGTTTTAGGATCATCTTCCACCTGAAGAATGATAGGAATCTTTCGAATAAATTTCTCTGTATCTCCTTCTACTAAGTAAAAAGAAATTAGTTGAGAATCTATTTCGTCAGATCCTAGATCCTTAGCCTTTCGAACTCTCTTGCTGATCTGAAGCTCGGATCGTTTTTAAACTAACCGTGAAGAGCTCTCCTCACGAGACTCTTCATTAGCAGGAATCTCAGAATCCTTATTCTTAGTAATAAGGTTCTCGAAAAATTCCACATCTCTGGATTCGACAATAAAGTTAGACTCTAAGTTTAAAAGTCTATATGCCTTACTATTGGCAGCATAACCTACAAAAACACTTTTGATTCCACGAGGACCTAATTTGGTCCTTTTAGGATCCATGTTTTTGTAATAAGCTATGCACCCCCACACTCTAAAATAACTGATATTAGGCTTACGGCCTTTCCATATCTCATATGGTGAAATACCAGTTTTCTTCAAAGGAATTCGGTTCATTATATGACATGCAGTAAGTAAAGCTTCTCCCCACAAACTAAATGATAATTCAGAATGCATTAGCATTGCATTTATCATTTCTTGATATGTTCTATTTTTTCTTTCGGCTAGTCCATTCTGTTGTAGTGTCCGTGGTACAGAACATTCATGAATAATACCGTTCTCTTCACAGAAGGTATTAAATTCAAAAGAAAAGTATTCACCACCTCTATCACTTCTAAGTATTTTAATGTTTCTACCAAGTTGATTTTCAACCTTTGATTTGTATATTTTAAAAAGCATTAAAGGCTTCATCTTTATGCTTTAATAAATATACATATATAAATCTAGAGCAATCATCAATGAAGATAATAAAGTATTTATTACCTCCTCGAGATAATGTGCCATTAAATTCACATAAATCAGAGTGAACTAAATCTAGTAGGTTGGTATTACGCTCTACACTGTGAAAAAGTTTTTTAATCATTTTGGATTTTCCACAAATTTTATACTTATCTAAGTCTTCAGAATTGCATGAAATTAATCCAGATTTAATTAATCTTTTCATAGTGCTAATACCTATATGCGCTAATCTACTATGCCATAAAGTAGAGGACTCAATCATGTAAGCAGAAACTTTATTGATATTATTTTCAATGAAACAAAGTTTGATCATACCCTCATCGGTATATCCTTTTCCAACAAACACACTATTACGGGTCAAAATTAATTTTTTCGACTCAAAGACAGATTTTATTCCTGGTTTACCCAACAAGACTCCACTGACGAGGTTCCTACTCATATCCGGGACGTGAAGTACGTTAGTCAGAGTTACTTTCTTCCCGGAAGTGAATTGGATTTCCACATCACCTGTTCCCACGACCGTTGAGTGTCCTTCATTTCCATCTGAACTTCTTGTCCATCATTGACTTCAGAATAGGTCTTGAATGCTGCTTTGTCGTATAAAACATGAACGGTAGCACAAGTATCGTACCACCATCCTGGAGCCTTTCCTTTGACCGTCATGAGTTTGCTCACCGTAGCAATTATGTCATATGTCTCAGTGAGATTTACCTCGCTGTTTTGGGTCTTTCGAATCCGACAGTCTCTGGCATAATGTCCTACTTTGCCACATACAAAACAGCCGGTCTTGGGTCCTTTGGCGGTGCTGGAGTTCTTGAACTTTTTGTTGGTCCTTCTTAGGACCGAGAAAGTTCTTCTTTCCTGCAGGCATCTTGCCTTTCGCGCTCTGTGAAACCCATCATTTTCGTTTTTATTTATTTAATAGAGTTTATTATTATTATTATTAGCATTTTCTAAAATTATTATTATTATTGTTAATATTACTATTAAATATTTTTGGATGGAAAGAATTTCGAAAAATATTAATAACAGGGCTTTTTGATTTTTGGATCAGACCCGAACCCAGACCCGAGCCTGAGCCGAACCCAATCCCATTTCTTTCTTTCCTAAATCTGTTTGGCTAATGTTATTAAAATAAAAAAAATTAATATATTTGGGAGAGCTGGTCCCAAAGGACCAGCACACACCCACTCGTTCAAAGCCAGCCATTCACTCCCCACGAATTGGTCAGCACCCTTCCTATTCTAAACCCCCAACTCCACTCCACTTTATAACTCCCAACCCATCAACTTCCCAACTCTCCATCTCCCTCTATTTACTCACCCACCTTCCTTTTATTCCTCCACTACCCCACGTTCTCCCGTACCAACATTCCAGCAGAGAAGTTATTTCTCTAAAACTCTCTCTCTTTCACTCAACTCCTCATCTCTCTCCCTCTCTGATTTCTCTCTGGAAGAGACTTCCCCAAACTTCCTCCCGAGCCCTAGCCCTAGCCCTACCCGTGGCCGAGCTCGACTTCCCCGAGCTCTCTCTGCCGTCAGTGCCTCCGCGCGACTCATCTCCGACGGATTTCCCCGACCGCGCGGCTTCCCCGCGCTCTCCCCACGCCGAGCGCCACCCTCCCGGCAGAGCTCCTCCCCCGAGCTCGCCCGCGCTCACCCGCGTGCGCCCCTCCGCGCGGCACCCCGCGCCGCGTCCGCCCCTCTCCGGCGAGGCGCTGCCAGCCGCCCGCCGACCGCGCCTCCGCGCGTGCTCCCTCTCCCGAGCCCGCGACCCCCTCGGCCGGACTTCCCCGTGGCCACGCGGTTTCCTCCGCCCGCAGCCAGACCGGCGGCTCCCCGCCCGGTGCCCTAGCTTCCGCGGCCAGCGCCCACCGCGCTCCTCCGCGGCCTCTCCCCGCCGCAGTCCGCGGACTCCCCCGCGGCCGACCCTCTGTTCCGGCGAGGCGTGCCCTAGCGCAGCCGACCGATCTCTCTCCCGTGCGCGCCCCTCTTCTGTGCGTGGTTGAGCCAGATCTGCTCGCGAGCCCTCTTCCGCTGTCCGGGATCTGCGACCTGCTGCCGAACTTTGTTTCGGATTATTCCCGAGTTCTTCCCGCGGCTCCCCGCCAACGGAATTTGGTAATTTCTGGATAATCACAGTAGTTCGTCCCTTCCCGTAGAGTCGGTGATGAAAATTGGTCCCCGGATTCCCTTCGGGAAATTTGGTTAGCTGCGTTATATTTTCGATTAGCTACGTTAGCGTATTTTCCTGTATTTTACCTGCTGGTTTGGTGTGAATTGGTTGATTATGGGATTCCCGGACATTTCGGAAAGTTCGGTGGATTGAGAATTACTTTCTGTGGCTTGGGATTATTTTGGTGGATATATTCTGTGGATTATTTTGGGTTGGAAATATTTGCAGGTTTTCCGTGGCGTATTTCCCAGTTTTGGGTTGTCCCGAAATAGAGGAAGTGCTGCCCAAATTTTTACAAAACTATATTTATTTTGATTTCAAAATCGGTTTTCGAAAATGAATTTTAAAACTGATTTTCGGGCGACGACCGTACCGGTCTGTGGGCCCCGGCAAAATGCAAACGCACCGGTCCGACCGGACGTTGGGGTATTAGCCGAATTTTGAGGAATGGACCGAGTCTGAGACTCTTAGCTATCTTTTTAATTATTTTAATTAATATTTAGGCTATTATTTATAGTTATTTAATTCCTGCACTTTATTTAATAATTAAGTCATTTTCTCTTATTTTGATGTAAAAGAAAATTGTACAGGGCATAAGCCCACCCTAGGACCATTAGTTGTGCCATTGTATTGTGTAGCATAGTTTTATTTTATTTTTCTGGTGGATGTGAAATTTGGGTGGTTTGTGTTTAGACGCATAAATCGTAGATTAGAGCGTAATTTACTGATTAATTATGAAATTAATTAAAATGGATAAAATATTAGTAAATAACTAGTTCACGGTTTATCACTAAAAGAAAACTGTATTTTTATAAATATATTACAAAACACAAAGTTTTCCAAATTGTAATTGATTCTCGTGTATTTTCCAAATAATCCAATTAACCGGTTTAATCAACGCACGTAGTTGCGACGTAATCGTTAGCTGTAGTTTAATACAATTTAAAATCTGACTAGGATTTACTACTAGAGATTGCAACTAGCACACTTAGCCTGGTTATACAAAGGATCTAAGTCGAGTTCTCAACTGTAGGAACTCGAAGTTACACCTGACGTTCCTCCTCGGTACCGACTCGTCTTTCCAGTCATTCTAATACAAAGGCAAGTGCAGTTATGTCTATTTGGTAATTTATCTAGTAATTGTTCTATTGCAATTTTAAACCACATTGCTACACGGAACTCTCTCCTAGAGTATTAATTGTGGAACTCTTTATTAGAGTTCAAATATTGACTCATTGATTGAATCTGATTGACTCGGGATATTGGGGGAGTAGTGTAGCGTCTATGACCAATACCCCTATATTGTATCATTGATTGTGCGAGCTGATTCCTCCTATACACGAGGATAGGCCGGACCGTATCATTAGGATATAATTGAATCATCCCAAGCCGGTCATAGTTCGTTACCTACTCAAATCACATTGTTTTCAATTGTAGAATTGTTGAAAAATATTGTTAAAGTATTTCAAATTGTTTAACATTAAAAATTTCAAATTATTATTTGAATTATTGGATATTCGTAATTGTACTTTGCTCCCTCCTGACTGGAGACCCAACATTTTAGGTATCGCTGATGATGCTTTGTTCCACGGTATTTTTCCTGAGATTCCAACTAGAGGACGATGATCTCGAGACTGATGAGCTGGATGCCTAGATTTTTCTTCTTCTTTTATAATTCATGATGTTTGTGGAAAACAATGTATTACAGATGTATCTTTCATTTTATTATAAAAGTTTTTTTTTAAACTATTCAAATTATTAAAGTTGTGACAATTAGACTGTGTTGTTTATTTACCTGCATGAGTGATACAGCTTACTGCCGCCGTCTCAACAACGGTGCAGGCTGGGCATGATCCGATTCGACCCAATTATTTGGTATCGGGTCGTGACATGTTTTTAGTGGTGGCCCATGCAGGTCTGAACAACAACTTAGGAAAACATACCTAGAAACAATTAGAACACTAGAACATCAATTTGTCACAACATAGGACCGAAATATATTATAAATAAATATTTTTGTTTGATTATAGACTGGTAGGATACCTTGCTTATGTTTACATCCTAAACCATCCAGAGAATGACCGTTGACCAAATCCTGCTGGCGATGAGGTGTCATCTCCGGATCATACCCCATCTCCTCAACCAAGCCCAGGGTCTTTTCCCTAGCGGCTGTTTGACCGTCCTCAAAGTGCATCCAGTGAAGTTTTCCCTACACTGGCGATTCCTACCTCATCTCAAACTGAGTTGCATTTCCTAGGTGGAGTATTCATTTTGTTGCTCCACCAGTACCAGCAAACATCTTCCAAATGGTTGCCCTATTTCAAGTAATCCTGGAGTTCCAGAAAGCTCAAGATGAAGCCCAGCAGGAACAGATGAATATCATGAGAGAAGACATGAAGAACGTCATGATGTAGCCTTAGTTATCCCCAACCAAGTTAGAGCAGAACTTTTGTCCTAGGAAGGATACCCTTGAATCTAGAAGATATTTGGGTCCCATCAAGTACTTTACTTTCCGGCAGTTTTGTCGTAGAAGCTATGGGCTTGTAACTATTGCAAGAGGCCTGGTCATCAGGCTGTTAGTTGCCGCAAGAGATTGGGACAATGTTTGGCATGTGGATCTGCTGAACATCGGGTAAAGGACTGTCCTTATCTTTCTATCAAACCAGAGCTCATATCCCAGCAACACCTGTTAGGCCACAATCTAAGGACCCTCTTCCTATCCAGCAGACCCTGCCCCTTACAATAAGGCATGATTCAGACTCGAAGATCATAGAAGATGAAGGACCAGATCGATGAACTGAAGGCTCTAGGATTTATTCAGGGTGGAACTTCACCTTAGGGAGTACCTATCTTGTTTGTGCTCCAGAAGGATGGAACAAACGGATGTGCATCATTTACCAAGACACTAAAGAACAAGTGCTCTCTGTCCGGATTGAGGATCTGTTTGATCTGTTTGTGTCGAGTTAGGGTGTTTCGAAGTTTGACTTAAGATTTGACTACCATCATATCAAAGTCAGGAAAGAGGACATTTCCAAGACGGCGTTCAAATACCAAGTATGGGTAGTTTTCTTTGGTCAGGACGTTAGACTGACAAATGCTTCTGCTGTGTTCATGAATCTCATGAACAGAGATTTTCATGAGTATTTGAATCAGTTTATCTTCTCCATAGATAACCTTCTGATATATTTGAAGACTGAAGAAGAGCATGAAGAACACCTGAGGAAGTTTTGGAAACTTTGAGAAAAAAGAAGTTTTATGGTAAGTTATCTGAACGTGGATCTTTGACAAGGTGGATTTTTGGCCATGTTGTCAAGAGAAGAAATTTCGATGGAAAATAGCTGTTGTTGAAGAGGGGTATACCCCAAATTCAATTCAGAAGATTCTTGAACTTGGCCGGCTACTACCAGAAGTTCGTGAAGGATTTCGCCAAGATTGCTGAGCCAACAACGAAGCTCACTTGGAAGGATGAAGAGTTCATCTGAACGAAAGATTGCCAGGCGGCATTGAGGAGCTGAAAAAGAGACTTACCACTACACCAATCCTTGCGCTACCCGCAGGAACCGGTGGGTTCTCAATTTACAATAATGCCTCTGGAAAGGACTGGGCTGCGTTCTTCAACAACATGGGAAAGTAATTGCTTACACATGTAGGCAACTACAGACTCATGAGAAGAATCATCCCACACCTAATTTGAATTGCTGCAATTATCTTTACTTTGAAGCTATGGAAGCATGACTTTATGGAAAGTGAGTGAAAATATATACGGACTACAAAAGTCTGAAATATGTCTTCACTCAGAAAGAGCTGAATGTTAGACTAAGAAGATGGCTGAAGCAGATGAAGGATTTCGACATCAACCTGCAGTACCATTCAGGTAAGGCTAATATGGTCGCTGATGCACTTGGTCGATACTGATGGCGAAGTTCTTAACCAAGGACCGACACCTACTAGAAGACGTCGAGAAGTTGGACTGGAGGTTATACTATCTGGAGATAGAAGGACGGAGCTGGATGCTGATTCAGTATTGATGAAGTTCGAGGCTGAGGGACAAAATCAAGAGAGTATAGTTTCAAAACAAGGCACTTTTGCAGGCTTAGAGATCAAGTGTTGGCAGGAACACTCGAGGGTTTCTAAATTGATCAGCATTGGAACTCTGAAGAAAGGTACGAGACTTTGCGTATCGGCTGACAAACGGAGGAACGAGTTGATGAAAGAAATGCACCAGTCGCAGTATTCCATATATTCAGGAGCTAATAAGATGTATCGAAATATGCCTCCATTGATTGGTGCTATGGAATGAAGAAGGACAATTCCAGGTATGAGATTAGATGTGAATTTGTCAACATGAGGAATTTAGCAAGAGAACAACAAGTGGTTGCAGCCGCTGAACAATTCGGAGTGGAAGTAGAAGCATATAACAATGAACTTTGAGTAAGGATTGCCTTGTTCCCAAGGAGGGAAGGGCACCAATTGGATTATAGAAAACCGACTGACTAAGTCAGCACACTTTCAAAGTTGGTTATCCACTAAGAAGTTGGCAGCATTGTACGAGAGGCACATTTACCGGATTCATGGAGTACCGCGGGACGAGCAAGCAGAGAGGTCAATCCAGATGCTTGAAGATGTATTGAGATTTTGCGTCTCAGAATTTGGTACATCAGGCCATTTGAAGTTTAAGACGCGTTGGAAGTAGCGTACCAGTTAGCTCTACCAGCTAATCTTGAGAGGTTGCAACGTCTTCTACGTCACAGCTCAGACGCTACATTTCGGATCCGAGTCACATTTTGGATAATTCAGAACTGAAGATTGGAATCAACCTTTCAGTGCCAGAGAAACCAGTTGCAAGCGTAGTCAGAGGTGAGAAGAAGATCAGAATTTGAGCCATCACATAAACTCCTACTTCTTATCTTTTCGTTCTAAACTTGACTGATGCTGCTATGTTAGCCTAGTTTTGCAAGCTGTTTTTTTTTTCAAGCTTGATCATGACGGTATTTTATTGGGTGCACCCACTAATATATTGTCTAATCAGGACCGGTGCATGATGGTCTGATCAACCTCGTGTACTTTGGTTCGCTTTTGTATTTTTCTGCGTGGATAATATCATAAATAAAACTTGTCCCTAAACCGTCTCATCCACGACTGCCTTGGAAATCTTTATGGTTGGACCTGAGTTACGGACGCAGTACCCGTACATGTTTGTCTTTCCTACCTTACTTTAAATTTCGAGGACGAAATTTTCTAAGGAGGGAAGATTGTGAAACCCATCATTTTCGTTTTTATTTATTTAATAGAGTTTATTATTATTATTATTAGCGTTTTCAAAAATTATTATTATTATTGTTAATATTACTATTAAATATTTTTGGATGGAAAGAATTTCGAAAAATATTAATAACAGGGCTTTTTGATTTTTGGATCAGACCCGAACCCAGACCCGAGCCTGAGCCGAACCCAATCCCATTTCTTTCTTTCCTAAATCTGTTTGGCTAATGTTATTAAAATTAAAAAAAAAATATTTGGGAGAGCTGGTCCCAAAGGACCAGCACACACCCACTCGTTCAAAGCCAGCCATTCACTCCCCACGAATTGGTCAGCACCCTTCCTATTCTAAACCCCCAACTCCACTCCACTTTATAACTCCAAACCCATCAACTTCCCAACTCTCCATCTCCCTCTATTTACTCACCCACCTTCCTTTTATTCCTCCACTACCCCACGTTCTCCCGTACCAACATTCCAGCAGAGAAGTTATTTCTCTAAAACTCTCTCTCTTTCACTCAACTCCTCATCTCTCTCCCTCTCTGATTTCTCTCTGGAAGAGACTTCCCCAAACTTCCTCCCGAGCCCTAGCCCTAGCCCTACACGTGGCCGAGCTCGACTTCCCCGAGCTCTCTCTGCCGTCAGCGCCTCCGCGCGACTCATCTCCGGCAGATTTCCCCGACCGCGCGGCTTCCCCGCGCTCTCCCCGCGCCGAGCGCCACCCTCCCGGCGGAGCTCCTCCCCCGAGCTCGCCCGCGCTCACCCGCGTGCGCCCCTCCGCGCGGCACCCTGCGCCGCGTCCGCCCCTCTCCGGCGAGGCGCTGCCAGCCGCCCGCCGACCGCGCCTCCGCGCGTGCTCCCTCTCCCGAGCCCGCGACCCCCTCGGCCGGACTTTCCCGTGGCCGCGCGGTTTCCTCCGCCCGCAGCCAGACCGGCGGCTCCCCGCCCGGTGCCCTAGCTTCCGCGGCCAGCGCCCACCGCGCTCCTCCGCGGCCTTGCCCCGCCGCTGTCCGCGGACTCCCCCGCGACCGACCTTCTGTTCCGGCGAGGCGTGCCCTAGCGCAGCCGACCGATCTCTCTCCCGTGCGCGCCCCTCTTCTGTGCGTGGTTGAGCCAGATCTGCTCGCGAGCCCTCTCCCGCTGTCCGGGATCTGCGACCTGCTGCCGAACTTTGTTTCGGATTATTCCCGAGTTTTTCCCGCGGCTCCCCGCCAACAGAATTTGGTAATTTCTGGATAATCACAATAGTTCGTCCCTTCCCGTAGAGTCGGTGATGAAAATTGGTCCCCGGATTCCCTTCGGGAAATCCGGTTAGCTGCGTTATATTTTTGATTAGCTACGTTAGCGTATTTTTCTGTATTTTACCTGCTGGTTTGGTGTGAATTGGTTGATTATGGGATTCCCGAACATTTCGGGAAGTTCGGTGGATTGAGAATTACTTTCTGTGGCTTGGGATTATTTTGATGGATATATTCTATGGATTATTTTGGGTTGGAAATATTTGCAGGTTTTCCGTGGCGCATTTCCCAGTTTTGGGTTGTCCCGAAATAGAGGAAGTGCTGCCCAAATTTTTACAAAACTATATTTATTTTGATTTCAAAATCGGTTTTCGAAAATGAATTTTAAAACTGATTTTCGGGCGACGACCGTACCGGTCTGTGGGCCCCGGCAAAATGCAAACGCACCGGTCCGACCGGACGTTGGGGTATTAGCCGAATTTTGAGGAATGGACCGAGTCTGAGACTCTTAGCTATCTTTTTAATTATTTTAATTAATATTTAGGCTATTATTTATAGTTATTTAATTCCTGCACTTTATTTAATAATTAAGTCATTTTCTCTTATTTTGATGTAAAAGAAAATTGTACAGGGCATAAGCCCACCCTAGGACCATTAGCTGTGCCATTGTATTGTGTAGCATAGTTTTATTTTATTTTTCTGGTGGATGTGAAATTTGGGTGGTTTGTGTTTAGACGCATAAATCGTAGATTAGAGCGTAATTTACTGATTAATTACGAAATTAATTAAAATGGATAAAATATTAGTAAATAACTAGTTCACGGTTTATCACTAAAAGAAAACTGTATTTTTATAAATATATTACAAAACACAAAATTTTCCAAATTGTAATTGATTCTCGTGTATTTTCCAAATAATCCAATTAACCGGTTTAATCAACGCACGTAGTTGCGACGTAATCGTTAGCTGTAGTTTAATACAATTTAAAATCTGACTAGGACTTACTACTAGAGATTGCAACTAGCACACTTAGCCTGGTTATACAAAGGATCTAAGTCGAGTTCTCAACTGTAGGAACTCGAAGTTACACCTGACGTTCCTCCTCGGTACCGACTCGTCTTTCCAGTCATTCTAATACAAAGGCAAGTGCAGTTATGTCTATTTGGTAATTTATCTAGTAATTGTTCTATTGCAATTTTAAACCACATTGCTACACGGAACTCTCTCCTAGAGTATTGATTGTGGAACTCTTTATTAGAGTTCAAATATTGACTCATTGATTGAATCTGATTGACTCGGGATATTGGGGGAGTAGTGTAGCGTCTATGACCAATACCCCTATATTGCATCATTGATTGTGCGAGCTGATTCCTCCTATACACGAGGATAGGCCGGACCGTATCATTAGGATATAATTGAATCATCCCAAGCCGGTCATAGTTCGTTACCTACTCAAATCACATTGTTTTCAATTGTAGAATTGTTGAAAAATATTGTTAAAGTATTTCAAATTGTTTAACATTGCAAATTTCAAATTATTATTTGAATTATTGGATATTCGTAATTGTACTTTGCTCCCTCCTGACTGGAGACCCAACATTTTAGGTATCGCTGATGATGCTTTGTTCCACGGTATTTTTCCTGAGATTCCAACTAGAGGACGATGATCTCGAGACTGATGAGCTGGATGCCTAAATTTTTTTTCTTCTTTTATAATTCATGATGTTTGTGGAAAACAATGTATTACAGATGTATCTTTCATTTTATTGTAAAAGTTTTTTTTTAAACTATTCGAATTATTAAAGTTGTGACAATTAGACTGTGTTGTTTATTTACCTGCATGAGTGATATAGCTTACTGCCGCCGTCTCAACAACGGTGCAGGCTGGACATGATCCGATTCGACCCAATTATTTGGGATCGGGTCGTGACACGCTCACCGCGTTAGTTTTAGAAACTCCGTTGTTCTCGAATTTCTGTCTTTCCTTCGATTCCTCTTCGACTCGAAGGTGTTTTTGAATCTGTTCCAGTGAGAAATCCTCAGAGCTGTGCACTACAACAAAAATACCTATTAATGACGCTTGATAAGTGGATTTTATGACGGCTGATAAAAAACGTTATGAAAGTTCGAAATACCTTTTTTCTATGACGGTTTGGGCTAATTCTGGACTTTTAATAATGTTTATAAAACAAACGTTATTAATATTTTAGAGCGGTGGCAAACTTGTAATATTTTTAAGTTCAATTTTTTTTGGCAAAATCCTAAGAACAGCCCACGCTTCAACAAAATTTTTTCTCTCCCCTATTCTGGTCTTCTCATTCTCCTCCTTTCTTCTCCCTCCTCTCCCCCAACTCCAAAATCCTAACCATAGATCCAACCAAATCAAATCAGAGAAAGAACCCATGAATCTTCCTCCTCCTCCCCATCCTTAACGTAACGTTGCCGGCGAGCCGCTAAGGAACAGGAAGAACCCAGGAATCTTCCTCCTCCTCCTCCTCCAAATTTCCTAAATTTCTAGGGTTTCCAAATTCTCCCATGCCTCGATCTCTCCACCGTCGATGAGTCTGATCCCCCCGTCGACGTTTCTCTTCCTCCTCATCCTCGCCGGGTTCTTCATCTCCGACGTCCTCTGTAATGCCCCGCTCCGCACGAGGCATTTGGTTGGCTTATTGGATGGGATCAGAATATTAGACCGTGACTTATATTGGGAATCGGGAGAATTGAGACTGATGCAGTCTCTCTTAGCTGGCTAGACAGAATGGGTATTAGAACGTGGCTCGCTGGTGGAGCTACGCATAGTGGAATTGTGTGATCGGAACAGGAAGACCCTTTATTGCAAGTGAGTGGAACTGTCCTTCCTCCTCCTTACTCCTTCATGCTTAATAAATGAAGTATTGAAATGCTATGAAATGTCCCTAAATGTCCCATATGTTAGTTGCTGAATAATAGAGATGGCTATGTTGAGAATTATTGAAATGTACAACACATTGAACTGCTAATGTGATTTGAGGCCTGAGAATGAATTGATAACATTGCCCCTTATGCTTAACGCTGCCGAAACAAGTAGACACTTGAATAATGAGATGCCTTATGAATGATAGAATAAGAATTGAACTGGCTATGCTATCGACCCAATGAACTAAATGAGACACTAGAATCATGTACTCTCTGTATATCTGTTACAAGAATATGAAATGCTGCCTGTCCCTTATAAGAAATGAATGAATGAATAAATGTCCCTATGAAATGAATAAATGTTATGTTCCTCTTAGGAAAGAAATGATATGAGAAACATTGCAATGAAGCAATGAATGAATAATGATAAAGCTGGGATCGTTGAGATCACCAAATGAAATGATGGTAATGATGAAATGAATAAGTCATTGAATATGACTAATGATGCACTGTTGCCTTTACTTTCCTTAATATGTTTTACCATACGATTTTGTTCACAATCGAGCCGGACATGCATCCGCATGGTCATGGACAACTTGTATACAAGATTTGAGTAATAATTTCCTCGAACGGTTCCTAGGGCCCTGGGGACCGATTCGGCCTAGGAGGAAATAATGATGAGTGTTATGGGAGCACGGATAAGACGGGGTGGCATAGAGGCTCTCCACCTACTATGCTGACCGTATTATCTTGAAATGAAATGAAATGAAATAAAATGAAATAAAATGAGTCCATATGGTTTAACAACACCAGTGACCATGTAGTCGGGATGCATGCTAATGAATGTTTTGTGCAGGCAGAGTAAGTATATCGGATAACCTGTATTTGATGCATGTACGAGAAGTCGGCTATCGGTAAGAAATCACATAATTGTGATATTGTATAAGTTGGTTTAACTTGCCTGCTTAACATGTTCCATTCAGTATGCTAGAAAGATGCCTTACTATAAATAGTGTTCAAACATAACATCTATGCTAAGTGATGCTTGAAGTGAGAATTGACATAACATGTTTAAGATGTTAATGTTAACGATGCCTCAATGACGCCTTTGCATGATAACACCAAGAATGCTATAATGATATGTCCACATAAATATTGCTAAGAATATGTTTACATGCTTCACCATGATTATTGTCCATGAACTGTAAACTGATGCTAGGCCCCAAATAGAAAGATCATTCTATTAAATGCTTGCTAAAATTGACTAGTTAGTGTTGGCTTAGGCGAGTGGGTTGGATTCTGCTTGCCAGTACATAGATGATGTGCTGACCCACGTTTAGTGGGCAGGTGCTCGTGCTTGGAATGTTCTACACACGAAGATTGGCTTGATTTGTCCCGCGGCATCGAAGATTTGTTGGGCATACAGAAGCTCTCCTTGCACAAGATGATGTCTTCTGTTTATAAAGGGCATAATGTATGGAACATTGTAATCAGTTGTACCAGTGAGATTGTAAGTCAAGTCGGTTTATCGAGTTGTAATCCAATGTATCCAAGTTTCAAATGTAAGCTGTATAGCATTGTTCAGTTGGCTTTTAATGTAAAGTGAGATGTGCTGTAAGCATTGTACTTCAATACAAGTCTTGTACTTTTCTTCAATTATCAATAAAGAGAATAAAGTTCTATATGTCTCTGTGCGACTTCAAGTTATTCTTTTATCTCCGCTGCTATAAAGAAGTGATGTATTTCTATCCAATGAGAGAGATTGTCCTTATTAACTTTAATTTGTCTGCTTCTGCCGCTGCGATGCGTTCCTATTTGAAGACAATCGATTATGTACCATCTTTGCCTTGTACAAGTGTAATACCAGACTTGTACGGCATCACGTCCAAGCGAGGACGATCGATTCCAAGAGGTAAAATATGTGTATAAATGACTCTACGAATCGGGGCGTGACATCCTCACCCCTCCGGCATCGCCTCCAGTGTCGGCGGCGACGGAGGACCCTCCGCTTCCTCTTCCGGCTGGGGGTTCCGGAGTCGGAAACGATGTGGGATCTAGGGTTTCCCTTCTTCCTCTTGCTCTCCCCGCTGGAGATTCTGGTACCGGAGATGACGACGAGACGAGGGATACTCCGCCTCCGGTGCCGGTGCCGGTGCCGGTTTCTTATTACGGGAAAGGCCATGGATCCAGATCTCTACTTTGCTCCGATGTCGAGTAAGTGATTCTTCTTCCACAAACAGTGATTGTTCTATTTTTTTTAAGATTTAGGAGTTCTTAATATATGGGAGAGAAGAATGGGTTTGGTATCTGTGAATTTGTTAGAAAAAAGAGGTGATTTTGAAGTCGGCCTCTGATTTGGTTGGTCCAAACTAGAAAAAATAAAGAGTTCTTGGTCCTTGAGGGGGCTGTTCTCGTCGTCCAGGTCTCGCTCGGGTGGGAATGCTTCGTCCAACCCGTCGTCGTCGTCCACCACTTCTGAAAGTAATTCTCACGAGGACGAGAACTGAAGGTGGTAGCTTTCCTTTCCCTTGTGTACATAGCCTTTTCTTATTCGGATGCGGAAGTACAGACCTAGAGTTCCCTTTCCTGAATGCTTTATAATGCTTTCACTTTTTATGTGTTTGAAGTATACTGATGTTAACTCAAATAACTGGAGTTCCCATGTGTAATATTGCTCATCCTACAATAGATGTTTGCTTTGAAGAAAACAATTGTAGGAGTAAAAACTTGGGTTTGGAGAATCACCAATGGTGATGAACCATGTAGAGGTTCCTATAGATTTGGGCAGGGCAGGCCCTGGGGTAAGCCTAACAAGCCATCGTCACTCGCAAAAATTTTGAATATAAATTTATGTTTAATTAGTTGTGGAAATGCTTCATTTAGTTGTGGAAATGCTTCATTTCGAATATAAGTTTCTTAGGTAAACCAATTCTTGAATTACTACTACCAGTTTCTTAGGTACTTTTATTTATGTTCCATAGACTTTCTAATTAATTGTTGGATACTTGGCAGGTTGCATTAGGCGATATGGCTGAGAAATTAGCTATAAATTACAATGTTGATCGCTTGCCAACAGGAAAGCTAAGATTTTTTTCTATAATCTTTTCTTGGTAATTTAGAATAGCTTTTTGTTTATGATCCTTAGAGATGTGCCATTTTTTGAAGGGCTTTGAGAATTCTAGATATTCCTTGGGACAACATAATAGTATCAACTTGGTGGTAGTTCCATTTGGTGGTAGTAATTTTTTGGTTTTACTATTAATGTGTAGTTTATGTTTGAATAAGCATATTTGTGGAGATGTTGCATCTATATAGGACTTGCTCATATGTTTCTATATGTCATGTATATACTTTTAGAAAATTTTATTTACCAGTTCAGTTTCCCTGAAATGTAATTAGCATTATTAGCATGCACTTCGGTGTTAACTTGGTGGCTCATCAATGTGCAGAAGTTGCTCATACTTTTGAGTTGTAACCATTTCAACAAAGTTTCAAGTAGCTACCTCGTCTTCTGTCATGCCTCACATTTGATTGAATTCTTTGAGTGGCCTGTTTCTTTCACTCTTTGAGTGGACTGTTTATTACTACAGGTAGGTATTTTAATGCATTCTTAGATTCAATGTATATGAAAGTATTTTATTACATGATCCTCAATTGCTAGTTTCTTGTTGGAAACTTGGTACCAACTCTTAAGACATGAGGTGGTCTTTTGGTAATATTATTTTTTTTATCTTTTTTCAGGGTTTTGCTACGTGATGCCGACAGTTTTGATGTGCTCAAAGTTGAAGCCAATGTACTAATAGTTTTGAGGGTCTACTTACTAGTAATAGTCGTAAATATATGTATTTGGATGTCCTATTTTGAAAAAATGTAATGAAGATGGTGATATATGTTATGTATATATTTGCAAATGGATTAAATGGTACTCTATAACATTTAGATGTTTTCTTGTGAATATGGTTCAAAATGAATGTTTTGAAATTGAATTGAGCAACATTGAGCATTGATCTATAATTTTTTGGAAAGTAATATATAAATGTGCAGAATTGAGCGTTATAAATATGCTGAATTGAGTCTATACAGATTATCTATTCATAACGCTTTCAAACTACGCTGAAAATAAGTGTAGCAGAAACTCATCATATTCATGACGTTTTTATTTATGACGCTTTTAAAAAATATTTATAACACCCGTTTTCATCACGCTTGCTTTGGAAAAAAAAAGCGTCATGGTTTGTCATTAATGACGGTTTTTAGCCGTCATTAAAAGGTATTTCTGTTGTAGTGGTGAAGTAGTTTCTTCCGATAACTATTCCAAGATGCTGGCAATTTAGTAATTATAGCACCAAGTTGGAATGGTTTCGGAAGTTCTATCTTTACTGTCTCGAGTTTATTGACTAGAACTTGTAGTTCGTGTACTTGGGCGAGTATAGGCTTTGTATCAATCATTTTGAAATCAAAATACTTTGATATAAGAAATTTCTTTGTACCTTCTTCTTCTGCTCTGAATTTGAAATCCAGAGCCTTTCAGATGTCAATCGCCGATGGATTTTCTATATATAGGTCGTACAGTCTGTCCGACAAGGTGTTCAGAATATGACCATGGTACAGCAGTTCGTCCTCTTTGTGCTTTTTGCTTTCTGCCTTGATTGCATCAGAATTTGCTGGAGTGGGTTCTGAAACAGGTGGCAGATCTGGGTCGAGGACGTAGTAGATCTTCAGCGTCGTCCGGAGGAAGATCATCTTGTCCTGCCAGCGTGTGAAGTTCGTCCCGTCGAAGCGATCCAGTTTGACTAGATCATGATTCATGACTTTGATGCTCGAAATTGCAGCCTCGGACGCCATTATTTGTAATACTTTAAGATTGTTAGAAATTGCTAGTACTTCACTTCTGAGTTCTGCGAAGTTGAAAATGTCGTCGAGGCTTGAATCGTGCATTTAGCAGCACTTTCCTTAAAGTATTTCGAGCACTCCGGTAACGTCTTGGAGTCAGCACGCCAGAACACCCAGGATAAGACAGCCTTCTGCCGGAGGTTCACCAGACGTTGTGAGACACCGACGTAGGGAAGAACACATTTCTGGAAAACTTTGGAAGAGAAAAGAAAGAGAGAATGAATACTGAGATTCTGTGTGTTTTAGACTCAGAGATCTGTAGTATATATAGATGGATTCGTGTTGTTTCGTGAAGTCGCGACTGTGCTGCGTCTACAATGCGCCACTATCGCCTCTACGTCCGAGCCCGTGCCCGAGCCGGAGCCGGAGCACCGGCTACATTTTCATGAAGAAGATAAAACAACAACCAATGGTCACCCACTAGCAACCCTTTGGTTGTTGCACACTCCTCATGAGTGCACATACCTATTTAAGCACTCTCGAACCTTTCTCTCTTTCCGATGTGGGACTAAAGTCCCTTCTCTTTTCTTTTCATCCTTATGAACAATAAATGGAATTAATAATTCCAACACGTACTCGGTGCCTGGTGTGCATAACATATGCGGTTATGCACCCATATTTGTGGATGTCGAATGTCGTCCCCCCCCCTCTACCCCTATTATTATTTTTTTCCTCAATCCAAGTAGACCCATACGATAGTATTTCGTACACGAAGTCTCCGTACACTAGTAGCTCTAACTTTTATTTTATTTATTCTGATTACAGGAAAATAAAATATAATCTGTCTAGCTAACAATCTAAGAGATTACCTATATGATTATTTACATGTCCTGTTTAACATACCGAAAATTTTAATACATGGTTATATATATTTTGACAAGGATATTAGGCTATAAGTGGTCGAAGAGCGACGTCCTACTAAACCAATTGGTAATGTGTTGTGCGTTCCACTTATGTTAAATATGAGTCTATCTTACAGCTCATTTGCATATGTCAATTCATCATCGGAAGGAGAAGTTCACGACCCAGTACATTTTTGAGTTTTTCCTTAATCCAAGTAGACCCTTAATTTTTCTTCTATTTATTCTGATTATAGGAAAATAAAAGATAATTTATCTAACAATCTAAAAGATTATTTATGTGATTATTTTACATGTCATGTTTAACATACCAAAAATTTTAATTCACGCGGTTATATATACTTTGGCAAGGATATTAGGATATAACTGGTCCTACTGTACCAATTGATAAATGTTAAATACAAGTCTAGCTTACGGCTGATTTGCATCTGTGAATTCATCGTCTGAAGGAGAAGTTCACGACTCAGTATATTTTTAAGAATATTTTACTTGTTTGATATGTATACGATTATAGCTTAGATAACATGTTTTGATAATTCTAATATATATGCTCCATGTGCCAAATGATTCTCTCATGTTGTATTAGGATGATATTTTGAATTTCAAAAATGCTATTTGGCTACCAAAATTTTTAGGTGATACCATCTTCCGTTATGTGACATATGACATGGCTGATAACATGACAAATGATATGTCAGCTGACATGGCAAAATTAAACATTAAAATTAATATCAATATTAAAATTAATATTAATATCCAATTAACATGAACATTAATATTAAAACTAACATTAATATTAACTTTAATTAACATTAAAATTAATATTAAACTAAATTAGCATTAACATTAACATTAATATTAAAATTAAAATTAAAATTAATATTAATATTAACATTAACATTAATTAACATTAACAATAATTTTAACATTAAAATTAATGTTAAAATTAAATTAAAATTAGCATTAACATTAACAATAAAATATTTTGGGTAATTAATTTTTTGAGTTAAAACATGACATATCAACTGCCATGTCGGTTGTCATGTCAGATACCACATAATGGGAGATGGTATCACCCAAAAAATTTGGGAGCCAAATAGCATAATTGTTTGAATTTAGTACTAAAAGTACTATAATAGAGTTCTATGCATTGTGTCACGAACTTAGTGTTTTTGCTAGCACTTCGCCCCGTGCGGCGCACTGTCTTTCTCCTCAAAGACTCGTGTAAGCCTTTCCGACCCGACTTAGCTAGATCGCTAAGAGAATTAGAATAGTGGAGGAAAGATGGGTCTAGTAAGAATCTCTTTATTGACTTGGAGAATGCTTACAATTTTTAGGTGGTGAGGAACAAATGAGAGCCTCCCCCTTTTATAAGTGCTCATAGAGCAATACATGGAAAGTCCTGGAATGAATATTCTAAGGATTATTACATTCTACCATAACTGGAATGGCATATTCCAGGTTTATTCCTTAGCAACATAAAAAAAAACTTCAAGGGCCTTCCAGAAGCTTCTTGGGCCTCCTAGAACGATCTTGGGCCTTCCGGAGAGATCCACAATCTTCTAGAGCCTTCTGCCATCTTCTAGAATGTTCTGGAAGCTTCCCGCATAACCTTGGTCCGCAAAAAGGTTATGCAACTGGGCCTCGGGCAGGGTGCAACATTTGGGATGTTACATTCTCCTCCACCTAAGGCGTTGACGCCCTCGTCAACCATTCTCGCTGAGAAACGCCTGGATCTCAGCTTCGAACTGATGCAGCGTATCAGCACGTTCCCAGCTAGACTCGCCGTAAGGCAAGCCCTTCCACTGGATGAGGTACTCCACATACGGGGACACGCCTTGTCGCCGAATGGTCCTCCTGTCCAGCACGGCTTCCACCTCCTTGTCGAAGGAAATCGTCATGGTCGCCGTCGGTCGCTTCGAAACTCCTCGTTGGGGATCCTCCAAGTCTTCATGGTACGGCTTCAAGCAACTTGCATGGAAGACTGGATGAATTTTCAGCTTGGCAGGGAGTTCAAGCTTGTAGGCCACCTTGCCTACCTTCTTGAGCACGGGGATGGGGCCTTCATACTTCCGGATTAGTCCTTTGTGCACCTTGCGGAACACCTTGAACTGTTGCGGTTGTAGCTTCACCAGCACCATGTCCCCCTCCTTGTACTCAACCGGCCTTCGCTTTGCGTCGGCCCACTTCTTCATCTTCCTCACGGCTTTCTCCAGAAATGCCTTGGCAATGTCCGTCTTTGCCTTGAAATCTGAAGTGAACTGGTTGGCCGCGGGGCTTCTACTCGAGGACCCCGCACTCAGCGTGTGCGGGGCAAGCGGTTGGCGACCCATCACCAACTCGAATGGACTGCTGTGCGACGACTCGCTCCGTTGAAGATTGTAGCAGAACTGAGCGACGTCGAGGTGATGCGCCCAATCCCTCTGGTTGGCACTCACAAAGTGCCGCAAGTACTCCTCGAGTAGCGAGTTGACCCGCTCGGTCTGCCCGTCCGTCTGCGGGTGGAAGCTGGTCGAGAAGTGTAAGTCCGTCCCGAGGATTTTGAACACTTCCGTCCAGAACTTTTCCGTGAAGCGGGGGTCTCGGTCGCTGACAATGTTGACCGGGATGCCCCAGAACTTCACCACGTGGCTGATGAACAGTCGCACGGTCTCCTCTGCTGTGCAGTCCGTCGAAGCAGCAATGAAGGTCGCGTACTTTGAGAACCGGTCCACCACCACGAGAATGGACCCAAGCGCCCCCACTTTCGGCAGGGCGGAGATGAAGTCCATCGAAATGCTCTCCCACGGCCGACTCGGCACGGGAAGAGGCTCCAGCAGGCCCCCGGGCTTCTGATGATCCACCTTGTCCTGTTGGCACACAAGACAAGTGCGAACATAGTCTTCCACATCCTCGCGCATGCGAGGCCAGTAGTATGCGGCCTCCAGTAGCGCCAAGGTTCGCTTCTGCCCCGGGTGTCCAGCCCACTTTGTGTCATGACACTCCTTGAGCAGCTGTCTCCGCAAGCCACTCCACCTAGGCATGACCACCCTGTCGCCCTTGGTGTAGAGAAGTCCGTCTCTCAGCCAGAACCTTCTTGTTTTGCCCTCCTTAGCAAGCTTCACTATGGCCAGTGTTAGTGGGTCCTCCATGATTCCCACTCGAACACGGTCCAGAATATCCCCCTTGAGCAAGCACACAGATACGAGCTCGGCCTTCCTGCTAAGCGCATCGGCCACCTGATTTTCTTTGCCGGGTTTGTACTGCAACACCATGTCGAACTCGGCTAGAAAATCTTGCCATCTTGCCTGCTTCGGAGATAGCTTCTTCTGGGACTGGAAGTAGCTCGTGGCAACATTGTCCGTCATGACCACGAACTTGGTGCCGAGGAGGTAGTGCCGCCATGTCCTCAAGCTATGCACGACCGCGGTCATCTCCTTTTCCTGCACCGTGTAGTGCCGTTCAGTATCATTCAGCTTGCGGCTCTCGAAAGCGATGGGGTGTCCTTCCTGCACCAACACCCCACCGATGGCGAAGTCGGACGCGTCTGTGTGCACTTCGAACGCCTTAGAGTAGTCCGGTAGAGACAAGATCGGCTCCTCCGTCACAGCCCGCTTCAGTGCCTCGAATGCCTCCTCGCATCGGGGCGTCCAGCTCCACGCCCAATCCTTCCGCAGCAGATCGGTCAGAGGCGCTGCAATGGCGGAATATCCTCGGATGAACCGCCGGTAGTAGTTCGCCAAGCCAAGGAACGATCGCAGCTCCGTCGGCTTGGTGGGAGCCTCCCACTCCCGTATGGACTGGACCTTTGCGCCGTCCATCCATATTTTGCCATGCCCAATCCAGTGCCCCAAGAACGACACCTCTTCTTGTGCGAATGAGCACTTCTCCCGCTTGACGAAGAGTTCGTTCTCCCTTAGCACCTGGAAGACAGTCTTCAAATGCTCGATGTGCTCCTCCATCGTGTTTGAGTACACGACGATGTCGTCGAGGTAGACCACGACGAACCGATCCAGGTAGGGATGAAAGAGCTTGTTCATCAAAGTACAAAAAGTCGCAGGAGCATTTGTTAGACCAAAAGGCATAACCATAAACTCATATGCGCCATACCTCGTCACGCATGCCATCTTAGCCTCGTCGCCCTCCGCAATCCGGACTTGATAATACCCCGAGCGCAGATCAAGTTTGGAGAAGTATCTCGCGCCTCCCAATTGGTCGAACAAGTCCGCCACCAACGGGATAGGATATTTGTTCTTGACGGTTACCTTGTTTAGTGCACGATAGTCGATGCACAAACGAAGACTTCCATCCTTCTTCTTCTGGAACAGCACCGGTGCACCATACGGGGCCTTTGACGGTCTGATGAATCCCGCGTCCAGCAGCTCCTTGAGTTGCTTCTTCAACTCGTCCAGCTCGGGCGGGGCTATGCGATATGGAGCCATGGCGGGCGGCTTCGTGCCCGACTCCAACTCGATGGCATGGTCTACCTCCCTCCGCGGAGGTAGCCTCTTTGGCAACTCCTTTGGCATAACGTCCCCGAACTCCACAAGGACGTCATCAATCTCAGGCGGAAGATCCCCCTGCACGGGCGCCTCCTCCGACTTTAGCACAGCAAGGTAAGTCATCTCTCCGTGTCGCATTCCCATCTTGAGTTGTAATACGGAGAGAGCCTTCCCCTTCGTAAGCTCGCCTCGTGCAGTTGTCACCATGCACGGAGAGCTCTCCTCCATGATCCCGACGACTCCCAAATGCGGCATTGGGACCGCCTTTGCCGAAGTGAAGAAGTCCATCCCGAGGATCATGTTGAAGTCGTCCAGTGGTGCTGCCGTGAGACTGGTGACACCCGTCCAGTCTCCCACTTTGATCTTCACCCCTTTGGCCACCCCCTGCACGGGCGTAACTTTGCCTAACTTAATCGAGCCTATAACTTGACTCAAGGGACGAGCAAAGGCTATGCCAAGCCTTGCATTATGGAAACGTGCATGCTTTAACAAGCATTCACGCAGGCGACGCCTATGACTTAGGCTATTTCATAACTTTGTGTCAAAGACCAACTTTCCTTCTCCCAAGCCACGGGACGAAGGATCGAGTGTCATTTTCAAAGCACGCCGTGCACCAACTCTAAGCCGATCGTGGGATGTTTTCCATGTTCTAACTCATTTCGATCCATCGGGATTATTCCCTTAGCTATGTGGATTCATCTCTTTTTATTATTAAGCCTACTTGTGCAAGTTGAAAATATGCGTATTATTATGTGAAGGCAAAGATGAGACAAGTTCACCGAAACTACCCCACCTGAGCGAGCGGTCGCCTTGACCGAGATGTCTTAGAGTCGCCGTTGTAAGGCTAAGTCCGAACGCCGTCGGCGTTCCGATTCCTCCGATTGACTGAGCGGGACGGGGCACTACAACATACACCCCTCAGAACAAGTCTCGTCCTCGAGACTTACTGAGTACTTACTTATTGACTTACCACTTTACTTGCCTTTCTAGAACTCTCGCATACACTACGCCTATGCGTTTCCTCAATCCGAGCCACACTCGCACTACCCTCAATCTTTTCTTCGAATCTCTATTTCAAAATCCTCAACACTTTTCCATTCCTCAAGTCTCACTTGATTCAACGTATCACTTGGTTGGATCGTGCACATATTCTAGGCATCCCCAAAATACATGTATTTCAGCCAAGCCTTGTGATAGAGAATCCGCCATCGCCACTCGAGTCGGATTCGTGCACGTATTCAAGCGTCCCTGATATACATGCATCTCAACCGAGCTCGCGAGTGGTGCCACCATAACTTCTATCGCTTTGCGCCGGAACGTCCGCCTATTCGCTAGGCTATGTCTTTTGGCTAAAGTCATTCGTCAGTATTGGAATCATAGTTCCCAAACAACAATATCAACACTGACCCCATCCTAAGGTCAAACCAAGTTGATAGTACGGGTTTTTCCTACCCAAGCTCGCATCACTCCGATTTCTAAACATCGAGCATCGATTTCCTACGCACATTCCAACATTCGTCGTACGGTGTCCGAGTCATTCGGTAAAGCCATCCTATAACAACTCGCGTTCGACCAAATTCTCCGACGTATCAATATAGCTCGTTCAATAAACCATTTCGCATAGTCTATCTCTTCGAACACGTTCGACATAATCTGCCTATCAAATCCTTCCAAGTCAAGCACGTTACTACGTAATTCGCCGCTAAACCATAATCCACATTTTACATTTTCGAAGTCGTCTATTCCAATTCACGAAACCGATCACAAGGTCGTCTAGCTTAACAACGTGTTGCGCCCCGATCTCACGCGAGTCAGATTAACCGCGGTGGGCATGAATCACCATGCACGCTCCCGCGAGATAGTCATTCTCATCGGGACGTAACTCTTGTTTTGTGTCTAGACTAATTCATTCTCGATGCGCGGATTGGACCTACTCAATCCTCAAGTTCATTTCATTCATCGATCATAAGTCAAAACATCCTCGAATCTTCCTTCGCATCAAACCGACAAGTCAAGACAATCAAAGTTGCCACGTCCTGATCTTCCGAGTCCGATTGTTCCCGCGACATGAATCACCATGTCAGCGCTCACGCGGAACGATCGCCTCAAATCCGACGCAACGCATGTGCGAGGCTAAAGTTGTGCTCGCGCAAGACAAGAATATCGACGTTGTGGTTATTCGCGTAACCATCAAGACACCTTCATTTGCATCTAACATTCATCTCAACCAAAGTCCTAAGTATTGCATCCAACCGAACCATAACACTTGCACGATCGTCCTTCGCCGAGTCAGAGTACCCCCGAGTTATCGCATATCGATCTTTGATACGCCTCAATACCATCGACGATATACGTAACCTGACGATCTTCCTTTGCAACCAATTTCGAGTCGTGCGAATGATGTTATCGTCCAACTGGATAGTCTCCTCGACATTCATAACACCAATTCCGATCATTTTCCCTCGAATCATTTACGATATCAATTTCCTCCAACCAATTTCACGTATTCTTCATCCGTCCATCTTAAGTCATCGACCAACTTATTTTCCTCAATTCGCATCGTTCGACATCCCTGAGCCTATCGCATACACCACTCAGGAATGAAGTCATTCAACCAATCCTCAACTTATTATTTGATTCAAAATCGACTTCTTCGAATCCCGTTCGAACCATTCCTCAAAACCCAAGCACGCTTATCTATATCGCACCGACGATAGTACCCCTATCGATACTCATCTTACTTTACTCAATCGAGTTCAACTCATTCTAGCTCGACGCTATTCAATTCCCGCACTCGACTTTTCTAAGGTCGACGCAACTTTGGTGTATATGCCCAGCCCGACTTAGCCAACCGTGCTTACGTAAACCATCTTTATGTTTTCTTATCAAAAACTGTTCACCTATGTTTTGCAAAATAGATAGACTTATTGTATGGACATCCCATGGGTCATTTGAGAGAGAGCGCACCAACGATATCAACTTTGCGGAAGCAACAGAGTTTGCGAAAACAACGAGTTAAAGAATTCAATCGATAGTCCAAGGACGTAAAGCCGTGCTCTGATACCACTATGTCACGCCCCGCTCCCGCAGGAGCGATCGTCCTCGCTAAGGCGTGATGCCGCACGAGCCTAGATTGCGCTCGTGCAAGGCGGGTTCCATAACGGCCGATTTCAGCGGCTGCGACGGGGTCGTCGCACAGAAGTCCCGAGCAGAGACATTGAATAATAGCAGCGGAAATTTAGAACAAAATACAAGTTATTCAAAGAAGCTCTTTATTGATATTGAAACAACGATTACATTGGGGGCGCAAGGCCAATTTACAATGTCTCTCAAGCTCTCTTTTCTCTCAATTACAAGTCACTCTGCTCTCTCTCTCTTCTCTCGAGTACATGCTTGAATCAGCGGAAGCTTTGGAAGGCGATGTCCATACATTATGTCCTGTATAAGTCTTCAGTCCAGGCGGCTGCACGCTTCGAATCGCCAAGGAACTCCGTGCCTCGACGCATCCAAGCGAACTCTGCGCCACGAGCTTCTACCTGTGCCTGCGCATGAACACTGTGTGGGTGTCAGTACTCAACTGTACTGGTGGAGTGAGCTTCTCGCCCACCCATACAAAACCTACACGTTCATTTACTTTGTGCAGCTTAAAACCCTTTCGATTGTCTTTCTAGTCTTGCCTTAGGTTCAGTTTTAGGACCCGCGCCTTGGCGCAACTTGTGTGTCAAAACCATCCCGTGCTTGTAAGGTCAACGTTAACTCATACTTTGCCTCTAGACCCCTTCTTGTGCCAACAACGTAACCTATCAGGTCGTGCTTGCCTTTCGGCCAAATCAGAGACGCAACTACACGATAGACTCCTTTTCCATGTGACCGTGCTACGAAATCCATATTGAGGCCATGCCTCGCAATTCAGTGAGACTTAACCATATCGCCGCCTCACGGCCCTTGCTACTTTGACCACCAACTGACACAATCATGACTTGTGAATATTAGTGTCACTCAACCAACTTTGCCTTGCGGCGGTTTCCCGACTTAAACTCAAACGACTCAACCAACTTATGCAAACTTATACGCCAACAACTCAACTCAATCCAAAGGCACCCACGCAAATTTCCGCCAGGTCGACTCATCTATATGATTTGGTCACTGACTCCTAGAGCCATCGTGGACTTCTCTTAGCTTTTGTTAGACGGGCGTCCCTTTCAGCGCAAGGTAGCTAGCTCCGCTGCAAGTCCCCGCCTAACCCGTGCCAAAAGCACAGCTAAATTAATTGTTTCCCAATGCCCGCATCGGTCCCGTGGCCTCGGGTTGCCGTGCGGGGAAACTCTCACCTTGTCGACAAGTTGTTTGTTTCCCAATGCCCGCAGCGGTCCCGAGGCCTCGGGTTGCCGTACGGGGAAACTCTCACTTCGTCGACGAGTTGTCCAATGACCATGCAAGACTCGACACAAACTGACGTCTCACACAATCATGCTACCTCTAGTTTTACCATCTCTTTCAGGGCCAAGATCAATATTTCTTTCTTATGTGACCGCCTCGCCGACATGTAGTCGCGAGCATACTTCTTTCTTATGAGACCGCCTCGCCGACATGTAGCCGCGAGGCCTCGCCGACATGTAGCCGCGAGCATACTTCTTTCTTGCCCTATCATTTTACTCAACTCAAAAACAACTATTCACAACACTTTCCAAACTCAATAAATCAACCGTGGCCCGTGCCTTAAAACTCTAGGACCGTGCCATCGTGTCTCAAACCGACTTCCGATATACGTGACGCTATCGCCCAAGTCATACTTCATATGACGGGCCTTGGGATCGTGGGACTATTTAACTTGACAACCGCAGAAAGAGCGGGACAGCACTAGAAATGACTTCGGTTGATCGGCATAACTTTGCCTAACTTAATCGAGCCTATAACTTGACTCAAGGGACGAGCAAAGGCTATGCCAAGCCTTGCATTATGGAAACGTGCATGTTTTAACAAGCATTCACGCAGGCGACGCCTATGACTTAGGCTATTTCATAACTTTGTGTCAAAGACCAACTTTCCTTCTCCCAAGCCACGGGACGAAGGATCGAGTGTCATTTTCAAAGCACGCCGTGCACCAACTCTAAGCCGATCGTGGGATGTTTTCCATGTTCTAACTCATTTTGATCCATCGGGATTATTCCCTTAGCTATGTGGATTCATCTTTTTTTATTATTAAGCCTACTTGTGCAAGTTGAAAACATGCGTATTATTATGTGAAGGCAAAGATGAGACAAGTTCACCGAAACTACCCCACCTGAGCGAGCGGTCGCCTTGACCGAGATGTCTTAGAGTCGCCGTTGTAAGGCTAAGTCCGAACGCCGTCGGCGTTCCGATTCCTCCGATTGACTGAGCGGGACGGGGCACTACACCTTGGACCGCGTTCACCCTCTTTCCCTTGTTCGGACAGTCCCGTGCGAGGTGATTTCCACCGCACACATAGCACTCGATCTTCCGCTCCGTCGAAGGCTTTGCTTGCGGCTTGTCCTTCGGCGGCGGGCCTCCCTTTCCGTTGTTCTTCTTCGCTCCCCCACCATTGAACTTGGTGGTGGTCTTTTCCTTGGGCTTTGGGGCATCGCTCCGTCGATACTCCATCAGCTTCTCGGCTGCCGCAACAGTCGTGTTCAGATCTGACACATCTTGCCTCTGCAATTCTTGTGTCGCCCATGGTTGTAGACCCTCCAGGAACGCGAACAGACGATCCTCTTCGCCCATACTGGAAATGGTGAGCATCAGGCGGGTGAACTCCGCCACATACTCCTTGATCGTCTCGGTGTGCTTGAGTTGACGCAAACTCCGTCTTGCGACATACTCCACATTCTTTGGGTAGAATTGAGACTTGATCTCCTTCTTGAGATCCTCCCAAGTCTCGATCTTGCAGAGTCCATTTTCTATATCGATGCACCTGCGTCGCCACCACAGCGTAGCATCATCAGAAAAATATAGGGACGCTGTGTTTACCTTGTCGGTCTCATCCTCGATGCGAACCGCCTTCAGGTACCGCTCGACATTCTAGATGAAGTTGTCCACCTCCTTCGCGTCCCGTACGCCATTGAAGGATTTTGGTTCTGGATACTTCACCCTCTGTGTCGACTCCCTCCTCGGAGTCGGACCACCAGCAATGGCCCTCTCGAGGACCTCCGCCTTGGTTTGTAGCTCTTTGCGTAGTTCAGCAATCCCCGCCTTCATGGCCTTTCGTTCCTCCTCGAACTCGGCCTGCATCTCGCGGAGATGCTCTCGGAACTCCGTCATAGCGTGGCGACATCCGCCTCCAAACCTTGGGCGAATTCCTCGTGAGCCACTTTGTTCTGCTCCACTTGATACTCGACGCCCGTCACGCCTTTCTCCAGCATCTCAACCCGGTCAGCCAACTCGCCAAGAGGCCGTTCCACCAACGGTTCCTTGCTCTTGCCCTTCCTCGAGGTCTTCGCCTTCTCCTTAGGCGATGAGGGTTGTGCCGGTTCCTCGTTGATGATGGCTTCGGTCGAAGACATGACGGCGATCGAACCTTTGCTCTGATACCACTTGTCACGGACTTAGTATTTTTGCTAGCACTTCGTCCCGTGCGGCGCACTGTCTTTCTCCTCAAAGACTCGTGCAAGCCTTTCCGACCCGACTTAGCTAGATTGCTAAGAGAATTAGAATAGTGGAGCAAAGATGGGTCTAGTAAGAATCTCTTTATTGACTTGGAGAATGCTTACAATTTTTAGGTGGTGAGGAACAAATGAGAGCCTCCCCCTTTTATAAGTGCTCATAGAGCAATACAAGGAAAGTCCTGGAAGGAATATACTAAGGATTATTACATTCTACCATAACTGGAATGGCATATTCCAGGTTTATTCCTTAGCAACATAAAAGGAAACTTCAAGGGCCTTCCAGAAGCTTCTTGGGCCTCCTAGAACGATCTTGGGCCTTCCGGAGAGATCCACAATCTTCTAGAGCCTTCCGCCATTTTCTAGAATGTTCTGGAAGCTTCCCGCATAACCTTGGTCCGCAAAAAGGTTATGCAACTGGGCCTCGGACAGGGTGCAACATTTGGAACGTTACAATTGGCTGCATTAATCTTACAAGTTACAAGTTTAGTGCTTACATATATAATCAACACTTTCTTTGTCCATGGACAACAACCAGAAACAATCGACCATGACAAGTACTAAAAGTCTAAAATTCGACTGTTCATTTTCATAATGGTCCGACTCTAAGTTATATTTGAAGTACTAATAGTTTAACATGACCCGTGCAAGTTTTGTTAAGCCTTCATTGTCTCAAACGAAAGACCAATTCCCGAACAGCTCATGTGATGTTCATTATTCAGCAAGAACTAATTGCTTGATGTATTGGTTGGTGAGGTGACACTTGGCATAATTATTTTGTTTAATTCCTAAACGGCTATTTTATTAGCTCGTATTAAATCTGTGGTATTTAATTCTATTAAATCTTATTAAAACTGTGGGTTGAGAACAAAAAATAAAAAATATTTGTCCATTATATTTTTGACCGTTTTGATTTTTAGTGTTATGATTGTTGGGATTTATTGGCCGATATAATAAGAGCTAAATAATTCTATAATCTTGTGAACTTTGGGAACAGAACAAATAGTTTGTGTCTTGCAATTGTGTCCTCTCCAGGTGGTTAGAAGATATAACAGTGTTAATAGAGCATGGAGAAAAGCATATAAATGCCCGTGTTTTATAAATATCTGTTTCACAAAGATAAATTCCCATGTACTTCACATATGGGTGATTTAGTCAACAAATTTTTTTTAGGGTGTCCACTTATTAACGGTGGAGCTCGAACCAGGTGCTCTAGCGTTTCCAACAGGCTACAACCACTGAAACAATTTAGTCAACATATTTAATTATTATCATATTATGTAACATGTAATTATGTGTGCGGGCACAGACACGTGCTTTTCCCTTACATATAGGCATGTACAGAATTTTTGTAGTTGAGGATCCATACAATTCAAATAATCAAATGCTCTATTTACCTTGAGCTCCATCTCAAGTGCATATTGGATATCTTAAATTTTCTCCCAAATATTGTCAATAAATAAGTGATGTCATTCTCCAGTCCATTGTAGAAGTCATCTAGCTAGCCTCCTGATGATTTACTCCACGAAGACCACGCACATCCATATGTTCCTTGAATCCGTCTCGAATATCTCAAGCCGTTCCACTAAATCGACAATGGTACTCTCTGTCGTAGACTCCTTACTCATGTCTCTCTGATTTGTCTTGGCATTCCTCTCCTGAGACGATGTGGGCCTTTCCTAGACATTTTCGAATATAGACATGAAAACAACCGACCTTCGTTCCGATACCACTTGTCACGGACTTAATAAATTTGTCTACACCTTGCTCTATGTTGTGCACAAATTTCTTCTCAAATACTTGTTGGGAACACGGTGTGACCCGAATCGGAGTTAGCCCATGAGGTGGAATATTGAATTTGGCTCATATGCCTTAAAAGAGAATTCTCATATAAGGTCTGAACTAATTCCAATTATGTACACCTCATTATCCCACCTCCTTCCTGATGTAGGACTAAATTATCAACACCATTGTCACCTCCTTTTGAGCGCTCAACCAAAAACGAGATACAATCTAACAATCTACACCTTAACTCGTTTCCACTAGCCGAATAACCTTAGTATTCTTGCTACATTCGTTCGTTCCCGCTAGCCGAACAACCTTAGTTCCCCTGCTATCTTTTGTTCGTTTTCGTCAGCCGAACAATCTTAGCACTCCTGCTTCCCGCCAGCCGAGCACCCAGGAGATCCAACATTTTGTCATCTCGATTCATTCGACCATAGAACCAAACCGATATGTTCATCCATAACACCATTGTGTGCCAACCACAACGTCTTACTCCACCTTGGACGCGTCAAATTTGACTCCACCTTTGAAGCCAATCAGTGTAGTTGCATATGTTTCTACTCCACCTTGAGAATAGAGGTCATATATCCGTGTACACGCATAAACGTTCAGCACAATCTGTCTCGCACCAATTAGAGACGTCCAAACCAGCCTATAACCATGGGCTCTGATACCACTTGTTCGAAACATGGTGTGTCCCGAATCGAAATTGGTCATGAGGTGCGATATTGAAGTGGGCCCATATGTCTTAAAAGTGAATTCTCATATAAAGCCTGAATCAATTCCAACATAATCTAACATCCTACCCGATGTAGGACTAAATTACCAACACCATTGCCAGCCTCTTTTGAACGCTCAACCGAAAATAAGATACAATCCAACAAGATCCGTTCAAGCATTTCTCCAAATGCTTAGGTAGACCACTAAGACGAGAATAAAAAAATATGGAACAAAAGAAAGATAATGGAATCGAAAACTTCAATATACTAGAGAGTTTACAAAATCTTGGATGATAGGAACAAATGAAACTCTCATAAGATCTCAAGGGTCTTTCAAGACACTTTTAGAAGAAAAAAAATTCTATGCCTAAGATATTTACACGATGAAAATATTCTATACTTCTAGAAACTAATTAGGAAAGACTGAGAGTTCAAGACAACTCCACCATCATCTAAAGAATTATGGATTACTCCAGCTTGTTCCAGAACGGAAGAAACTAAAAGTAGCCTATCATCGAAAGCCTCAACATCGACGATCATTCCCTGTTTTGAACCTTTCAACTGTCAGCGTGCTTACGAATGTGACTCTAGGTTCTACTTGACAAATTGAACTTCTTGCTTACTAGCAATTTACTCGTATATAGATTTTAGAGAAGTGTCCAAGTGTGCATTTCAATATAATGCTTCATCTTTGTATTGTTTTGTGCATATGGGATGTGGTAGCACATGTGGCTTGTGGAATAATTTTCCAAGAGAACAAGGTTCAAGTCTCCATGAAAACAATCTTGTTTTGTCACTTAATTACTTGTGGACTTTGAACTGGAGTTCATGCGCATAGCATTTTATGCACGCGGCAATAACATGCGCATCATTGTATGAACGCGTGACATTAATATGTGAAGCATTGTGCGCATGTCGTATTATGGGCGGCATTTTTTTGTGCACGACATTATGCGCATGTCAGCCTATGCAAAACATTGAACACAAGGCTGTATGCGCGAGACCATCTGCACATGTCTCTCTACGCATAAGCACTATGCGTATAGGTCTCTGTGGACTCTGCGGTTGCGTGCGCAGACCATAGGCACGTTGCTGTCAGAGCAGACTGTTGCGGATTGCGTGCGCCACACACATGTTTGGTGCTGTCAAATCAGTCAGTGTTGGCTGCATGCACAGACTGATGTGACAGGTCGATGGGGGATGGAATATGGGTGCACATAGGGGTAGGTAACCACCTCCCCTATATATATGAGAGCTGCTCTCTCTTTCAAATGCTAATTCTCCAAGTAAAAAATCCAAGAGAGATAGAGAGAGAGCAGTCACCCACCCTGCACGCATAGGATCATATGCGCGAAATTTCTATACACGACATCAAGCTAAAGTGAGGTTTCCTTGTCCAAATTCATCTAGAAGTGACTTAGAGCATTCAAGAAGTTCTTTCTTTGAGCTTGCTGGTTCCTGGGAACATATCGTCAGATAGGACGAATTTTGCTTTGAGTAACAGTTATCTCCATAACCCCAGGAAGGATCTTTCTCATGTGTTTTTAGTTATAGGACTTTGTTCTTGCAAACGTTCTTTCTCATTGTAGCAACTGCAATTGCGAAGAGAATAACGTGTTTATTTTTTTGTGTTTGTTCTAACTCATTGTAGCAACTGCGATTGCAAAGAGTAGAATGTGTTTTACTTTCTTCGTATGTGTTTATAACATGCTCGAAGGAGGTACAAAGAGGATTCTATGTCAGTTGCTGCCTATGCGCATATGAACTATGCAAGGCATTACTTGCGTGCAAGTTCTATGCGTGGCCACAATGTGTGCTGATGAATCTTGTCGGACATTTATGCTCGTGAGTTCTCTGCACAGCTGTCACGCCCCGATTCATAGAGTCATTTATTCACATATTTTATCTCTTGGAATCGATCGTCCTCGCTTGGGCGTGATGCCGTACAAGTCTGGTATTGTACTTGTACAAGGCAAAGATGGTACATAATCGATTATTCTTCAAATAGGAACACATCGCAGTGGCAGAAGCAGATAAATTGAATTTAATGAGGACAATCTTTCTTATTTAATAGAAGTACATCACTTCTTTATAGCAGCGGAGAAAAAGAGTAACTTGAAGCCACACAGAGATATGTAGAACTTTATTCTCTTTATTGATAATTGAAGAAGAGTACAAGACTTGTATTGAAGTACAATGATTACAGCACATCTCACTTTACATTGGAAACCAACTGAACAATGCTATACAGCTTACATTTGATATTTGGATACATTGGATTACCACTCGATATACTGACTTGGCTTACAATCTCACTGATACAACTGATTACAATGTTCCATACATTATGCCCTTTATAAACAAAAGACATCATCTTGTACAAGGAGAGCTTCTGTATGTCCAACAAATCTTCGATGCCGCGGGACCAATCAAGCCAATCTTCGTGTGTAGAACATTCCAAGCACGAGCACCTGCCCACAAAACGTGGGTCAGCACATCATCTATGTACTGGCGAGCAGAATCCAACCCACTCGCATAAACCAACATTAAAGTGATCATTTAAGCAAGCATTTCTTAGAGTGATCTTTCTACTTGGGGCCTAACATCAGTTTACAGTTCATGGGCAATAATCAGAGTGAAGCATGTAAACATATTCTAAGTAGCATTCATGTGGACATATCATTTATCATTCTTGGTGTTATCATGCAAAGGCATCATTGAGGCATACTAGGTGTTATCATGAAAAGGCATCATTGAGGCATCGTTAACATTAACATTTTAAACATGTTATAACAGTTCTCACTTCGAGCATCACTTAGCATGTATGTTGTGTTTGAGCAATGATTATAGCAAGGCATCTTTCTAGCATACTAAATGGAACATGTTAAGCAGGCAACTTAAACCAACTTATACAATATCACAATTATGTGATTTCTTACCGATAGCCGACTCCTCGTACCTGTATCAATTACAGGTTATCTGATATACTTACTCTGCCTGCACAAAACATTTATTAGCATGCATCCTGACTACATGGTCACTGGTGTTGTTAAACCATATGGACTCTTCTCATTTTATTTTAAGATAATGCGGTCAGCATAGTAGATGGCGAGCCTCTATGCCACCCCGTCTTATCCGTGCTCCCATAGCACTCATCATTATTTCCTCCTAGGCCGAATCGGTCCCCAGGGCCCTAGGAACCGTTCGAGGAAATTATTACTCAAACCTTGTATACAAGTTGTCCATGACCATGCGAATGCGTGTCCGACTCGATTGTGAACAAAATCGCATGGTAAAATATATTAAGGAAAGTAAAGGCAACAGTGCATCATTAGTCATATTCAATGACTTATTCATTTCGTCATTACCATCATTTCATTTGGTGATCTCAACGATCCCAGCTTTATCATATCTCATTCATTGCTTCATTGCAATGTATCTCATATCATTCCTTTCTTAAGAGGAACTTAACATACATTCATTTCTTATAAGGGACAGGTAGCATTTCATATTCTTGTAACAGTTATAGAGAGAGTACATGATTCTAGTGTTTCATTCAGTTCATTGGGTCGATAGCACCGCCAGTTCAATTCTTATTCTATCATTCACAAGGCATCTCATTAATCAAGTGTTTTATCGTTTCAGCAGCATTAAGCATAAGAAACAAGGTTATCAATTCAATCTCAGGCATCGAATCATTAGCAGTTCAATGTGTTGTACATTTCAATAATTCTCAGCAAAAGCATCTCTATTATTCAGCAACTAACATATGGGACATTTAGGGGCAGTTCATAGCATTTCAATACTTCATCTATTAAGCATGAAGGAGTAAGGAGGAGGAAGGACAGTTCCACTCACCCAAAATTCTACTAAGCGTAGCTCCACCAGCGAGCCACTTCTAATACACATTCCGTCTAGCCAGCTAAGAGAGACTCCATCAGTCTCAATTCTCCTGATTCCCAACATAAGTCACGGTCTAATATTCTGATCCCATCCAATAAGTCAACCAAATGCCTCGTACGGAGCGGGGCATTACATAATATACCACTCAGAAAAAGTTTCGTCCTCGAAACTTAAGGAACAAGTCTTCCACAAGATTCACTTAATCACCATGAGTTTACTCATTCAGCTTCAAATCAATATTCATTTCAGCCCACTCGGTTATTTCAAAATATATATCCAACTGTACCATTTTAATCCATCAACGATTCGATCTATCTATCTCTTTTTCAATTACTTGTAACTTCTCATTGATTCACTAACATTTTCCTTGCATTCTATCTTGGTCGCAATACATCACTTCATTTGGATCCATACACATATTTTAGGCGTCCCCAAAACATATACATTTCAGCCAAATTCCGTACTAGTGCGATAAATTCTTCCCATAATGTTATCTCAGTCACAACCAATCACTTCGGCTGGATCCATACACATATTTTAGGCGTCCCCAAAATATATGTACTTCAGCCAACTTCCATGTTAGTGCGATTCGATCAGCCACAATATAATTCTCTTTTCTAAATCCGACTTAGCATCCTTTCATTTGACTTATTGCTTTATTCATTTTGCCACAATCAGTATCTTCCCGGCCACAATATTTAATATCAGGGACAACTTGGTTAAGTTTTATACCCAAGCATAACATTTCTAACATTCGATCAAGGGTCTAACTTAGAGCCAACCATATCAAGAGTTCACAACATGCAATCATATTCCTTCCCAAATCCAACAATATTTTTTACCGAGGCAACTCATCTTTTCTATAAGACACAATCCGACGTCACCCACTATCGATTACCCGAGTCAGGGTATAATTCTATGCAACAGTCAAGGTTAACTTAGCTACCCGACTATAGGTACACTCAAGCCTTACCTTACGGTTGCAATTCCCACTTATAGCCGACATATAATCCTCAAGGGTCAAACATCTCTTAAGGCTCAAGTTGAAGCATACATTCCCTTAGGTCAATACTCATTATCGTTGTCTCTCATTCAATGCCACAAGGTCATCCTATGGGTCTCCAATGGTCACCTATTATTCAGTCAGTCTCTAAGGTTAGCTACACTGATAGCTAAACTTAATCGTTCAGGTGACTTTCCTAGAGTGGACGGCTACTAGGGTTATACTAGTTTCTTATTCTTAAGGCCAACAAGCAACCAACAGTTCTAAGGAACTCTACCCAAACCTATGGGTTTTAACTCAGTCTGAATAACTAATCGCCATTGTTGGTTATGCCAACAATTGGTCATGCAGCCCACAGTTTCTAGGGTCAAGTCTATCTATCTAGTGTCTTCCTCAAGGAATAATTCCCACAGAGGCTCACTCTAGACTTACCCAACGATCGACTAAGATCGATCTATCAACATTACGGTCAAATTCCAACCCGACATACGATTCTCATCGTTCTAATAATCCATCAAGTAAATTCCCAATGATCCACATTTCTATTCAAATTCCTTTGTACCCACACGAACCCATAAGCCAATGCTAACTATTCAAGGGTCATCGATTCCGATAGTCTTAACATAATTATGGAATCATACTATTCGGTCCGTATGACAGAGTCAAACCACTAAGTCATAAGCCAACAATCTATATCCCAACCAACAATCACCTATACCGACATTATCCAACATGTTTGCAATTTCTCGTTTTCATTTGTTTCTCAATCATCAAACTATCTTACGGCATTCTTAATCTCATGCAGTAATGGTCAAGTAGTTCATCCCATTCAATCCGACAATTTATGTATCACTTAACCATCCTCTAGGCAACAACAGTATTCTGAGTAACTACTTGTTATTTTTCTAGTACAATTCAATTCTTCAGCATCATGCATCTATGCAATGACTATCCTTTGGTGATCAAGATGGATTGACATCTATTACACCTTAGGATCAAGGCACAGATTTCTAATATCCCTTTGATTCACCGACAATATTTTTAAATTTTCAGCTTAGCAACCAACTTTGTATTAGCCACATTTGATTTGTATCCAACCAATGGAAGTCAACATTCAGATGTTCTAAGCCACAATATTCTCTAGCCAAGTCTATTTACCCGTAGCATACTAACTGTCTTACTAGCTCGAGTCATCACTCGACTAAACAATTTCTAACCAAGCCAACCGTTATCATTTCTACAATCTCGCTACCCAACATAGCATCACTGTCAGGGGACACTCGAGTCATCTAGCAATAATACATGACTCCCAGCTAAGTCTCGGCACTACCCAGTACCCACAGATAGTCTCATTGCTATTCTATGGAAAGGTCAACATACATCTCGTTCTGAGGTGGTAGAGGCAATATACCACTCAGAAATGAAGCCATCATTAAACAATACCAACTCAATCCATTCCGGACATTCGTGATCTATAATGGTCACAACACTTAGCCAACATCTCGGGGTCTCAATATCACAAGCCAACATTCTTAGGTCTCGAAAGTACTAGCGAGCACATATGTGTCAACTCACTAGTTCTGCTGAACTCATCCATCAATTATTCATTCCCAAATCTTTCTGCATCACATGCAATTCTCAACTTATTACAGCATACCCAGCCACTTTTCTATATTTCCACATTTCTAACAGCATTCACAATATTGCATACTATGGCATCGAGTCATTGTTGGGTTATTTGTGTCCAAACCAACAACAATCATTCATTTAGGGGCATCACAATGTATATAGACTTATTGTATAGAACATCCAGTGAGCAGCCAAGAGGGTCAGCGAACTTTCAAGCACAGATAACATAAGGATGACTACCGAACAATAATAGCATAATCGCGGAAGTAATCTTTGATTTAATCGCGGAAGCAACATTGAGTGATCGCGGAAGCAACTTTGGTTAATCATCGATGCAACTTAGATTTGAAATGAATCAAAGAAGAGACCAAGGACGTAAAGCCGTGCTTTGATACCAATTGTCACGCCCCGATTCATAGAGTCATTTATTCACATATTTTATCTCTTGGAATCGATCGTGCTCGCTTGGGCGTGATGCCGTACAAGTCTGGTATTGCACTTGTACAAGGCAAAGATGGTACATAATCGATTATTCTTCAAATAGGAACACATCGCAGCGGCAGAAGCAGATAAATTGAATTTAATGAGGACAATCTTTCTTATTTAATAGAAGTACATCACTTCTTTATAGCAGCGGAGAAAAAGAGTAACTTGAAGCCACACAGAGATATGTAGAACTTTATTCTCTTTATTGATAATTGAAGAAGAGTACAAGACTTGTATTGAAGTACAATGATTACAGCACATCTCACTTTACATTGGAAACCAACTGAACAATGCTATACAGCTTACATTTGATATTTGGATACATTGGATTACCACTCGATATACTGACTTGGCTTACAATCTCACTGATACAACTGATTACAATGTTCCATACATTATGCCCTTTATAAACAGAAGACATCATCTTGTACAAGGAGAGCTTCTGTATGCCCAACAAATCTTCGATGCCGCGGGACCAATCAAGCCAATCTTCGTGTGTAGAACATTCCAAGCACGAGCACCTGCCCACAAAACGTGGGTCAACACATCATCTATGTACTGGCGAGCAGAATCCAACCCACTCGCATAAACCAACATTAAAGTGATCATTTAAGCAAGCATTTCTTAGAGTGATCTTTCTACTTGGGGCCTAACATCAGTTTACAGTTCATGGGCAATAATCAGAGTGAAGCATGTAAACATATTCTTAGTAGCATTCATGTGGACATATCATTTATCATTCTTGGTGTTATCATGCAAAGGCATCATTGAGACATACTAGGTGTTATCATGAAAAGGCATCATTGAGGCATCGTTAACATTAACATTTTAAACATGTTATAACAGTTCTTACTTCGAGCATCACTTAGCATGTATGTTGTGTTTGAGCAATGATTATAGCAAGGCATCTTTCTAGCATACTAAATGGAACATGTTAAGCAGGCAACTTAAACCAACTTATACAATATCACAATTATGTGATTTCTTACCGATAGCCGACTCCTCGTACCTGTATCAATTACAGGTTATCTGATATACTTACTCTGCCTGCACAAAACATTTATTAGCATGCATCCTGACTACATGGTCACTGGTGTTGTTAAACCATATGGACTCTTCTCATTTCATTTTAAGATAATGCGGTCAGCATAGTAGGTGGCGAGCCTCTATGCCACCCCGCCTTATCCGTGCTCCCATAGCACTCATCATTATTTCCTCCTAGGCCGAATCGGTCCCCAGGGCCCTAGGAACCGTTCGAGGAAATTATTACTCAAACCTTGTATACAAGTTGTCCATGACCATGCGAATGCGTGTCCGACTCGATTGTGAACAAAATCGCATGGTAAAATATATTAAGGAAAGTAAAGGCAACAGTGCATCATTAGTCATATTCAATGACTTATTCATTTCGTCATTACCATCATTTCATTTGGTGATCTCAACGATCCCAGCTTTATCATATCTCATTCATTGCTTCATTGCAATGTATCTCATATCATTCCTTTCTTAAGAGGAACTTAACATACATTCATTTCTTATAAGGGACAGGTAGCATTTCATATTCTTGTAACAGTTATAGAGAGAGTACATGATTCTAGTGTTTCATTCAGTTCATTGGGTCGATAGCACCGTCAGTTCAATTCTTATTCTATCATTCACAAGGCATCTCATTAATCAAGTGTTTTATCGTTTCAGCAGCATTAAGAATAAGAAACAAGGTTATCAATTCAATCTCAGGCATCGAATCATTAGCAGTTCAATGTGTTGTACATTTCAATAATTCTCAGCAAAAGCATCTCTATTATTCAGCAACTAACATATGGGACATTTAGGGGCAGTTCATAGCATTTCAATACTTCATCTATTAAGCATGAATGAGTAAGGAGGAGGAAGGACAGTTCCACTCACCCAAAATTCTACTAAGCGTAGCTCCACCAGCGAGCCACTTCCAATACACATTCCGTCTAGCCAGCTAAGAGAGACTCCATCAGTCTCAATTCTCCTGATTCCCAACATAAGTCACGGTCTAATATTCTGATCCCATCCAATAAGCCAACCAAATGCCTCGTACGGAGCGGGGCATTACAACAGCCACTGTATGTACAATGATCTCTGCGGTACATTTATGCGCACGAGTTCTCTGCACGACCACTCTATGTGCTTAATTTTTCTACAGGACAGTTCATCTGCGTGCGAGTTGTCTGTGCGACCACTTATGCACTAGCGATCTCTGTGGAGCAGTTATTCTGCACACAAGTTCCACATTTTATGCTTGTACAAAATGACTCAAACCAACCAGAAACCCAAACACTAGAAATACAAACATAAAATGAAAGAACAACCACGCACAATATGCTTAACTGAAGCAAGAAACTAGCGAGCGAGCTAGCTAGCTCAAATCAAAGTCGTAGAGCTCGTAGCGCACGAGGCAGTCGGAGTTGGACACGAGCCGTGCGCCCAAGGCACGGGGGCACAGGTCGAGGAATCCCGACCCCGCGTCGTCGATGCAGTCGACGCAGGAGGTGAATCCGCGGAGGCACTTGACTTTGCCGTACACTACCCCCACGGAGCCCTGCTCTGTGGTGGCATACGCATCCGGCGAAGAGGCCGGTGCGTTCCCGAGCAGTTCGCTCAGTACATCCTCTACGTTCTTTCGGAAGTCCGGGTGGTCTAATATCTGGTTGTTGCACACAACTTGCACTCAGCCATCAGGAGAACCGCAGCAGCAACGACGATCGTCGTCCGGCCCACGGCTGCACAAGACATGATCTCTCTGGACCTCTCCTTAATTGGTTGGTGTTGGAAGGAAGAGCTTAACAGTCTCATCGAAAGCGTGCGTCTCCTAACGAGCCGATGATAAAGGAATGAAGAGCTTTGTTCCTCGAATAAGAGGACACAGTTTGAACTTTGAAACTGACAAAAGCCGTCTTGAAGATTCTTTTTGATAGGTTGATCTCCTCGGTTTAACAGTTCCAATTCATTAACTTCTTACTTTACATTGTTTCTCTCTCCATTTTCTTTTCGTGTATATATATATATATATATATATATATATATATATATATATATATATATATATTCAGATCAAAAGTCCCATCGCAGAAGCACTCCCACAGGAGCTCCCCCAAGATCGGCAATGTGGGTCGCTTTACTTGCTATATTTTACTTTACATTGTAAATTCTCTCCATTTTCTTTTCACAATGGAGAGAGAGTTGTGGAAAAAAAAATGGAAAAAGAATTTACAATGTAAAGTAAAATATAGCAAGTAAAACGACCCATATTGCCAATCTAAAGATTTCGGAGTGGGCACTCTTTGGACTGGTATAAGGGACATGAAATATGGAAGTGACTTCTCGTCTGTTGAAAGTGAAATAAATATACTTTTGAATTTCATGATAGTTTTTGTCGTCTAGAACCGATTTTCAATGTTTGCATACATATATTTTGTATTGTAAAAGGGGATAAATTAACACTTCCATATTTGGATGTTAAATATGAACCATGTAAAAAAGTAATAATAATTATAATTATAATAACGAATGATAAACTAATTAGTTATCTAATTAAAAATGGTCAATACTAATTATTTTATTTTTTTAATTTAAATGTTAAAATTAATATCAACACGATGAATGTCTCCTCTCCTTGCTTTGTATGCGGCTTTTCTTCACTTCCAGCTTAAAATTCTTCTTAATTTCCTTTCGAAATGCTTAAGGTCCAAATTGAGGTACTCCTTAATTTTTGGATGGTACTTATTAACCAGCAGCCATGTTGATGCAGCTGGCCTATTGGTGAATTCCTTGCTACATTTGCATACAATATTACAACTCCTAATATGCAATTTATGTGTATGAGAATTCCATCTGCCATACACATTTCTTTGCACAAAACCCCCTTATCCTCGCTCCATTTTCTTCCCATATCACATCATACCCTCCCTTGGTGTTGCATTTTCTGAGTCTACTTTTGTTCACCCACCAAAACTAGTGTGGAAGTTCATAATTCCACTCAAGGGCTGCCACGTGTCATTTTCATCCAACCTGAAATCACTTTGGGAGAACCTCTACACTAGTTTTGACCACTAGCTTGACACGTGAAAAGTGGAATGGTTTTGGTGGATGAAAAAAATGGACTCGCATTCCCTTACTAAAACCTCTGAAACCTTACCCTAACTCATTTTACTGGATCGGTAAATCGTATAACTTTCACCAGTTTAAGAAGGTAGAAATTTGTTGGAGATATCGCCGGTAAAATATATAACTTTCTCCAGTTTCAAGGGGCGAAGAGAAACATAAGAACAAAAGGAATGAAATAAAACCTTAAAAAAGTTGAATGGCTAATGTTTTTATGCCAAATCAATAGTTGTCGATCGATCGACATAAACGAGAGCATTAATGCACAAGTATTATCATGCTAACATGAATAATGAAGACTCATTGCTATAAGATGTACATATGACTTTATTGTGTCACTTCAAAATATGGCAAGATAACATATTAACATATCAAGCTCACTATTCAGACTAAGATCTACATGTAACCTATTCAAAACCATACATAACAAGCGATGAAAAATAGATTTGTAAAAAGGAAAAGAAGAGATGGACATACAGATGGTTGGCTATACAGAAAAACCGATACGCGAAGCTAGCCGGAAGCTGTGGCATCCTCGGACTGGGTGACGGAGAAGAGCCTATCGTACATCTCGAAACACGCCATAGAAAAGTCCGACATGGCTCTGAAGAGCTCCGGCAGGTGTGTTCTCAGGCTCCCTACAGATTTCTCCCTCACCTGTTTACAGGTCCTCTGATAAGCCTCTTCTTCGCCTACAAGCTTCGCCTTCAGACCCTCCAGAACAGCCTTTCTTTCTGCCATTGGGTCCGGATGATGATTTACTGCCTCTGCATCAGCAGCAGCCTCCTCGGAAGCTGAGGTGGACTTTGCTGCTTGCTTTTCCATATACTTCTCAAATGCACGGGTCTTTCTTATATATTCCCTCCTGGTCTCCTCGCATTTTTCTTTCATCTTCAGCTCATCCTCCTGGATGATCATAATAGTATGAACAACCTCGGAGAAACCAAAGATGGCAGTCATGGCCAGCTCCCCCGGAAGCTTCTCCAGTAGGTCGTGCCAAGCGTGAAGGAGGGGATGGATCCTGGGACGGATTTCTTTTGGCGGCGATGATGACACGTTCTCCTTCAAGCTGCTCTCTATCGGGATGAGGTTCAACTTGAGCCATCCGTTGAGGGCTTGGATGTACTCCTTCTGATGCTTCATGAGTTTCTGAAGCTGAGAGTGCCATTCTCTCAGAACCTTCCAGAGCTGGATGGTCCTTTCGTGATGTTGTTCGCTCGTTTCCTTGGGAGAGACAGCTAAGTCGAGGTTTCTGAGGTCCGCAACAATCTTACGCTGGTTGCTGTGGTGCATGTGCATTGTTTCCCACATTTTTGCCATCCTGAGATGAACAACACAACATGGATACTTGAGTAAACCTACAGGTCCAAAAATGTTCGACATATCAACATTGGTCCAACTCAAAGTAAACTAACTTAACATGATTTCGTAAGTTTGTACTGCATGTCACTCTCAAGTGTTAAGATTTAGCATGTCATATGGAGGCTAAATAATTCTATGTCAATGATCAATCAGCTTCCCCTCCTAGTGCGCAAATTCTCGACACTTCTTCATTATGAATGCATAGATGTAGCATTCAAGAACTAATCATCAGTATCATCAAAGCCTTCCCCAAATAAATGGGTCACAGAAAGATACAATCATTTTCCTTAAATTTGTTCGATAGATTACCAAAACAGAGGAACATAAATTTGCAAAACTCATGCCGGAATTTGCTATGATTACTAAACCATTTTATGACAAGACGTACAACTTACCCTTCAACAAGATCCACCAACTTTGGGTACAGCCGTTTGTCTCGCAGACGGTTAATTTCTGAAACCGTTGAATCCATCGACTGCATATCTACTATAAGTCTTGTATGCAAATGGCTTACTACTGCTTTAGTCTTTTCCAGTGTTTCAGGACTGGCACCACGTTTCTTCTTCTTGTTCAATAAAGCAACTTTTCTCTGATATTCATATTTCATCAGCTCAGCTGCCTGCACAATGTGAAGAATGATAGTATCTAATGAGAAGCCGTATAAAATATTAGTCAGAATTAAGATGTTACTAAGGCCAACAGAAAGAAATTTTCTAATAAAATCATCTGGCAAAGTATTTTGTTTGCAAAATCCGATGTCCCTGTCATTCTTCCATTTCTGATCTCTTTGGAGAATGATAGTAGCCTTGACCATGTTGTTTGGGTTCAATATTTGATGCACTTCATTTGAGGTACCAGATTTATTTTAAAAAAAAATCTTTTGAGATAAAGCAAGTCACTAATGACAGTCCCTATCATGGGCTACTACTAGCACCAAGACCCCCTCCCATTTATTATTAATAAAATTGGCTCCTCAAGCCAACTAAGCAGGTCTCTATCATTCATCATGTGGCATCTTTCTCAGGGGATTGGTAAAATGCCAATTCATATAATTGTGTGGGTTTGAGCCCTCTCCCCCCCATCCAAAATTTAAAACACCTACCTAACTGGAACCTTGGAGATGATATCAACAGGATTAGACTCCCCTACGATCTTATGTGACATTAATGCTTGGTCACCAATAATCCTATTCCTTGACCGGGATCCTTTTGACGAGCCAGTATCAACGTCGTGCCTATTTAACCACCAAGAACACTTTGCGACTCTGCAGCCATCATCCTCAGGTTACTGTAATCATTCCCACCTTTCGTACAATCACCACTCATCCTACCGTTCTTCGTCAAATGAATATTAATGGAAAGATAGCAGTACATGTACTACTCCAAAAGAGACACCCGAACCCCTTAAGGTTTGTTTTCTGCATCTCTCATTTCCGTTGCTCCAGGGCTACTGTGCAAAACTGATGGAGATGGAGTACCAGCTGAGTTGCCTTACCTTTTTACTTCATCAGCCAAAACTTCCCAAAAAAATATCAAATTCGAGATGCATACAGAAAGGTGTTTTCTTCAAGGGTAGCAGTGAAAGCAATTGGCACAATTAGGATTGACTCGTTGCCAGTCTTAGCATGATTTGGGTTCAGTAATAACTCAAGATCATGGGTTCAGTAATAACTCAAGCCGATTAGGCAATTCTTTTGTACGTGGAGTTCTTAAGTGAAAATTAGGATTTTCTGTTTGAGTCGAGTTTTCTAACGGGGGAACTTGGATTACTAGATTGGAGGCTATGTTTTTCATGAAGGCCCTTTATAGGCTATTTTACATGTTGTGAGCCTACAAGTCAAACAGCATAGTTTAGATGGAATAGACTTCCATTGCCATTTTTTTCTCTCTTTTTTTTCCTCTTCTCGGCCTCACTCAACTTCCAAATACTTCTTGGTGGTATTTTAGGATCATGACAAGTGACCAATTTGAAAACTTAACATGACGAAATGAGTAGACAAAGGAATAGAAAGATAATCAAACCCAAAAAAAAAGTTGTTACCTTCACTTCATCATATAGTTTCTTCTCCCAAGCCAACATTTTGTCTAAGATGGTGGAATGAGTTTCTGATTCATCACTGTCAACATCATCCTTTCCTTCATCTTCTTTAGGTGTGCCTTTCAATGACCTATTCCAAGTTATGACCCGCAGCAGTCTTGCAGCATGGTCAATGTGTCCTGCAAAAGGTAAAGTACTCGTTATGCTATATCTAGCTTTTGTCAAAATCAAATACCCTGAATAAGATGAAACATACAACATAGCGAAGGAGTATAGGATTCTCTGTTCAAATAACATATTCGCAAGGCTAACCCCTAGGGAGCACGAGCACACCAGAAACTGGTGTCATGTCCGTGTCGTGCTGGACACAACAAAGTTCAAAATAGGTTAGAACGTGTCCAAAATCAATATCGTATCGAGTCCATATAGTGTGTTGTTCGTCTCCGTGCAACCTACGAAAGGAAAACATCTTATTTTTATTGTTTCCAGTTGTTAGACATAGCATGAAAGATGTAAAATAGAAGCTAACTAATGGTTCTTTTGGAACCAGAGAGCTTAGAGTGTGTTCTTTTTTTCTCACTTATAAGCGAATTTAACTTATTTTGTGTGGGACCTCGCTTATAAATGAAATTGGTCCAATAAGTGCGTTCGTTTTTCGCCCTTATAAGTGATTTTCATTTATAAGTGTCTCCAAATTCGTAAGTGAAATTTTTTACTTATTGGATTGCTTAAGTACTTGTTTCATCCGAAAAGTCTATTATGTCCCTATACAAACTTAAAAATTCCTTCTCTTCTAGTTTTCCTATATATAAACCTAATCACCTCTTGCTCTCCCTTTTACCTTCCTGACAACCAAGAATCTCCTCTCTTTTCCGTCCAAAAGAGTCCTTAAGTTCGTCCCAAAAATAGCCTCATTTTTTCAGCATCTATCGCGACTTCGTGGGACCATCTTCTATCTCCGAAGTTTGAATCGCTTCCATTTTTTTTTGGGAATCGACTCAAGATAACTTTTCTGAATCTATAATTCAATTAGCAAAATTTGAACTAATTAATTTTGTAGATCAATTTTAGTGTCAGTTGTCCGAATCACAAACGCATCTCAATGATTTGGAGATTACGGAAGATCCGGAACTCCGAATCACAATCCGTTTAGTTTTTCGGAAAGCTGACACAAAAACCTATAACATACTAAAATTTGAGGGCATAATGATAAAATAGCCGTTATAAGTGCAAAAAAAAAAAGAACAACAAAATCACTTGTAACTGAAAAAAAATCATTTACAAGTGGAATATATATATATATATATATATATATATATATATATATATATATATATATATATATAAGTGCACTTATAAATGAAATGGAGTAAGTGGAACTTATAAGTGACCCTCATTTATACTAATTTATAAGTGGGAGAAAAAAAAAAATCCGATATATCAAAAGTCTATACTTTGCAATGTTGTAAAAATCGGACCGGACCGGCGGTTGGACCGAGTCCAACCGGTTTGTGCCAAAAAAATCGGTCCGGTTCGACTAAAATCGGGTCTTTTAAAGAACCGTCGTTTTTTTTTGTGAAAACCGGATTCAACCGGTAAACCGGCCGAAGCGGTTCACAACTGAACCGACCAATTTTGGTTTTTTTTTTAAGAAAAAAAATTCAAAAAAAATTATCATGTAAAATTTAGACCATTTGATTCTTGGTTTGATTTTGATCTACCTTATAGTTGTAAAATTAAACTAAACCAACATACTTATGACCGAAGCAAACCAAACTAAACCAAGAAGTAAATATGGATATCTTATCTATTTGAACCAAACCAAACTAAGCCTGTTTGAACCCCGGTTGAACCCAGGTCCGACCTATACCAAACAATTTCGGTTCGGTTCGATCATCGGTACGGATTTAAAAGATTGATACTTTGCAAGAACATACTAAGAAGAAGGTTACAGAGCAAGTCAAATGATCGAAGTAGTAAACAAGGAAGCAAACCTCGATCGTCCGCAAAATTGGAGTGGTAGTGCATCCTCGTGGCCTCCAGCATCTTCGACACCTCGTGCGCGCTCTCCGACGCCTTCAGTAAATCATCATCCACCTCGTTCAGCACCTGCAGAAGGTTCACCTTCGGTCCCCCCGTCGTCGTCCTCCCCCTCTTCCCCTCCTCCGTCCCCGCCGACCCGGCCGCCTTCTGCTTCCTAACCGCCGGCTTCTCCTTCGGAGGCGGCGGGGGCGGGGGCTCGTCGACGTCCTTCTCCACGATCTCCGGAGCCACGGGCAGGGGCGGCGGCTGCAGCGGGGGTTCCTCCTCGGGGCGGTCGAGGGACGGTACCGGGATGTTGTTGGTGTCGAATATGTATTCCCCGAGCCAGACCGACGCGCCAGAGGCCGCGGTGTTTGGCGGAGGCGCGTAGGCGGAGGCGCTTTTGGGGGCGGGGGCGACGTCGTCGTCCTTCTCGTCGTCGGCGTCGCCTTCCTCGACGGGGGCGGGGACGGCGGCGGGCTGCTTGTGCTTCTTGGGGAGGGAGATCTCCGGCATGCTGGCGGCGCGCTGGAGCGGGGGGCCGAAGTTGGGGAGCGGAGGGGGAGGGGGAGGGAGGGCGGCGGCGGAAGGAGCAGAGGAAGATGGTTGATTGGTGGAGGAGGAGGAGGGGATGTTGTTGGTATTGGTGATGATTGGGAGGAGGACCTGGCCCTGGGCGAAGTCGGAGAGGGCGGCACCGGTGTTGCGCAGGGAGGCTGTGTAGGCGGAGTGGGCGGCGGCGAAGGCGCTGCGGGAGGATACGGCGTCCTTCATCAGCAGCCTCCGGTCGCGGCACCGGCTGACGGCCTCCTCTCCGTCGATCTTCGACTGCGCGCAGCCCATCGCGGAAAAAAGGAGCGAGTTTTAGTTGATGCTCTGTTCCTCTACTGAGAGGGGGTTCTTTATATATAGGGGAGGTTTGGTTTGGCAATTTAGGAAAGGAGGGGGATTTCTGGGGTGGCACTGGCATTGACAGTGACAGTGGGATTGAGTGGGGAGATTGCTTAGAGCATCTCCAACCCTATTGTGAGTTTGAAAAAAATGGTTGCCACATAGGAATGACAACCATTTTTTCCAAAAGTACTTCTCCAATGCAAATGTGAAATAAAGTGTGGAGTTGACATGGCAATGACATGGCAAAGACAATGTGAAGTTGGTTGTCTAGATCTAGACAATGCACTTCACAATGTCTTTATGTCCACATCATCATTTGTGAATAAAAATATTTATAAAAAAGAGGTAGAAGAGTAAAAGTTGTCTTGGAAGTTGTAAAAAATTATTTGTATTGTCTTTTCAATACTTTTGCATTGGAGATGACTTTTTAAACCCATTGTCATTTGTGAATATAACCTTGCCACCTATACAAAACATTGTCTTGTCCCTGATGCCACATAGGATTCACAACACAAAACAAGACAATAGGGCTGGAGATGCTCTTAGACTGATGAAACTGTGCCATTATTATTAGTTGCAACTTTCTTGATGTTGAACCATGGAAATACTACACATATTCCTGAAATCTGTTAACACCTTTTATGTGTTTTCCTTTTCTTTTCTTTTTTTTTTTTTTTTTTTTTTACACTGCAGTATATGTCTTTTCAGACCATTGTCTTCAATTTTCCCACACACATCCTCCGATGTACAATCTCGAGACCATAGGTCTAGCCAAAAAAATTATAAAAAATGCTAAGTTTATTACCAAATTTTTACAACCTTCTTACAACTACTCTCTCCCATCCCTTACACATGGGTCCCACCGGGTCCCACCACCACTCTTACCCCCCTGCTACATGGGCTCCATCCGGCCCCACCATTTTTTTTCCTCCTCCAATCAAAGTCCGACACGTGTCCGGTTGTAGGGGAGTTGTAAAATTTGGTTGTAGGCATAGCAAAGCTCAAAAATTATCTCTCTCATCACTAACCAAAAGAGCCAGTTGAGTTTGGTTCATGTTGCACTTTGTCACTTGTGGTTATTAAATTTGTTACTGGTCTGGACTAGTCAATTCTGATCTAATCTTAGTAGTTTCTTGTTGGACTTGGGACTGTTAATTTTTGACAGTCCTAACTATATACACGATTCCAAAAAATGTTGACGGTTAATTTTCTATAGTACTTTTAGCATTAGCTTATAGTATGACCGTTTCTAATATTCTGAGGGCCTACAAATACTTTAAAAAAAATACATTTTTAAGCACTTAACAAAAAAAAATTTAAGTTCTAAGGACCATGTTAGTGTAGCTTCTGATAAATAGAAATGTCTGAATCTAAATTTGGATATTTCATATTAGAAGTATATACGGAAGTTAAAAAAATTAGAGCATTTCGATTTTGGGATCATGTACAATGGCACAACTTATATATATGCTCGGAAACAATCTTGTTCTAAGATTTATGTAGATACGAATCCTACTTATTTTGCGGACATAGTCTATTTGTGAAGATCGGATTGAGATTACAATGAGTAGTAAAGTGGGGATGCATTTAGGGCCCGTTTGGTTTGCAGGATTGGACAACGTAATGTAATTGGCATTACGTTGTCAATCTAACTCGGGTGTTTGGTTGGACAAAAAAAATTAGATGTAATGTAATCGCGATTACAAGTTTGATTACATTACATCAGTTTCTTCTAAACTCAATTACATCATAAAACCTATGTAATCGCAATTACATTACAACTTAAGCGGAAGGTTGGTATGCTATAATTTGGTCTTTTGTTCGTTTTTGGTCATTTTTTGTTGTTTTTGTTTGTTTTTGGTCATTTTTGTTCGGTTTTGGTCGTTTTTGTTCGTTTTTTGTCATTTTTGTTCGTTTTTGGTCATTTTATGTTGTTTTTGTTTATTTTTTGTCGTTTTTGGTCGTTTTGTTCGTTTTTGGTCGTTTTTTGTCGTTTTGTTCGTTTTTGTTATTTTTGTTCGTTTTTGTTGTTTTTGTTTGTTTTTTTTTCGGTTTTTGTCCTTTTTGGTTGTTTTTGTCCGTTTTTGTTCGTTTTTCGTCATTTTTGTTCGTTTTTTGTTGTTTTTTTGCTTTTTTGTCGGTTTTTGTTGTTTTTGTCATTTTTGTTCGTTTTTTGTTGTTTTTTTGTTTTTTTTTCGGTTTTTGTTGTTTTTGTCCTTTTTTGTCGTTTTTGTTCGTTTTTTTGTCATTTTTGTTCGTTTTTCGTTGTTTTTGTTTGTTTTTTTGTCGTTTTTGTCAATTTTTTGTTGGTTTTGGTCCCTTTTTGTTCGTTTTTTGTCGTTTTTATTCGTTTTTTATAATTTTTGTTCGTTTTTTTCATTTTTGTTCGTTTTTTTTTGTCGTTTTTGTCCTTTTTTTGTTCGTTTTTTGTCGTTTTTGTTCGTTTTTTGTCATTTTTGGTTGTTTTTATTTGTTTTTTTGTCGTCTTTTTGTTGTTTTTGTCCCTTTTTTGTCGTTTTTGTTCTTTTTTTGTCATTTTTTTTTTCGTTTTTCGTTGTTTTTGTTTGTTTTTTTTGTCATTTTTTTTGTTGTTTTTGGTCTTTTTTTGTTCGTTTGTGTTCGTTTTTTTGTAATTTTTGTTCGTTTTTTGTCATTTTTGTTCGGTTTTTTGTCGTTTTTTGTCCTTTTTTGTTCTTTTTTTGTCGTTTTTGTTCATTTTTTGTCTTTTTTGTCCGTTTTTGGTTGTTTTTGTTTGTTTTTTTTGTCGTTTTGTCCTTATTTTTGTTGTTTTTGTCCGTTTTTTTGTCGTTTTTGTTCATTTTTTGTCATTTTTGTTCGTTTTTGGTTGTTTTTGTTTGTTTTTTTGTCGTTTTTGTCCTTTTTTTTGTTCTTTTTGTCCTTTTTTTTTTGTCGTTTTTTGTTCATTTTTTGCCTTTTTTTTATCGTTTTTGGTTAATTTTTATGTTTTTTTATCGTTTTTTGTCGATTTTGCTCATTTTTTGCCATTTCTGCATGTTATTTATCGATTTTTGTCGATCTTGTACGTTTTTGACCATTTTTTACGTTTTTATCGTCTTCTATCGTTTTTGGTCGATTTTGCATATTTTTTGTCGCTTTTTTATCATTTTTTTGCTTTTTTTTTGGGTCTTTTTTCACTTTTTTTTGTTCGTTTATACTCGTTTTTTTCTTTTTGTTTGTTGTTTTTGTCGTTTTTGTTCCCTTTTTTGTCGTTTTTGGATTTTTTTTTGCAAGTTTTTAAATCTTTTTATCGTTTTTTTTGCTCGTTTTAATTCCCTCTTGTTTTTGCCTTTTTTCGTATTTTCGTTTTTTGTCATTTCTGTTCCTTTTTATCGTTTTTTATTTTTTTGCTCTTTTTATCGTTTTTTTGTCATTTTTTCCTTTTTTTTGTCGTTTTTGTTCATTTTTTGCCCCTTTTTTTATTTTTGGTCGTTTTTCGTCCTTTTTTTTTCCTTTCATTTATTGTTGTTTTTTGTCAATTTTTTGTTTTTTGTCATTTTTTTTATCATTATTGGTCACTTTTTATGGTTTTTACATTTTTGATCTTTTTTTTGTCGTTTTTCTTTTTTATCGCTTTTTCATTTTTGGTTTTTTTTTCCTTCTGTTTTGTTCGTTTGTCATTTTTGGTATTTTTATTTTGTCTTTTTTTTCGTTTTTGGTCTTTTTTTAGCAGAAAACAAACCATTTCCCCCCTTTTTTATTATTTATTTTTAATTTTTTTCTTTTTTCTTTTTAAATTTTTGAAATTTTGTATTGATCAACTTTTAAAATTTTATGTTGTATTTTAAAAAAATATTAAATTAAAAATTCAATTACATTACATGGTAAACCAAACACATGAATGCAATTAACATTACATTACATGTTTGATTACATGTTTCAACCAAACATAGTAATGTAATTGTAATTCCATTACATTACAAACTCAATTACATTACAAACCCAATTCCATTACGATTACGATTACATTACAATGAACCAAACGCAACCCTAGTTTGGTGCGAAAAATCTATAATAGTAGATAATAAAAAAAAAACTATGCTTCAATGTTTGGTGACATGATTTTATATCCAATTCTTCTATCATGAACGGACTTGATACGAGGAATGAGGTGCGATATTGAATTGGACTCATATGTCTTAAAAGAGAATTCTCATATAAGGTCTTATTCAATCCCAATTATCTATCCTATATGATTCTATCGTTTATCTAATATGGGACTAAATTACCAACTCCATTGATATCTTTCATTTGAGTGCTCAATCGAAAACGAGGTATAATCCCCCACCATATTCAATCGGAACAACATCTAAATAGTTGCCATAAACTTGGTGAGATCTGGCACTGGCAGCACAAAAAAGTTCACTTTTTTAAAGTTTCAAAAGGGCCAAGCCAAAAAACATAATATAAAGATTTGCATAAAAGCTAAAACTTAGGCAGCAAGAAATTGCCCATATCAACAACATACGAAACAGAATCATGTATTTGGACTGTTGTGGGTGAGAAAGCAAAGGGACAAAAAGTACAGAAAGGAGATTAGTGGGAAAAAACAGCACATTTGATTAGGGGTGAGCATTATTCGGTTTTGGACCAACAATCGAACCGAATCGAACCGAATAAGAGGTTCGGTTCGGTTTTAAAAAAATTCGGTTCGGTTTCGATTTTGAAAATACTAAAAAAATTTATTCGGTTTCGGCTTCGGTTTTGGGTTTCGATTTCGGTCCAAAACCGAAAACCGAATAAAAAAATTTAATTAATTAAATTATATATATATGTGTGTGTGTGTACTATATATATAAGTATTAATATATATAGGTATATACTAAATATGTCTATGTATATTTAGTTACTATATATATTAACAAAAAAAAGCTCAAAAAAATCAAAAAATTTGAATAAACCGAATAAACCGAAAATCGAACCGATTTAATTCGGTTCGGTTTGATTCGGTTTTGGGCCAATTCGATTCGGTTTCGGTTTTGCTTATTCGATTTCGGTCCAATTCGATTTTGGGTTATTCAGTTCGATTTAAACCGAATAAACCGAATGCTCACCCCTACATTTGATCATATTTGTGGTACTACTAGTTAAAGAGATGTAGTTACAGAAAATCTGATATTGGTCAAGCAGGTATCCAGCATGTACCAAGCAAGGTCCACTCCATGGTCCAACTGTTCTTCAAGAGTAGGATGGAGCTGATGCAATACCAACCTTACTTAATTTTTAGAGAAATTTTGAGTTATAATACAACCTGATGCGGTTTGTGACCGCGGACGTGACCGTCGGCCGACGTGGTAGCCGGCCATTGGCCCCTTGGTGCAGGTGGGACGCGGAGATAGCAGGGGAGGTCAATGGCCGGCGGTCACGTCCCCGGTTACAAAATGCGGACAAAATATCATTTTTGAAAAAATATATGGGCCAAAGGAGTTGACAATTAGTGAATGACAGTTTCCATCAAAAGTGGAGGGTGTCTTACATTATGGTAATTGGGTGTGGTACATATTGAATTTGGGTAAAGAAATGGGATGCAACTCAAAAGAATTCTAATTTTTAAGGCCACGTGAAGTCATTTTGTAATTTATTTAGATGCAAAAAAATAAAATAAACAATAAGAGAAAAATATTCACAAAAGAAAGAAAATTAAGGGGGAATGGTTCTCTCCCACCTAGTTTTTTTTGGACTTTCCAAATAAATATTTCTTATGGAAATTACAATTTTCTGAAAAAGGAAAAAGAGCAAAGAGTTTATTCTCTCCTTTCCACAACCAAACGATATCTAATATGAAATTGTATGATTAAAGTGCACTTAAAGTGATCAAATTTATGACGTATAGATATAAGAGCATCTAAAGTGAGAAATATTTTAATTACTAGATTTTAATTTTATTCAAATTTTATAGTAGTTAAAAATTGCAATGGACACTTGTCTATACTTGAAAATTACTAAAATGCTAAGAGACATTACAGATTTGGAGCGTGTCCCACCTCCTCTACATTAATTTATGGTTCCACCAAAATTAATCGTTCTTACCAAACATAAAAGGAAAAAAGAGAGGAAAAAAAAGATGAAAAAATCTTACCAAACATGGAAGAAAAATAAAAAGAAACGAACAAGAAGAAAAAAGAAAGAAAGTTAATTTGAATTATTTGTTTGAAGACCATTGTATACTAATATCAAGAAATACTCTAATGTCTCGTTTGGTTCGCGGAATCATCGGGTTGGGAAAGGAAAGTGATTACTTTCTTATGTTTGAATGTCAAAGGAATTGAGGAGGAAAGGAAAGTGATTACTTTCTTATGTTTGAATGCCAAAGAAATTGAGGAGGAAAGTAAAGTGATTCCTCATGGAAGAAAAATTAGGAAGAAAAGTAATTTTATCCATCCAAGTAAAAAATTATTTTTTTACATTAAATATTCACTTTTCTTTCTAAATTCTTTAGCATTTTCAGACATTAGAAAGAAAAATCAATGAAAATTATAATTTTTCTAGAAAAAGTCAAGAAATTGATTTCCTTTTTCTTTCATTATGCGAATCAAACAAGGCCCAAAAGTAGTAATTTATATAATATTTATGTTTGGAGTGTCTCCAATATGGTGTGCTTATAATTTACAAAGAGAAGTATGATGTAACATTTTAACATAATTTTCTACTTATATATTGGCGGTACAATTTACAAAGAAAAGTAGGATGAGATAGTTTAACATGATTTTCAATTCATAATGGTGTGTTTCTGTATGTGTAAGCGTATAAATTTTCCTTCTTCATGTTGGCTGTGCCGCTCTGTGGTGTGCTCATAATTTCTTACCTATACTTTATTCAGCACACCGTCAATTTAATGACATATTAAATTTTTTAATTAAAAATGTTATGTCTAAACTATTGGTGTTTTGGCCTCCAAATCATCAATGCTAATAACAGTTTGAGAAAACATTCTGCTTAAAAAATATCAGTTAAAACATCATTGCCATTGGAGTCACTCATGTTCTCATTGCTAAGAGCATCATTAGTAAAGCCCATCTCATTTTCTAGATTCTAGATTTAGAATGTATGAGCTCATTTTGTAGAATAATAAGTCTTATTCCTAGTCCCAATTTCTACAATTTCGGTCCCAACCCATCCATGGGTGCTAAGGGTTGGGCCTCCCAATTTCTAGATTCTAGATTGTAGAAACTCGTTCTGTAGAATAGTAAGTTCCAATTTGGAGCCCAACTTTCTAGATTCTAAACTTTATATTATTTTTTTCCTACATTAAATTTTGACCACACAATTTTTGGGACCGGAGCTCACTTTATCATTTCCTACTATTCTCATACAAATCCAACCCATTCTACATTTACCTTTTTTTTGAAATTTTGGGCTCCAAATTGCATTGGAGAGTCCCAACTACTAATGATGCTCTAAGAGCATCATTAGTAAGGCCCATCCCATTTTCTAGATTCTAGATTTAGAATGTAGGAGCTCATTTTGTAGAATAATAAGCCTCATCCCTAGTCCCAATTTCTACAATTTTGGTTCCAACCCATCCATGGGTGCTAAGGGTTGGGCCTCCCAATTTCTAGATTCTAGATTGTAGAAACTCGTTTTGTAGAATAGTAAGTTCCAATTTGGAGCCCAACTTTCTAGATTCTAAACTTTATATTATTTTTTTTCCTACATTAATTTTTGACCACACAATTTTTGGGACCGGAGCTCACTTTATCATTTCCTACTATTCTCATACAAACCCAACCCATTCTACATTTACCTTTTTTTTGAAATTTTGGGCTCCAAATTGCATTGGAGAGTCCCAACTACTAATGATGCTCTAATGGCGGTTTGAGTGATGCACTGTTATTTCTGACGATTTGTTATCTTTCTTGCATTATAATAATTTTTTTATTGTATACTAGTAAATGTTATTGCCGGGACACAATTTTTCGATGGAAAACTGAAAATTCGTAACAATTGTAAAAACAATCGTTATTATGTGACACTTCACAGAAGGTACGTAACAGAAATTCCACTAATGCAACACTTCACAGAAGGTGCACAGATTTCTACCAATGCAAACACTTCACCGAAGGTGCGCTAATAGAATTCTGATAAACGAAGAAGGTGATGCAACACTTCACAGAAGGTGCACAGATTTCTACCAACGCGAACACTTCACCGAAGGTGCGCTAATAGAATTCTGATAAACGAAGAAGGTGACAGGCGAAATATGAAAAAACTCCTGCTGGGGTGAATGATCACCGTTGCTCAAAGCTTTATTCGCCCCACACGAATAGCTTCCAGGAACCAGCAAGTTCGTCGGAGAACTTGGAACACTCTTGCTCTTCTGACTCCTCGGATGAACACGAACTCCCGTGCAAAATTCAACGCTGGTACAATACCTCTCTCACAGCTTCTAAACACTTGTAAACTTTCTGTCTACTACCTGTGTATTAGTTCCCTAACTGTGAGAGAGAAGGAGGAGACTTTATATAGACCCCTGCAACAACTGTCCGGTTAGCACAATGTTAGGGACGTGGTAATAACCACCCCGAACATGGAACAACCGCTCAGAACATGCAAAGACACGTTCTGCCGCAAGTTGTGCCACTTGCGTAACCAGCGTGATTTGCACTTTACGCACACAGCTCTATTACGCAACCTGCACACAAGTGCAAAGTGCGCCAACAAAACGCCACATTACGCCCTTGAGCCCGAGGCCGAGCCCGAGCCCGTGTCCGAGTCGCTAAGCCCATCGCTAAGCCCCTATGGGGCTTAGCTCCCATGAAAATAAATTTTCCAAGAGCAAAAAGCTAGAAGCTTACCATGGAGCATTATTCTTACCTCTTAGTAAAATCACCCACATGGTTCCCACCTTTGGGTCACCACCCATGTGCACATCCCAACAATACATAGAAGCCTATATATGTTGAGATACCACATGATGCATTTCCGATGTGGGACTAAAACTTCACTAAGCATGTGTCAAGAATACAAATGCCCCAACAATGTACATATTTTGCACGTATAATAAAATATTATTCAATTATAGTTAAATATTTTTTTCTAACTCATATGGATAAGATTTGAGGTATTTTTTTTTGTTTGGTTGAGTTTAATCCGCATGTTGAATATATATAACAAATTTAAACATTTTTCAACAATTTTTTACATGATTTATTTTTTAAAATAAAGTGGACCATGATATATATATACAGCTTAGACGGCTTACTTTTGAGCCGTTTTGAAGCTTTATTATATAGTAGAAGGTGTATTATGTAATACAATTAAATATTATTATTGTATATCAATTTTTCTGAGTAATATTTGGCTGATGTGTGCGTGACTACATTGGACGTAATATTTTGCAATATAAGAAGATTATTTGTTTAAAAATTCCCCAACTTCCCCTTCAATACATTGGCTCCGAGGGGTAAACACAAACATTTTTACGCCACCCCTAACTTTTAGAGTATTGGCCGAGCACCCTCTTGATAAATTTTTATTGTATTTTATTTTATTATTATTTTTTAAAAATATACGACATTTCGAACGGGACTTTATACACGATGTATTACATGACTTTATTCATGTGCATTGTATTTCATGCCTTTTTTTTTATGTTTTTTTATAAAATTTTATGTTAAAATGCTCTTCTTTCATCCACTTTTTAACTTAATTTTGGGTTTTCTGATTCTCTCTTTCACATGCACATTTTAATTAAATATATTTATAAAATTATATGTTTTGTTTCTATTCTCCAACTAAAACAAAAGCAATCTTAAACCACTAAAAAATGTTTATAGTCTTAGTATCATTTATAATTTATAAAAAAAATGTGATAATTATCACAAACCTTTACCATTTATCATTGTTTTGCTTTCATGCTTGACTTACCGCTTGGTAGATTTTGTACGAATGCGTGCGCGGGGGACACCTTTTGCTATAGTATGAGTAGCATCATCTTCTTCCGTTTTTGCGGTTCTTTTTTGTTTTAAGTTTCAAGTTGGCTTAATAGATTGAATTGAAAATGGAGAGCGAAGGGTTAGGTAGGAAGTACGAATATTTTAAGTTCCTTCTATGTGATGTGTGCGGCTCCCGCGAAGCGAATGAAGGAAAAAAAAATCAGAAATGAAACAATGAGTAATCATAAGCGAGAGCGTGGAACAAGACGAGCAAAGTGAGAGAGCCGCGATGGAATCCCAATCAATAGGAGAATAGCAATTATAAATAACCATTTATTTGTAACCATCTGGAAAAAAATATATTAAAACTGCAACATAAAAAGAAGGATTTTTTTTCTTGCTATAATTTGAAACATTTGTCTTTGCCGAAATTTTCATACAAATGGAGGATTTACTTAAATTTGCATCATAGAATTTTTTTTCTTTTATGAAATTGTATTGAGGAGGACGACTCGCCAACTGGAATGGCGAGTGCTACGCTAGCGTGGCCAACTCATAAACAGCAAGAGCGAGCTCGGTGGACCGCGCCAACCTCCCTGGCGAGCTCGGAACAAATCACCAATAGTAATGGCAAAAGTTTCCATACTATTTCTTAGTCGCCAAATCTAATGGCGAGGAGCCCAAAACTTCTGTTATTCAAAGGAGGCATTTCACTGGCGAGGAGCCATCTCGAATGATTCTTTTGGCAGTTCTCTCATTGGTTTATGAAACCAACAATACTATTGTACATTTGAAGCAATTCCCTCCTCGACAACTGGTGAATAGCAAACTTACATCTCCAATGGTGATTTCTAAAATTGAGTTCTTATCCTACTTGGCATTGTACTTTAAGAAGATTTCTATCCTAGTTGGAAGAGTTTTTATATAGAAATTATAGACATACAAAAATATTCTCCAATGGTTCTCCATTTCTATCCTATGTGTCACATAGTAAAATGATCAATTTAATGGTGTGGGATCCAATAATAATTGTCATAAAAGATAAGAGAATTTCTGTGAGAGTTTCTACATATAGAAATTCTCTTAGAAAGTTTCTATCCTACATCATTGCCAATTAGGATAGAAATGGTTAAAATGAATTTCTTCCATAGAAATAGGAAATATAGAAACCCCCATTGGAGATGGTCTTACAAGGAAGGATGGAAGCAAGTCCCTACTATTATGTTGACTTGTTTCAGTGACCAGTTTTGGACTCCTCACCATTGGCGAGTAGGAAATGGCATGGGATGGCGTGCAACCCCTGCCATTGTTTTGACGAGTTGTCCCAGACTCGTCAAGGAGGTTGGCGCATTCCACCGAGCTCGTCATTATTGTTGGCGAGTTGTCCACGGCATAACACTCGTTATTACAGTTGGCGAGTCATCTTCCTCCATACAATTTCACAAAACTTTTTTCTTATGCTGTAAATTTAAGTAATTTTCTTCCTTTGTATGAACATTTATGTTGTCTTGAGAACAAGTTGCTCCTACCATTTTTTTTTGAACGTACACTGAATTGAGGAATGATCTTCAATTTTTGCTTTTCTCTATCTAGCGTGGAAATAAAATGTTAAATATTGAATGACATTTAATTTATCTCTATTTTCATAAAATATTATAAAATTACAAACGATCTATTTTTTTTTTTCTCTTCAGGTTGTTAGAGTTTATTTTAACTAGAAGTCCTGCACGTGCAAAAAAAATATTGAGTGACATTTATTAATTTCACTAATTTTTTTCACAATTGTTTTATTCAATTTGTTTGCCTGAATTATTTTATTGTTTAATAGGCCGAACTAAAAAATGTGATTGTAATTAAATTATATTAAAATTATACAATTTTTATAACACAATTATTGTATTTCAAAGTTACGTCCAAAATTAAACAAGTTGTTAAAATATCAAAGTTGTGATCCAAAATACATAGTATAGTCATCAAGCAAGTCGGTTAAACCAGCCACAGAGAGAGAGAGAGAGAGAGAAAGACGAGTCGTATCGAGTCAGAAAACCTAACATAAATGACTAGTTGATCCAGTGGCTTTAACACATATAATTGTTGTTTAAAAATATACACATTTTAATTATATAATATATATAAAATTAAAGATATTTATATAGTTTTATTTAATTTTTGGTTTTGGATATAATCGAAATAAAAGATATAAGAAGTCAGAGTTCTCTAACCTAGTGGTATTGGAGTTGACACCGGATCGGCAGGGTTTGAGTCTCCAATAGTGTGTGCTCGTGGGATTTGAAAAAAAATAAAATAATAAATAAAAAAATAAAAAAGTTGTACTTTCAAAACTGAATGAATCGTAAAAATTCATGGTTTGGTTTGGTTTGGGCTGGATTGGTTTGGGTTGCTGTGCTGAGAAGAAAGAGAGAGAGAAGTAGAGAAATGGCGGGTGAGAATGGGCGCAGAAGCGAGGAGAAGCATCGGAAAAAGAAGAAGAGGAGAACCGAGAATGAGAAAACGACCGAGGACGCACCGACGGTCAGCGTCGCCATCGCCGGCTCCATCATCGACAACGCCCAGTCCCTCGAGCTCGCCACTCGAGTAAGTTCCCAAAACCCTAATATTCAAAACCCTGATCTTTTCTTACTTAGTCCCTCCCAATTCGTGTTCCCGCAGCTGGCGGGTCAGATTGCTAGGGCTGCCACCATCTTCCGAATCGACGAGGTTGCCATCTCTCCCCCCTCTCGCCTTCTCTCCGTTTCCCAAAGTTTCAATCTTTATGGTAAAACTTACTATTCTATGAAGCTCGACAGGGACACTCCAAAATTGATGGCTGTGTCCGTGTGGCATATGCCCGTATGGTGCCATAAGTGTCTGTGCAACATAGGAATATTATTACTTGCCATTTGTCACGGACATGAACAATTTGGGCATGACAATGTTTTTGGCATGTTGTAGTGTAGTTTGGACTGTTTTGCGTGTCCATTTCGTGTCTGACACGGACACGGCAACAGTCTTGGAATGTCCTAGCTTTGGTAAATAACCAACGCCAATACCTTTTCTGGGGCTAACTGAGGTTTATTTGGATTAAAGACGGTTCCTTTTCTTTTGTATTTGCTCATATGTTCTGTTGTTTCGTTGTAGTAATTTTCATTATCGATAATTTCAAAATGTACAAAAGGCCTAATTTTGATTTGGAAATGGTTGTACGATGAAAGTACCAGACGGGCTAATTGAGATTTATGGTCTAGAGCAGGTGGTTGTTTTTGATAGTGAAATCTCATGGCCCGATAATTCTTTAGTTACAACAACAGAGGATGCGGATGGGAATGAAAGTGGTGCAAGGTTTCTTGTGCGGATTTTGCAATACTTGGAGACACCGCAGTACCTAAGGCGCCGCCTATTCCCGATGCACCATAACTTAAAGTTTGTGGTGGGAACTAATTATTACCTTTTTTTTTTGAATTTGTAGATCCTTTTTTCCCTTTCTTCCTTGGGAGGCTTAACTTTTATTTCATATACCTTTCTTCCATGGTTTCTCTTTTCAGGGTTTGCTCCCACCTCTTGATGCTCCTCACCATGTCCGCAAGCATGAGTGGTCTCCATTTCGTGAAGGTGTGTAAATTTCGATGAAAAACCTAGGATATATACTAATACATAGACTCCCAACTTGCAAAGGGAAACATAACAGATGGATATCCCTCAACATAACACTTGGGCGACTATTTAGGCACACCACCTTAATGGTGGCTTCGTCATCAGAACCATCACTAAAAGGTTCCAAAACACTATCAAACAACACTTCCATAGTCCATACAGAAGTAAATATCTTGACCTAGTGACTCTGTTTCAGCACGATGATAGAATTCTAAGCTGAAGGATCTACTCAGTTCAGTCATAGCCAAATTTGAATGTTCTTGTGTTTGGTTAAATTTTCAATAGATTGAAAGTCACTTGATCATATGAAAGCTTTTGTTCTTAAGCTTCAAATAAATTCAAATATGACAGATTTTTTCTTTCAGAATTATTTGTTAAGTCCGCTTAAAATGGGCACCGGAGAGATTGAAGTTGCTTGCTATGATACCATGTTAAAGTCCATACCACAGCACCAAACCTCTATAGTATTGGTGAGGGTTGAGGGTGATATATTTATATTATTCAATGATCTTGTGCTGATATGCTGGATTTGGAGTTTGCACTGATGTTTGAAGCTTGCATTATATTTTGATGGATTGTAGTTTCGGTTTTCCAAAGTGGGTTACTCAAAGTTTCAAATAACAGTCTAAGATACCAGCTGGCATGTATTTCAATTCTACTGCCTAAGTGAAATAAGTGGAGACAGACATATTGCTCTGTATAGGTTTTGAATGCCTTATGGAAATAGAGTTTATTATATTGTCTAATATTTGGATTATGAATCTGTTCAACTTAGTTTAACTAAAATATGGAACTTTCCATATGCTGTGATAACCTTCTGGGTTTGATATCACTCTTACAACGTACGTTGCAGGTGTAACTTTGAAAGAGCATTCGTCAGGGTTGAAAGGAACACTTGTTGATGTTGGGTTAAGTAAGGTATGCTTTCATTACCAGCTAGACCTTTCTTCACAAAGCAAGTCCGGATCCAACTTTTGCAATTGTCAATAACCTGTATTTCACTTGGAATGACATATTATTTTGTTATGACATGAATATGAGAAAAGGTTTGACATAACTCTTTTCGGCTTGTTTTTGAAGTTCCATCTGCACCTTTAGTACTTTGAATTCAGGTCTTGGTTTTTTTTCTTTCGAATTACATAAAATGAATCAAAATCAAAATGTTGAAATATTTTAATTTTTTATTATATTGCTAAGGTATATCAAAAATTAGGCAAATAATTGTGTACGATATGTGTATGTTATCTAGCGAAGATGCATAATATTCCATTCTTGAGCAGGCGACTAGACATAGGATTAAAAGCTAGGGATTATGCAAAATATAATTACTAAAAGGCATTTTATGTAAAACTCCATTATATAATACATATAAAATTACGTGTTATATTAGGTTGTTTGGCATAAAAAGAAGACTCCTTTTTTTCTTTTGGAAATTTCAGGACTTAATAATAACTTCTTTTTGTTGAGAAATTGGGCTAATGAAAATATCCATGTATGATTTCTGAAAGGTCAAGGCTAGTATCTTTTTTTTGGTGTGTTTGAATTTGGAGGTTCATTAGCTAATTCTAACTTAAGTCTGATTTTGCAGCATGTCATTCTTGGGCATATTGATAAAAATTAACAACAATTTTTGTGAATATTGATAAAACGATATTAACACTATAACTAACAAAATATATATATGAAAGTAAAGTAAACACAATAATAAATAATTTAAACTCCCAACACCTTCAAGTTTGACAAGATATAATCTTTTGCATTTAAGGACAGACCACTATCTTTTGTGGAGACAGATTGGGCTTTTTATTACCATGCAGTACAAACCCCTTCTAGAGAAATTGTCGGAACATGATCTCCTAAGGGCTTGGACGGACACAGGAATTTAAGAGAGGGGGGTCAACCTCAAATGTAAAGAATATATATATATATATATATATATATATATATATATATATATATATATTCTTTACATTTGAGGTTGACCCCCCTCTCTTAAATTCCTACGTCCGCCCAAAAGAGAGAGAGAGAGAGAGAGAGAGAGGAGAGAGAGAGAGAGAGAGGTTTCCATTAAGCTATGAGGCTAATATGCATGGTTCTTAACAAGTCCTCAACTAATTAACCTATATTATCATTATATGTGCGAAGCACACTACACCTGGGATGATAGATGTTCAATCAAAGGAATGTTGTACTTACAAGATGCAAGGGCTCGTGCAGCGACCAAGATGGACTACAATGCGTGTACGCGAAGGGAGGACCTGCGTTGGGAAGGAGAAGACTGCGAGCATCTAATGCAAGCGAAGAATATACTGATTCATGTGGGCAGTTATTGGCAATTTGCACAACGGCTAGGCTAATCTGGTCGGTGCAAATGGTGGCGAGACTGCTGACCGAAAAATGGTGTAATCTAGGTGGTGCGAGTTGCAAGGGTTGTGCAGTGGAGTAGGGTCTACGAGAAGGATATGACTTTTGTGGAAGAGACAATAGTGCTTATTGTTGAAGAAGGCTTGAGGAGTGCTGCTGCAATGGATATGTTCGGTTGAAGGAACTGGATATAAAGGAAGCTGTACATGTGCAGATGATGGTAAAGAAGATAGTGTTATGGAGGATTTTATGTTTGTGTGGAGAAGAGGGATTGATGGTAAGTTGTTGTACATGGGAGGGGTGGCCTCGAGATGGCCCTAGGTGAGTGAAGGTGTGATGAAATGAGTGTGATCAGGGGAGTGTATTAGTGAGGGGTTCCTTCTGAGCTAGAAATGGGATGGGTGAGCTGAGAATGGGTTGAGTGAAATAAGAGCTCACATGTGAGATTTTAGTTTAGAGAGAATGGTTTTGAGGGAGGAGAGAGAGAGAAATAAGAGCATTTTTTTCAGTGGGGTCAGTTAACCCCACTTATCCCTTACTGTGCCCGCCCCTACCTAAGGGTGATGTACCATGAGACTTGAACCTAGGAACCGTTGAAAACCATCGAAAAACATATAACATGAAACTTAGAAAATGAACATTTGGAAATGGAAGAAACATATTGGAGACGGAGGAGAATTTAGGATCATCCCTTTTTCCTTCTCTCTTAGACTAGTCCTATTATAGGCAAAGTCCAAGAACCTTCTAAGTTCTAATAAACCCAATTTTTAATGGAATAATAGGTTAATAAAGCATAATAAAACCCCGATCAAAACATATTATATATATCATACTAAAGGATATTCATATGGGGGTTACAATGAGGATTAATCCCTTATTTAACCAATGCATTAATTATCCATATTATACATGTGTTAAATTATTAAATACAATAAATAATATACTGAACTTTTATCTTTTTAAAAATAAATTCCAACAATTCCCCCAGAAGTATATTTCAGAAAATTCATAGATCGTTCCGTTATACTAAGTATTCAGTAAAAATGACCGAGTCTTGAGTTTACCTTCGTAACAATTGTTGCCACCCTAGGATACAGTGATGACGGAGTCTTGAACCAGAGTTTCCTTATCAGCTTTTAACAGAAGTACAACATAGTAGGTTCAAATCATCGGGTCAAACGGGTTGGTGTGCTATGGGCCATTTAACTAAATATTGTTTCATGAGGGTTGTTGGGGATATAGCCTAATTTGAACTAGGTTCGGTCGAGTTATCCAAACCGACCAAGATTTTTTTCACCCTTGTCATACTTGGGCCATCTCCAAAGTCTCTGCTCCATTTTTTTTGCAAGCTTGAATACATCTGACTTTCTTTTCAAATTTCTAGTTTCCAATCTAAATTATCTTGAGCCTTGAATTTAGCATCAACAACCATTTTCTTAGTCTGGTTCTTTCATATGATGTATCTCCAAAATTTTAAACATTTCAACATTTATGCGTACCTTTATCAGAACTTTCCTTTCCTTTTTTATCTAAAAAGAAACTTTTCTTTCCTTTTTTTTCTTTAAGTATCTCTAGGACTTTTCTTGTTCTGCCACCAATTTTCACGTGAACCCATTATTTTAGATTCTCCAATGACATTTTTTCTTTTACCTCTCTTGGATACTAGTACTACTAGTGATGTTGTTCCATATAGTACTAGGTTTTTTTTTTTAATAATAATAATAAAAAAAATCTTATTTTGCCTGACCTTAGAGCTATATCAGCCTTTTTCTTTTCTTTCTCATCCTTTAGACACCATAGAGAAACACATTTTTGACGTCAGGACTAACTGAACCAAAGATGACATTGAATTCCAACTATTATGGAGCAAGTATATCCTGTTAAACCTTCGTGATTTCTTACCATAATTATTCCCTGCTATATATAGTTATGGTCAAGATTTGATTTGATTGATTTAGGCTGTGTTTGGTAGGAAGGATGGAAAAGTGGAAGGAAGGAAAATCAGGAAGATTTATTTTCCATCCATATGGGAAGGAAAGACTATTTTCTTCTTTTGTGTTTGGTAGGATGGAAGGAAAATGGAAGTGATATATTTTTCTTTGTTTGGTATGGAAATATAGTGGAAGGAAGAAAAATAAAAAATATAGACTTTACCGATTATATCCTCAACTAACAACATTTATTTACCATTTGACTTTATTGAACTATAAAATAATATAATTTCTATAGGGTATAATTGTAAATTAAGATAGGTATGCACTTTTCCTTCCATTTTTCCTCCCACTTTTGGGATGATTGATTTTCTTAGGTTATGAGGGAAAACCAATCCCTCCACTTTTCCTTCCATCCACTTTTCTCCTCGTACCAAACAAGAGAAAATGTTTCTTTCCTCCTACTTTTCCCTCATATATTTTCTTCCCTTCCACTTTTCCTTCCTACGAAACACACCTTTAGTTAGATTTGTTAGGAGTGATTTTAGGAACCCTTGTTTCCTTTTATACTCTTTGTATTTCCTATAGAGAGAGAGAGAGAGAGAGAGAGAGAGAGAGAAGAAAAATTTATATATATATATATATATATATATATATATATATATATATATATATATATATGCCTCCAGTTGGAGAAGAATACACAAAAATTCATCAACTTACATATCCCTTCCAAAGCGGTTCCTAGTGGCATTCTTCATGGTGGGCGGTGGCTACGTAATTAGACATAGTCCACTTTTTTTGTCTGGCAGTGGAAAAGAACACAGGCAGAGTTTCCACGACCTCCAAGTTCCAATGCACCCCCACATTACTGTCTGAGTTTGATGAATAATCATATCCTGGAGTCGGATGAATAATCATATCCTGGATATTTCCACACCTCTTAACAACATGGATACCGTCACGTAGGGAGTTTCAAGTGGCCGGCATATTCTTTTTCTTTTTTCTGCAGTGACTTTCCTGTGAATATCGTCTCCCTTTATCAAACCTCTCCTTCTTCCTCCAGGACCTTTTCTTCCACAGCCTTCACATCCTGTGATCATCAATAATCTAGCATAGGGGAGGGTTGCTAATGCCTGAAGAATGCTTCAACAGCAACACAGGCACAAATTCTCATGTAGAATGAGGTAGAAGATGACAAGGATAGTAAAATAACTAAGTTCAGCGCGTCATTGGAGAAAAAGTAGGGAACATCTTCAAACATAAGGTCCATTTATTATTTGAGATACTTTATTACTTCTCAACCTCCAATAGCCACCCATCAATTATGTATGAATTAACTTTTGCCTCACTTCCCAAGAAGATGGGTCTTCTTCATAGATGGATGTAATGAAAGAAGTTATTTTTCCCTTTCCTTTTCGTCCTGTAAAGGGTTATATGTAAAGTTAATCACTTGTTTACTTTATGGTTGGCTGGTAGGTAGGTGGGGTGTTTTGGGGGGGGGGGGGGGGGTGAGGAGGGAGGGATGTCACTGATTTACATAGTACTGACATAACTTTTGATTGTTGGATCCTTGATGCAGTCTTATGGATAAATACCGCATTATTGTTCTTATTAATGATAGTGACAAAATCTATTATTAAAATTGTGATATTTGAAAGACTTTTTATTGATCTTGATGTGACATAATTTATTGTTAAAAAACGTGGTTCTTGAAACTATTTGTATGCCTGTGGAACCGTTTACATTTATATCATTTTGGTTGGATAGAATTTCACCTGAATGAAGATAGATTTGTGGGTCATATTGAAGTTTTGACTAAAAATATTTCAAAAACCTAGTTGATGTCTAATTTATGAAATCCGGTACTTATATCTATTATGAGTCATGATCGTATGGTTTTAGTATGTTAGTGTTGATTTTTGAGTTTTGATACATCCTATTGTCCTATGTGTGTCGTTTAATTGTTTTTACAGTAAAGGATATCAATTTCAGCATTGAAATGTGGAGTGCTGTTGAAATTGTCGTTTGAATATATCTATTTACAAGTCGAATAAATTTGGTGGTGCAGAATGTTATGGTTGAGCAAGTCCTTGAACCAGGATTACGGGTAACTGTAGCCATGGGAAGCGACCGTAACATTGAAACAGGTGAATGATGTGCTATTATTTGTAACAAGTTTTATATGACGGGCATTTAAGTCATCTTAAACCTTGAATCATACTTAACTCGTTGAACTTTGTATACCAAATTACACATTATACATACCAAACCACCCAATGTTATATGATGCATTGTTCCCCAGTTTCACTCGTACTGTATATACATTTTTACATGTAGGGATTCATAGTAGTTTTCCAATTGAATGAAACCATCCTATTTTCTTTCTAAGTTTCTTTTTTAAATTTGTTGAAGATTCCAGAATCTTTTTTGCAAAGAAAAGACTGAGCATCTTTCTGCTCCTTTGGTATTATAATTCCCAACTGATATTAGGTGAGTGTGGGGAGCTACATGTTAAGCTGATTTAAAATAAAATCTATAAGCTAGCCTACAGTCACGTTCTTGAGGTTATTATCTTTGTAGATTATTTTAAGATAACATGATGTATTAGTTTGTTTAGGTTACCATCATTTCTTGATCCTTTTTTATTGGTTAAGATGAATTTCTATATTCGCTTGCAATGAAATATTAATTGCTACCCAACTCTTATAAGTTATAACCATGTTTAATGATTTAACCCTTTACAAAGAAGAAATGTTTCAAAGGATAACTGAAATTTGTGATTTGTATATTATTCAGAGGTCATGCTCAGGCTGACCTGAAACATTATTTTGCACAATGTGCTCAGATGAGGAGATTGTTGCAATTTACTAATATGGGTACACGTTGGGTCATCTTCGTTGTCTGCATATGTATAGCCTTTGGGACCAAAGAAGTCATGGATACATGATACCTGCTCCACATAATTGATTTATTCATGTTCACCATGTCTATGTTTGACAGTGAACACTTTTTCCATAATTGTCTGCTCTACTGGTTTTCAAATCCTGTTGACGACTGGGATGATAATGAAATACACCTACTCACCAGCGTGTCATGAAGGATGCCAATTGCATTTGCTTATGATGTTGCACTTCTATTTTTATTTACAGATTTCACAGGTAATGAACATGCCAACTGATACCAATCTAACTCTTTTCCCATCTTACCTGGTTACTGTTTCAAGCTAAATTCAGTATAGATGGCTTACAGCTCCACAGGAAGGTTGACAAACTCTTAAGCTCAGCTATCAACTTGATGTCAACCCAATAAATTGCTCACAGATTTCTTGCTGAGGCAAAAGTTAGCAGGAGAGGTTCCATGTTCAAAAGATAATGGCCCCATTCTAGATCATGAATATGCCTTGCCAATTGCCATATTAGTCATGCTCTCAAGCATTCTAATCTGAGAAAGATCTATACAAATGTGCTATGTGATAGGTTATGTTGCCATAGGGTACCACATTGGTTTGTGGGCACAAGATAAGCAATACACAATGCACAATTTTGATTTTCAATATTTTGATATCAGTGGTATGAAGTCTTGCTGTATTAAAAGTGTAAGAGTGAGTTACCCGAACTTTGCAGTTTCTTCCTCTCCAGAGATTGGGAAACCTTACTTGCCTTCATCAGCTCTATGTCAGGTATTTGAACTGCTACCTGGAAGGTTCCCTCCTGTGATCGGGGCAGCTAAAAACATCTCATTTGGCTAGATAAGGCCAACTATGCCTCCTCTGGAGAGATCCTGTACATGATTGGTGGTTTGGGGATTCCGTAGACCTTGTTGTGTAAATGGGATCCCAGACGAGCTGAACCAGAGCTTGGAAAGCTGCATACCTGAAGTTGCTTGATCTCTCCTTCCTGCGTCAAACAATGAGCTGGAGCCCTCGACAAATTTTTAGGTGCTCAAGTGTTGAGCTTCTTCCGGAACAAGATCTATTTGATTGGAAATAATTGACGAGTTCCCGAAGCTAGAGGTGGTTCAGCTCTGGGCTAGTGACATCATCTGGAGCATAGGAGGAAACTCACGACTAGAGGGAATCTCCAGTTGTTGGTCTTGTGTTTCAATAAGCTCACTGCAACTTTACCTCTGGATCTGTGCTTCAGGAACAGTCTGCTGACGTATTTCTGTAGGAAACTTAAACTTCGTTGAGATAGGAAAAGATGCTAGCAACAGTATTCTGACACCAGGGAGCCAAAAACTTCAAAAAGTAGTGTTTAGAGGGGTTACAAATTTTAGATATGAAATGCCTGGGTGTTTCTGGTTTATCTTAACATAACAATAGCAAAGCCTTTACCCGAATTTTTGGGGTCAGCTATTTGTATCCTTTCTTCCATTCAGCTCCATTAAGGGCCATATCCTCTGTAAGACTAACAAAAAACATATCCTTCTTTAAAACTTCAATTCATGTTTGTCTAGGCCTACAATTAGTCCTAGCGGATCCTTTAACTACTATGTTATGACTCCTCCTTCTGAAGCATTTATTGGTATGCGTTGCATATGTCCAAACCATCTAAAGATGACTTCTCATATCTTAGTCTTTTAATTGGCGCCACCTCTAACTTTTCACGAAGACGCTCATTTCTTATCCTTATATTTTAATGTATTGGGCCAACTCATCCATCTTAGCATTCTCATGTCAGCCACACTACTTTTTCTGGACATGTTGGTTTATTTACCCAACACATAAACAAGAAATCTATAGGATGGGAAATATGAAAAACATCCAGAATTTGTTTTATCAATAATATTTGATTTGAGTGGTAGTGTTTCTGAATGAATTTAAGTGATTGTTTGGTTAAATTGGGCTTAATAGATTCTTTAGCGTGAAATCATCTTAATCAAATATTAATGTTTATTGCTGATTAAAGTACTTCTGAAAGGAATATTGTAGACCTTACCATGCATTGTAGTTTCAGTGCGCAAATTATTCTTAAGAATCTTTTGTTTCCTAATAAAGTAGCTGTTCGTCTAATTCAGTCTTCAACTATACACTTATATTTAATACCTTGTTTGCCCAAAATGATCTATCGCTTCTTTCAGTCCTTGTTCAGACGGTAATTTATAAATCAATTATTCTTTAAACACACTACTTACTAAATGATCTGTTGATTTACGTACCTGTTTAAAGTATTGCTCTATATCGAATTTCTATGTTAAGCAGACCTTCAAGCATTTGCATGCCATGGTTGATTCCATGCGTCCTTGGAACTATCAATTTGCAGATGAATATTTTATGTGCCTCGAAGTTCTTCAGTGTGTTTATACTTTATACTCTTTAATTACTAAAATATGAATGTCACAAGCTTTAAAATTTCCCCCCCTCATGAAGCCTATGCTATATATTGTAGTTGCTGAAGTCTGCTACTGTAAGAAGCAACTCTGTTTGTTTTTACTCTGCTATTCAATGTGTACAACTTGCTCATGTCACATATTCCTTGATTGCATGTGTAGATTGTTTAAGAAGGGTTGTTACCCCCTTAAGTGCAAGAGAAGAAATGGGAAAGTATTGGGGTTATAGAGTCCGATATGCTTCAACTCTAAGCTGTGTATTTAAAGGCTGCCCTTACAAGGTAAAAAAAACACTTAACTCCCTTCTTTAGAAGTTATAAGAATGAATGACAATACAAAATGCTCTCTAGTAACTAATTTACAAAGTTCACAAGAAAGTCAAACCATAATGCTATCTCCCTTACCTTTTTTTTTATAGACTTCTCAATAGTAAAAGAATGATCACAATTTTGAAAATTCATTTTTATACTTCTCTTCACATGTTGTAGGATGGGTATGACCATATGATTGGAACTTCAGAGCATGGGCTCGTAGTGAGTTCATCAGAACTTATGTTACCAACATTCCGGTAAATTCCTTGAACATGCCAGTTATTGTATTGTAGTACTGCCCTTCTATTATTATCTCATTGGGTGTGTGTACATATACATATATACATACGCACACTCTAAGAAATTGATATCTTTTCGGTACCATGCTGCCTTCAGTCATCATTCTTCTAATAGTTTTCATATTAGACATCAATTTTTCTATTTCATATACTAGTATTTTGATTTCATCCAATATTGTTTGATACATGACATGTACAGAGAAAATGATTCATCATTTTCATTGTTTACTTTATTTTTTCATAACGTGGACCTGACTCGAAGTTTATTTAGGCAGACTCTAGGTTCAGAAGCCTGGACCTGGAATTGAAGTTGTAGAATTCTTGTCTGGGTCCCGATCTAGCACACCTAGGTCCGACCTACTGGATAATATATCAATATCTTAGTCTAATATTCTTCTAAGTTTCTATCAAAATTTAAATTTAATGGAAATCCAGATAGGAACATGTCTAGTGCGCATTATATATATATATATATATATATATATATATATATATATATATTTTGGAAAAAGGTGAATTTTATTCCAAATGAAAAGCCATAATCATACAACATACAAACAGAGTGGGACTTCCACTCATCACTCATCAATTCTCCATAGCATTAACATCAAACTCGATGTTACGGAGAATGCCAACTGGAGGGGTGACCAGCCCCTCAAAGATCCGACGGTTTTGCTCCCGCCATACATGCCAAACCGCAGCAGCCAGACGAACTCTGGCTGTTCGGAACCAGTCCTGCCCTCTACCCCTGCTATCTCGGATCACCGTGATGATGTCCCCAACACATTTCCCGGAGGCGCACACACCCAATACACGACTCTGCTCCGACCAGATCTGTCATGCCAGAGTGCACTTGAAGAAGATATGCTTTATAGATTCAGGCTCCAAACCACAAAGCACACATTTGGGATCCGGAACCGGTACACCAAACGAACTCAGGCGATCTCTCGTCAAGAGGCGGCCCAGAAGAAGCTTGTAAACACACAACTGCATCTTCCTGGCCAGACCCTTGAACCAAACGAACTCATAATCAGAACTCAGCGGGAAGGCTCGCCGGATAAGGTTGTAGCAGCTATGGAATTGGAACTCCCCAGTCCCTGTAGAAGCTCCAGTCGGCTCCCAAATCCACCGATCCGCAGGCAAAGTCGGATCAATGACTGTAGACAAAATGCTCCCACCCAGCTCCTCAGTGAACCGATAAGAGTCCGGCCTCCACTCCCCATTACGTATGATGCGACTGCACATCAGACCACACCTGTCCTCCTGATGAGTCGGGGCTCCTCTGATGTCCAACAGCGAACGCCGATCTATCCAAGGATCCCGCCAGAGGTCCGTACCCGACCCGTCCTTCATGACCCTCCGGATAGCAGACTTGAGCACTCCCCTGTGTCTCAAGACAGTCTTGAACGTGACTGAATGGTTGTTGTCAGAAGAACACGTCCAAAAACTGTCCTGCTTCACGTATCTGCTGTGCATCCAGTCCGTCCAGAGAGATCCCCCGCTGATGAATCTCCAAGCCAGCTTAAACGTAGAAGCCTCCCTAATCTCCAGCAACGGTCGGAGTCCCACTCCACCCTCCTTCCTGGGCCGACAAAGCTGGTCCCAGGAGATCGCATGCATACCTCCCCTCCAAATGAAATCGGCACATAGTCGCTCCACTCGCCGAATGGTGGCCACAGGTAGGAGGATGGACTGCAGCCAAAATTGGACCACAGCTGTGATCACCGATCTGACCAGCTCAATGCGACCGCCAAATGACAGACCTGCTGCTTGCCAACCTTCTACTCTCCTCTGGACATACTCCACCAGACTATGGCAATCCTGATCCTGAGCATAATTCACTGTGAGAGGCACTCTTAAGTATCGCACCGGAAGATCACTCCTCGCGATATCCAGCACATCAGCCCGCTCCTCCTTCCGGGGGCACAAGGAGCTGAAGTAGACCCTGCTCTTATCCTTGTTCATCTGGAGACCCGAAAAGGACTTCAAATCTTCCATAATAGTCGCGAGCGTCTGCAACCCCTCCGTCGAAAGCTGGATGAAGACTAGCAGATCGTCAGCATAAATAAGGTGGGTAACTGGAGGGACCATCCTCCGAAACAGAGGTACCAGCCGTCCACGGTGCACTGCCAGATCCATCAAACAAGTATTCCATAACCAGCGTGAATAGGTAAGGGGACAATGGGTCACCTTGCCTAAGCCCACGGTTGCTCTGGAAGTACCCATAAGGAATGTCCTGGATGAGAACAGAGAAAGTAGGGGACGTAATGCACTCCCGGATCAACTCAACCCAGTGTTCTGCGAATTCCATAGCGGTCATCAGATGGCAGAGGAAGTCACGATTGACCATGTCATACGCCTTCCTCGGGTCCAGTTTAACACAAGCTTTCTTCCCTCCGGGTCTGCTAAATCTCTCACCATCTCGTGGGCCAGAAGACTGTGCTCTGCGATCGACCTCCCTTTGATGAACGCAGCCTGATTCGGGGATACCAAGTCCTGCATGATCCCCTCCATCCGTCGGCACATAAGGTGCGTAATTATCTTATAAAGATAATTACAACACGCAATAGGTCTGAAATCCGCCAATGCTGTCATTCCCTCCTTCTTCGGCACCAAGGTCAGGAACGTGTGATTCAGTTCTTTCAGAAGCTTCCCTTTGTTGAAGAATTCCTGGACCACCTCCACGACCTGGTGCTTCAGAATGTCCCAATGGCGTTTGAAGAAACCACTGCTGAAGCCATCCGGACCAGAAGCCTTGTTGGGATCCGCCACCTTGACAATAGATTCCACCTCCTCCAATGTAACAGGGGCAAGAAGAATGCTATTTCCATATGGAGTCACCAATCTCTTCGTAACAACCTCTGGGAACACGGAAAGGTAGTCAGTCTGGAAATATAACTCAGAGTAGTACCTGACGGCCTCGCCCTGGATCTCAGTCGGTGTCCCCACCAGAGTGCCATCCGCATCAAGAAGCTGGAAGATGTGGTTCCTATTCTGTCTTGTCCGGATAACATCATAAAAGAACTTGGAGCAACGATCGCCATCCTTCAGCCAGGAACATTTGGCTCGCTGGGCCGAGCTAATCTCCTTCTGCAGCCTCAGGATATATATATATATATATATATATATATATATATATATATATATATACACACACACACACACACACACACTGTTGGATATTTGGATATATATATATATACTGTTGGATATTTGGATAACGTTATATAAACATAATACAGTAGATATTTGGACTGAGTCAGTAATGCACTGTTCAAACCATTATGGTAGGAATTGCTAAGATATTTTTATAATAAAGGTGCATAATGTCCGGTATTTGAGATTTTTCTATCAAAAAATAGAAATGAGTCTTCATAGGATACCGGGATAGGATCCATCTGCTCTCTTTCCTTTTAATTTATATTTTTAATATCTGGTGCAGAAAGGACCCTTCCAAGAACGTTTGAACCTATGTTCGAACCAAAACAATCCCGGGGGCTTATCAACTTGAGAATTCGTGGGTTCAGTTTTTTTTTTTTTTTGCACCTCTTTGACTGACTTAGTGACTGTTACTGACGCCTATCACCTTTAGGATTAGAGTTTTCCGATCTGTTTGGTTAACAAATATTATTTCCTGTTCAGTAATGGAGATGTCAGACTTTGTGGATTGGCTAGCCTCCTGTTCTTGGAGTTAGATTCTTCTTGCCTGACTGTGGGAAGTTGAAGATTCTCATTCACTTTCATCTCATGGGATACAGAGATGGATTCAGTTACAAATGGATTTATTGATTGATATTTCTATTATGTATCAACAGACTTGCTCAACTCCTGCAGAGGTAAAGTCTTACCTCAACATGAAAGTTCCAGTAGTGGAGGATTGGGTGGGCTCTTCATCTCTGCTTTGGACTAATGGAATTCCAATACTGCAGGAATAGTTACTAGCATGTATGCTAAGGGGCTGTTTGGTTGCCCATAAATGGAAATCCCATACAACATATGTTGCATGTAACATTTGTTGTTGTAAGTGGTGTTGCAATCCATTGTTTGGTTGCATGCAAATGATGTTGCGGGATTTACAAATCCATTGTTTGGAACGATGTAATCACACGCGGCAAAAACACACAACATTTATTTAGACTTATTGTATGGAACATCCAATGTAGATCGAGTAGAGTCAAGAGTTAGAGTCATGTGATCGCGGAAAATAAGTTGGGCTAAAACGAAACAAATGTCCGAGGAAAATAAACCGAAAGCTCTAATACCACTTGTCACGTCCTGACCCGTGAAATCGTTTGATCTCACATAGATTTCAGCCGAATCGATTGTCCTCACTGGGACGTGATGCCGTACGAGTCTGGAGTTACACTCGTGCAAGGCAAGTTGATAGAAATCATAAATGGTTGTTTCAATTTCAATACATTTTCAGCAGAATAGACTGAGACAAATCAGAGTATACGAAAGAATCATTTTATTGGTAATGCAGCGGAATACAAAGGCTCTGAATAGCCCAAATGAATATGCCAATTGGCTTAAAACACTCATGATCTCTCTAGCTAACAAATGATCTCGTCGTTCCATACATCATGTCTTATAGCAGAAGGCTTTGCCTTGTAAGAAGAGCTTTTGCACACCCATCTAATTCATCGCTACCGTGACACTGATCAAACGACTCCCAAGCACGAGCATCTGAAATGATGTCCACAACGTGGGTCAGTACATTGTCGTGTACTGAAGAGTGAGGTAATCCACTCGCCTGAATCAACACTAAATAATTGTGTGAAGCATACATTATTAATGGTGAACTTTCTATTTTGTCTTAGGATAAGTTTCATGGCATCTTGAAAGCATGAAAGCATGTGAGCAGGTTAAACATGTTATAATTTGATAATAGATGTAAAGCAGTAAACATATCAAGCATGTCGCATCGTCGCAACTTCTTACCAATGTCGTCGTATTCACCCTTGTGCTGATGCAAGGTGAATGCATATCGTCCTTCCCTGTCATGTTAAAGATAGCATATTAAAACATAAATATGCCAGGATTTTGTGTTCTTGCACCAGACATAAACAGTCCACCGGCCCTATCTATATAAAGGTCCTTGGCATTCCTAGCCATAATGGACTACATCTCAACGTAGGACAACGATAACTCCCCGTATAGGTTGCTAGCCTAGTATCCAAAGAACCCCGAACTTACGAATATTGTGGCTTATCACATCAATAGAGATCGCAAGCCTTCTTAATGAAGTGCAACACAAATACCCATCTCAATTTTCTCCTAAGCCGAACGGTCCCGCTGCCCCAACGAATACACCATAGTAGTCAAAGGCGTGCCTTGGGCGCGCCTCGCAGAAAGGCGTAGCAGTAGCGCCTCGTCCCTCACTAGACGAGGTCCCTTTCTCCGGGCGCACCCAGGACGCGCCTAAGGCGCGCCTTTCAGCAAGGTGCAACCAAGGAAAGGCGCGCATGACCTTTTTTTTATAATATATATACAAAAAAATTGAGGCATAGAAATAACCCTTACTTCATACAAGTGGGAGAGAGATATCCCTTTCCATTGTTGCCAAAGTTGGTTACAGTTGAACTAGAAAAACTAAATTTACAAAAAATGTGGTAGGGATAATACAAACTCTTGTTAGTTCAATTGATTACTACTGCTATTACTCATTTGCTAGTTCACTTGGTTATGTTTTAACATATTTTTGTTGGTCTTAATATGTTATTTGTTTTTATTTCTTACAATAGTAATTTATTTATTTATTTATGTATATTTTTATATATATATTTTTTGCGTCTCGTTTCGCTCGGGTGCGTGTCTTAAGTGCACCTTGTGCCTCGGGCGATATAGACTCTTTGCTCCTCAAGTGCGCCTTGCGCCTTTGAATACCTTGGAATACACGTTCGAGGGATACCAAAATCCGTGTACAGGTTGTCCAAGTCCATTGATCATGCAATATGCGCAAACAGTTAATAAGCCATAAAATCACATCAACTCACGTTACCATCCTTTCTATCCAAAGTTCCAGTAGCACTATGTCTCAACACATCCGTATTGATGCACAATGTCCCGAACGACGACCCGTAAGTCCCGAACACACCTATACAACAACAATCAACTATTACCAAGTCATTCACATAACAACAGTTGCAAGACAATTGTGCCACAACTCCATACTTCGCTGACGAAGCATACCCTTCAATGTTACGACAGTTTCGTGGCGTTGCACCACAACTTGTCCACTTCGCATACGAAGCCATATGTATAGTTACCATGCATTGATGCACGCTTCGATATTGTCGTTCGATGTTCTACGACTTAGAGTTAATGTTATATAAGTCGTGTACTCGATGCACACTGCGATGTAGTCCTTCGATGTTCTACATTCAATGTTTTTCGATTTGTGCACTGTATGCACGTCTCGCTACTGTTATTCAATGTTCTATTATGACTCGTGTACTTGATGCACGTTTTGATTCAATTGTTCAATGTTCTATCTTAGTGTTCGATACACACTACAAATTATATCTATTCGATCCACGCACATGAAATCAATGGAATTACAAGCACGATATGGTACATTTGTTAGGCATGAAGGAGTAGGGGAGAAGGGACATAGCCCACTCAACTTAGGTCAATTTGCCTATTGCTCGCCGAGCCGATGCAGCTCGATTCCTAACTTCGTCGCACAATCATCTCGTTCGATCTAACCATATGAGCACTCCGCGCTTCTTCGAACTAACCGACTGATTCGACCTATTGTAGCAACGCTTCAACTCGTTGCAACGCGATAGACTGATCGCACGGGACTCCGCAAGATACCTGCACCACATGAAGCCAAACCAAATCAATACCTCTTCAAATCGATTTAATGCTTTCTCGAATCGAATTCATACCCCCTTTGAATCAATTGATGCAGCGTAATGCACCATGCGGTGCGGGCATAGTAAGATAGGATTAGTTTACTCAATAATAAAAAAGGATAGGAAAGATACATGCAACTAGTCTTAAAAGTTTAAGATGATCAGTGTGACGTCCATCGAGTTGCATGGCTGGGTGAATCAAATATATGGAATAAACTTTATCAGTATCCTCTGCTAGAAATGGTCTCGTTAAGATATCCATGTGTTGGTTTTAAAAAACTTGCATTGAAATCCTAAGACTAGTTGCACATTACCATCTATCTGGAAAATTATGTCTTGAGTTAAGATTGGATAGGTAGGCGGCTGGAAGTACAATACTAATAATTGTTGGAATATTGCAGATATTCTTGAACTTGACATGAAACTTATCAGCATCCTTTACCAGCAATGGTCACACGAAAATATCCTAGTGTTGGTTTTAAAAGCATGCATTGGAATCATAAACTTTTTGCTGGTTACTATATATCTGGAAAATTACATCTCGAGTTAAGATTGGATAGCTAGGCAGCTGAAAGCACAGTAGAAAGAATTGTTGGAGTATTGCAGATCTTCTTGAACTTGATATGAAACTTAGAAATATGTTTGAATTGGAACATTTTGTTAAATGTAGGAAAGGCAGCCAGCCTGCTGGTTGGCTGCTTTTAGCAAAAGGGTAGCAAGGAGATTATCTGGCAATCTCTGGAATTTTATAATCTTAATAACTAAGATAGTTTAGGATGCTATATTTTAGTGCGTGACATATATTAATGGCCTGGGTGATCATTGGACAACCTTTATTCGTGAAGGAAAAAGAAGAAGATGATTTGTGTTGTTATGATAATATTTTGCCTGTTGGACATGGGAGTGCGCAATATAGGAATGCCACTTGATAATTTATTTGGACTTGCAGTAATTTCAAATAATTTTAATTTTTTTTTAGTGTAGTTTGGTATAATTTGTATCCATGATATGTTTGTTTCCATCCGCATGACTAGATTCTAGAGTAATGATTCCTAACAACCATAATTCTCATTCCCAAATGGTTGCATAGACTCTCTGTTTGCTGCATTAATTACTGTTTGGATTTGCACAGATGATATTCTTGTGGTTCTCTTCATACAACCTGATGGGTTTGTTGGTTGCTTAAGTAAATGGTGTTTGTTTTTGCAGGCATCTCTTGATTGCCTTTGGAGGACTTGCAGGGTTGGAAGAGAGCATTGAAGAAGATAATGACTTGAAGGTATAAATCCATCTTGAAATATTTGAGACCCTAACTTCTTTTCCTTCAAGAATGGATACTCCTCTAAATCATGTTTTAGTGGATGCTATTTTGTTTTGGTTCTTTGTTTGTAACCTAAATTTGTTTCTAACCTGGTTACTGTAGCGGTTTACCATTACAAATGAAATGTACTGTCATAACATAGGCAGGCAGCTACCATATCTACTGTCATAACATAGGCAGGCAGCTACCATAGGCAGGCTGCTACAAAGCACAGATAGTCCACAAATGTTGCCATATCGATGATATTCATGTTGGATCACATACAATATAAACACTCCAAAATACACTAGGACATTTCAAAATTAGTGCTGTATCCATATCGCCATCTCAATATCGTATTGTATGGCATTCATATCCAGCACTAATTTAGTTTATGGTGTATGGCATTCATATTGAGATGGCGATATGGATACAACACTAATTTTGAAATGTCCTAGTGTATTTTGGAGTGTTTATATTGTATGTGATCCAACATGAATATCATTGATATGGATGATATATCGCCATCTCAATATGAATGCCATATCGCCATCTCAGTATGAATGCCATACAACATTCTGTCTTGTGTTTCTGGCCATTTCATACTTCATAGTGGTTTATGGTGATTAAGGCCAAACACCATAAACTAAGGAAGCCCTCTTATGCACTATGTATTCTTATCATTTGCTACGAAAACGATTCTGGTCTCTTAGATGCAAAAACAATTGTTTATCATTTTTGAGGAGGGGGGGGGGGGGGGGGGGGGTATATTCCATGATTATAATCATTTGATGCAAACCTGTGGATCTTCAGACGAGACTGACTTCTACTGTCCTCCGTTTGTAAGCCGTGTGAACTACTCCCTCTGTGTCTGAGGCGCTGTGTGGGTGGGTGGGTGGGGGGGGGGGGGGGGGGTGCGGGCGGCGGAGGGGAGGGGAAAGCTTGGGCCTACCCCGTCGAGGTAGCAGTTGAGAGGTTCCAACAATAAGATCCTTTATCCAAAATCTCAGGGTTGGCTATTTGAATCCTTTTCTTCCATGCAGCTGCACTGAGGGCCATGCCCTCTGTAACATTTTCAAATGCCATATCCTTCTTTACAGCCTGAATTCAAGTATGTTCAGTCCTCAACCCAGTTCTGGCAGTTCCTTTAACTAATATTCTATCACTTTTAAGTTCCTAACTAGTGCATCTATTGGCTCCATTGCGCTTGTCAAAACCACCTGTAGGCGATTTTCGCTCATCTTATCCTCAATTGGTAGTACCTCCAACATCCTAAAGGTACACTTATTTCTTATCTTTCAACACTATGAAGCATGGACACCCCAAAAATGTGGTTGTATTGTGTCGGACACAACTTGGATACTCCAAAATACACTAGGACACACCAAAATAGGTGGTGTGCCCTTACCTTATCGCGTTCTGCCGTATCCCTGTCCATGCAACATAGTTTGGACGTATTACCACTCATCCATCATTGCTTTCTCATTTCAGCTATGCTCCTTTTTTTGATATGTTGCCAACACATCGATTTATGACATGGCTGGTCCATCTAGTTTAAATGCTGAGTGAAAAATTGATCCTTGAATAATTTTATGCTCGAGAATTCAACACGATCACTTTGTTGAAGTTTGAAAGAAAATATCAAATTAAAATATATAATCGGTTAGTAAACCTTTCTGGGGAAGACTTCTGCTTTTTTGAACTAAGTTTATCGGCAGATTTAATAATTACAAGAGATAAAGGAAGATAGAATTAAGAACTGCAGTAGAATATAAATTACAGAGCTAAAGATTCATAATTGAATGAAAAATTGGTAATTCTTTCATTGCATACATACGAGCCATGCTTACGATTTATTGACATTATTGTAATTCCTCTCATATATACTATACAGCGTGTTATAGCTATGAAAGCACCAAATATTCTTGGAAATATATGCATTAGTCTATGCATGTGAGAATATACTCTTTTATACTTTAACCAAACACATCCTCTCAGAATAGCAATACAAGACAGAAGACACATTAAATGAGCTCCTTGTTTAACTCCCCACTTATGTAAAAGAAGATCATTAATGATTATGACAAGAATATACACAGTTGATTCTTGGTTAAAGTTCGTTCTTCCAGTCTCTATGCAGTGCGGCAGTGTCCAGAAGAGAGATCCTAGTTCATGGTCTAGCACATATAAGAATAATATATATATTTGTTTGTTTTTTAATGATAAGGATGGGTAAAACTCCCCAGACGATTGTATGCGGTTGATTGTGCTACTTGCTTCCAACATATAGCTGTGATTAAGCTACTTGGTGCATGCAACATGTCCTTGAGCCCTAATTTCCCAATTATGTTACTTTTTGACAGGGAAAAGATCCTCGTGATTTATTCAATTCTTACCTCAATATTTGTCCTGATCAGGGAAGTAGAACGATCAGGACGGAGGTATCATCTTGGACTCCTCAAACACTTACCATTGTCTTTTTGAATATTATCAGTCAATTCTTGACATTGCACAATGTTTTCAGGAGGCCATTTTCATCTCCCTACAGTACTTCCAAGAACCAATAAATAAAGCTCAGCAGAGATTTGAAAAGAACTAGTTTTCTTTCTAGGCTGGGATCTCAAGTTTCACAATGTTGGACTGAAATTACTTCCAGCACTTTTGTGGGCATAGAACAGTTCCTTGACATTTTAAAAGGGCCAGGTGCAAGAATGGTGGAAGGATCACCTTTTACTGAGTAATCGTTTCCACATTGAGATGGAACTTAGACCCTGTTTGGTGCATTGTAATGTAATCGTAACCGCAATGTAATCAAATAAAAAAAATTATTATTTTTTCATTTGATTACATTGTGGTTACGATTACATTACAGTGAACCAAACGAGGCCTTAGTATTTCTGTTAGGAAATTAGGAGCGGATAATTTAATGAAGTTGTTCTATAGAAGGAAGTTTCTGTGAAGAGCAATCTTTTGGGGGTTATTCTGTATAATACATTGTCTTTCAAGTTTCAAATGTTAAGTCTTTCAAGAGTCAAAAGCTCAGTTTCTTGCTAAGCTTGGTAAATTTCCAGAAAACTACCTTTAGACTTTGTGAAATTGCTTAGCCCAATTGCAGAAGAGTTGTGCGAAACCAAAGAGTTCTCCATGTAACATTCTGCAATTTACTGTAGAGAAGGAGAAATAAAATTACAACGAGATTGTAATTTTTTTTTTTTAACCCCAACTAGAACTCCGTACCACGATATCCCTGGTGGAGTTGACAGAACTCTGAACATAACCCTCATATCTTGAAGAACAATAACCTACGAGCGAGCACGAACTCCTCGTAAAATTTGGTGTCCATGAATCATCTTTTATATATATATATATATATATATATATATATATATATATATATTGCATTGCCATGGTTCGATGCTGAAACCGCTCACTGCTGGCAAAATGTAAGCTAGTCCTTTGGGGTGTCCATATTTTGGCTTAGTTCCCCCTCTAACTAACTGTTAAATTATCCTAGTGGCATCTAACTATAATGTTTGGACATTTTTGACATCTAAACTTTCTACTGTTTGCCAATTTCATAAATTAATCTTTTGAAACACCTTTCAATCAATTTATTTTTGGATCTTTAATAGTTGTGTTTATTGTTGGATGATATGTTAATTTTTGTAATTAAACGAATAACAATATTTTTTTTAATTTTGTTCACGATGAACTCTTATTTGCAACTAAATTTGGCCTATTACATTTTGTTAGGACCAATCGCTATTACACTAGAAATCAAGGAAGGAAAAAAAGCGCTAAACAAGTTAAGGTAATGTGCGAGGAAGCCAAGCCAACGTATATGTAGAAATTCATCGTAGAGGACAGTGATCAAATACCAGTTCGTTACTTCGTTTTGCCTTTTGATAAAGAGATGTCGTTAAACGAAATTTGTCATTAGCAGAATAGTGTCATTAAGCTGTGATTAAGTCATAATCACCATTTACGATCAATCCATATATATATATATATATATATATATATATATATATATATAATATATATATATATATATATATATATATATATATATATATATATATATGTTCGATCTTTAATTTATTGCCAACTAATTGAGGGATATGAATGAAACTCTCATAAGTAAATGGTGATGGTGATATCACATATTTTAAAATAGAATGTTGTTAAAATGTTATTAGCAATAAAGAAAGAGAAAAAAAAAAAAGATAGTTCGGCAGACCCTGAAATGTTTGTCAAATCTATGTACTCTTTTCAAACTTTTTTTTTTTTAATGTGATTAGTTCTCATTGATACAATTTTAACTAAACAGAAGAAACAAATCAATGTTAATTGGAGATGTGGGTTATGTCAACAAGAATATGAAACTATTGATCACCTTCTTATTCATTATGATCACATTAGGAAGGAAGTTTGTTCAAGGACGGAATCAGAAATATAAACTAGAATGGACTAGACTAGATTAGGGTGGACTGGTGTAGGCTAATTCCTAAAATAAAATAAAAAAATAAAATGGAAAAAAAAGAAAAATATTTTTTTGGGGGGTTCCATCCCCAATTGAAGCCTGAATTCACCTCTGCAAGCGTTTGAAATCACAAGAATACCGTCTAATGTGAGGGATATGTGGATGGGGACAGAACGTATTAGCGTGTACGATAGAATTTTTTTTATAGATGTTCTTTTGATGCCAAAAATACTAGAAAATGATACTTAAAATGGGAATAAAAATTCATTGGTTTGTACTTTTATATAGCATATATATGAATTGACATTAAGTTGGACGTTTATTAATATATAAGTTAAATAGAAAGTTAATGGAGAGGAAACTGATTTGATAACATATACAACTAATTTGCAGCTTCCTTTTAGGTGTTCTTTTCTCCGGATCTACGAACAACATCTGAAAGAGAATTTGTCAATTTCCACGGAACCCGATGTACCTTAATTTGCAGTTGTGTTAAATCCTCCGACGACAATTTCATTGCCAATAAAGACGTACGTACTATGTTTTGCAAGCTAGCCATGCATGCATGCATGCATGCATGTTTCAACAGCAGGTGCACCATGCATGTTGCAAATTTGAAGTCGAGCAATTGCAGGGTGTGTACGGAAAATCTAGTTGCAGTGCAGGTGGCCTTCACTTAACCATGAATGCACTATATGTCTCGAAAGTGTTGTGGATAGCATAAAGGAGCTAGCGACGTGGTGATGCAATTGGAGCCTGTTATAATTGTACCGATTGCAAAGCCCGCCAGTACATTCTGATCACTGACCAGAACTTTAGTTTATTTCGGACTAAAGTTAGGTTTAATTGCACTTTGATACCATCAACTATTTCAGTTTTTCAACTTAATATTCTAAATTTTTTTTACTCACCAACTCGATAACCTTAACTATTTTATTTTTTCAACTTAATACCTAAAACAGAAAAAATTTCGAAACTACCCCCGACTCTCTCTCTCTCTCTCTCTCTCTCCCCATGCTTCCCTCCTCCCTCTCCGACGATGCTGTCCTCTCTCCGGCGATGCCCCCCCCTTCCCTCTCTGTCGATGCTCCCCCCTCCCTCTCCGGCAGTCGATGTCCCCTCCCCCCCCCCCCCCCCTCCAGCGGTGCGCGAGGAGGGGGCACGGGTGGAGGAGGGGGTGGGGGTGCGGGCGGCCGGAGGGAGAGGGGACGTGTGGCCGGAACGGAAGGGGAGGGGGGGGGGGAGTAATTTTAAATTTTGAGCAGGGGCATTATTGTCTAAATTTTTTTTAGGGTATCAAGTTGAAAAAATATAGTTCAGATATTAAGTTGAAAAACTGAAATAGTTAAGGATATCAAAGTAGAATTAAGTCCTAAAGTTAAAACGTTCTGATATTTTTTTGCACAAAAAGTTATTTACTTGATAAATTTTTTTTTCTTTCATGAGAACAAAGACTTTATTGAAAATAGGAGCCTAAGCTCACAGATGGCGCCGGGAGATAATAAGTTTAAACTAAACATTCTGATAAAGTCATCTTTGAGCCTAAGCTCCAAGATGGAGCCTAAGCTCAAAGTTAAAACGTTCTGATATTTTTTTTACACAAAAAGTTATTTACTTGATAATAAGTTTAAACTAAACATTCAACACTCAATTTCTTCGAATGTCATCATAATCGGAATATGTGAATCAAATATCATTTTTTACAAAAATTAGTTATCAAAATGACATAGGATGATAATTTCATAGGTAGACATATTGCTTAAGACATGTTGCCATTATTATACAGCATCATAAATACTTCAAGTTGTTAATGACTCTAAAATATTAGCATAGAGTATGAAGAGTTGCAGGAGTTGTGTCGCAAGCCCAAAATAAGTAGCATAAACAAGGTAGAGATGGAAAAATGAACATAATGTTAGAAATTGCTAGTACTTCACTTCTGAGTTCTGCAAAGTTGAAAATGTCGTCGAGGCTTGAATCGTGCATTTAGCAGCACTTTCCTTAAAGTGTTTCGGACACTCCGGTAACGTCTTGGAGTCAGCATGCCAGAACACCCAGGATAAGATAGCCTTCTGCCGGAGGTTCACCAGATGTTGTGAGACACCGGCGTAGGGAAGAACACCTTTCTGAAAAACTTTGGAGGAGAAAAGAAAGAGAGAATGAATACTGAGATTCTGTTTGTTTTAGACTCAGAGATCTGTAGTATATATAGATGGATTCGTGTTGTTTCGTGAAGTTGCGACCCTTCCGAAACAACATTCATTCACCTGTTCGCAGGTTCATTCACCCCTTCGTCTGTCTGGACCGCAAAAATGGGCTAACAGTGGGCTGCAAAAATTAGGAATTCTCGGGACGAGAATCGCCGCGAGGAGCCCGAGCCTACGCCGCCAAAGTGCACAAGTGCGTCTACAATGCGCCACTATCGTCTCTACGTCCGAGCCGGAGCCGGAGCCGGTGTTGCCGGTGGCAACACCGGCTACATTTTTATGAAGAAGATAAAACAACAACCAATGGTCACCCACTAGCAACCCTTTGGTTGTTGCACACTCCTCATAAGTGCACATACCTATTTAAGCACCCTCGAACCTTTCTCTCTTTTCGATGTGGGACTAAAGTCCCTTCTTTTTCCTTTTCATCCTTATGAATAATAAATGGAATTAATAATTCCAACAATCCCCCACTTGTTCCATAAATGATGGAAAGGAATTCCAGAATACATCACTTAAAGAATGTTAATACAGTTAGGTATCTTTCGATTTGAACCTAACCTTAGTAGATGCAAACAAGATTTTATCGGAATCTCTGGTAGCTGGACTTTGCACCAGTTATTCCTTATGATAAAATCGGTGTTACTTTACACACATTCTTTTGTAGTTCTTCGCCTACATCTCTCGCTTAGCACTATTAATGGCCATGTGCTGATCCTGTCTCGTAAATTTTTTATAAGATAAACTCCAGATCTTACTGAGACGGCACCATCTCTAAATTCACATAGGTGAAGTTCTTTCAGTATCTCTGTTGCTTTACAGATACATGTCAACATTACTGAACTTCATTAAGAGTTTTATAAACTCAACCCTCAAATTGCAACAGTTGACATTATCATGTCGTATACATCCAAATCAACAGTTTGTTGTTACCCATTGAATCTAAGGTTAAGGTTTTCTTAACATTAGATTGGGTTGCTACTGTTGTTGGAACTCTTACTCAAGGATTTTCAATCCCATACCTCTCGAGGTAGATTTTACTAAATCCCTAGCTAGTGGTTTAGTAAAAGGATCAGCTAAATTATAGCTGGTACGCACATACGTAAGAGAAATGATTCCATCTTTGATCAATTTCTTTACGTAGGTATGTCTTAGACTTATATGTCTAGACTTCCCATTATACACTTCGTTGTAGGCTCTTGCTAGAGTAGCTTGACTATCGCAATGTATTGACACTTTTGATACATTGTCCTTAGCCAGCGAAACTTCTAATAGAAGATCCCTCAACCACTCAGCTTCTTGTCCTGCAGAAGCTAGAGCCACAATCTCTGACTCCATGGTCGAATGGGTAATGCACGTTTGTTTCTTGCTCTTCCAAAAAACTGTCCCTCCGACAAGCGTAAATACCCAACCTGTCATAGATTTGTTATCCCCGACACTTGATATCCAACTAGCGTCGGTATATCCTTCTAATATGGCAGAAAATCTATCATACTGTAATCAAAGATTCTTGGTTTTCAAAAGATAACCAAAATTCTTCCGATAGCCCTCCAATGCTCATTATTAGGGTTGCTAGTAAATCTACTCATTTTACTAACTGCAAATGATATATCAGGTCTTCTGCATTGCATCAAATACATAAGACATCCAATAGCACTTGCGTATTCTAATTGAGCGACGACTCTTCCAGAATTCTTTTCTAGTTTAACACTTGGATCAAATGGAGTGTTCACTTCTTTGAACTTTAGGTGTTTGAACTTGTCTACCACTTTCTCAACATAGTGCGACTGCATAAGTTCAAAACCCTCACTGTTTTGTATTACTTTGATCCCCAAAATAGTGTCAACTATTTCAAGATCTTTCATCTTGAATGTGTCTAACCTCTTCGTTTCTGTAATTCCACTCATCTCGTTGCTAATGATTAACATATCATCAACGTAGAGACAAAAAAATATCACGATATTTCCATATACTTTAGTGTATAAACACTTATCACAAACATTGTGAACAAAGCCATTAGAAATTATGACTGAGTCAAATTTCTGATGCCACTGCTTTGGTACTTGTTTTAATCCGTACAAGGATTTAACAAGTTTGCATACCTTTTGTTCATTTCCCGGGAGCACGAACCCTTCCGGTTGCTCCATGTAAATCTCCTCATCGAGATCTCCATTTAAGAATACCGTTTTGACATCCATCTGATGAACATTAAGATGATGCAATGAAGCTAACGCAAACAATATTCTAATTGTAGTCGTTCTTGCTACTGGTGCATATGTGTCAAAATAATCAATTCCTTCTCTTTGTCGAAATCTTTTGGCTACTAGTCTAGCCTTGTAGGTGTTTAAAGTACCATCACTATGATACATTCTCCTGAACACCCACTTACATCCAATAGGTCTTGACCCTTTGGACAGATCGACAATTCCCCAAGTGTGGTTAGATATTATCGAATCCATCTCATTTTGGATAGCATCTTTCCAAAAAGATGAGTCCCGCGAAGCTATTGCTTCTTTAAAGGTTTTAGGATCATCTTCCACCTGAAGAATAATAGGAATCTTTCGAATAAATTTTTCTGTATTTTTTTCTACTAAGTAAAAAGAAATTAGTTGAGAATCTATTTCGTCAGATCCTAGATCCTTAGCCTTTCGAACTCTCTTGCTGATCCGAAGCTCGGGTCATTTTTCAACTAACCGTGAAGAGCTCTCCTCACGAGACTCTTCATTAGCAGGAATCTCAGAATCCATATTCTTAGTAATAAGGTTCTCGAAAAATTCCACATCTCTGGATTCGACAATAATGTTAGACTCTAAGTTTAAAAGTCTATATGCCTTACTATTTGCAGCATAACCTACAAAAGTACTTTTGATTCCACGAGGACCTAATTTGGTCCTTTTAGGATCCATGTTTTTATAATAAGCTATGCACCCCTACACTCTAAAATAACTGATATTAGGCTTACGACCTTTCCATATCTCTCATATGGTGAATTATCAGTTTTCTTCAAAGGAATTCGGTTCATTATATGACATGCAGTAAGTAAAGCTTCTTCCCACAAACTAAATGATAATTCAGAATGCATTAGCATTGCATTTATCATTTCTTGATATGTTCTATTTTTTCTTTCGGTGAGTCTGTTCTGTTGTGGTGTCCGTGGTGCAGAACATTCGTGAATAATACCGTTCTCTTCACAAAAGGTATTAAATTCAAAAGAAAAGTATTTACCACCTCTATCACTTCTAAGTATTTTAATGTTTCTACCAAGTTGATTTTCAACCTCTGATTTGTATATTTTAAAAGCATTAAAGGCTTCATCTTTATGCTTTAACAAATATACATATGTAAATCTAGAGCAATCATCAATGAAGGTAATAAAGTATTTATTACCTCCTCGAGATAATGTGCCATTAAATTCACATAAATCAGAGTGAACTAAATCTAGTAGGTTGGTATTACGCTCTACACTGTGAAAAGATTTTTTTGATCATTTTGAATTTTGCACAAATTTCACACTTACCTAAGTCTTCAGAATTGCATGAAATTAATCCAGATTTAATTAATCTTTTCATAGTGCTAATACCTATATGCGCTAATCTACTATGCCATAAAGTAGAGGACTCAATCATGTAAGCAGAAGTAGAAACTTTATTGATATTATTTTCAATGATACAAAGTTTGATCATACCCTCATCGGTATATCCCTTTCCAACAAACACACCATTACGGGTCAAAATTAATTTGCCCGACTCAAAGACAGATTTTATTCCTGGTTTACCCAACAAGACTCAACTGACGAGGTTTCTACTCATATCCGGGACGTGAAGTACGTTAGTCAGAGTTACTTTCTTCCCGGAAGTGAATTGGATTTCCACATCACCTGTTCCCACGACCTTTGAGTGTCTTTCATTTTCCATCTGAACTTCTTGTCCATCATTGACTTCAGAATAGGTCTTGAATGCTGCTTTGTCGTATGAAACATGAACGGTAGCACAAGTATCGTACCACCATCCTGGAGCCTTCCCTTTGACCGTCATGAGTTTGCTCACCGTAGCAATTATGTCATCTGTCTCAGTGAGATTTACCTCGCTGTTTTGGGTCTTTCGAACCCGATAGTCTCTGGCATAATGTCCTGCTTTGCCACACACAATGTCACACCCCAGAACCAGAATACCGGAGAGCGGGGGCAGACATAGCCAGCTACGCAATCCCAAAGTACGTTAATACTCTGAAATCACGTATAAGCTGTCAAGACATGGGGGTTACTCTACAAGCCATCAGTCAATCCTATGGTTTAACAATCCTAGGTATCTCAATCACATGCAATTATATAAGAGCAAGGAGTACGATCATCATACATACAATAGTAAGGCGTCCCGAACCATATATACAAGAATGATCATGAAGCCAGTACCACAGAACTGAGGACTAGCTAGAGTATTAGTCGTACATGATAAGGACTAGCTATAGTCTAGACTACACATATTATGTTTATGCCCGTAGGCTACAATATCAAGAAAAATACCAAAACACGAGCTAAACACGTGCTCGGGGCTAAACGTTACAAGAGGAGAATTTACATATCAGTGGGAGAATGAAAAAGAAACCCACTGAGGCACTCTGGTGCTCCGGCTGGTCACTGTCGAGTAGATGGTGCGGTAGATCCTTCGGGCTCTTCTATCAGAACCTGGTCATGCAAAACCAGTGGGGTCAGACCCCAAATAGCAAGTACCACAAAAGAGGCCGAACAATGAACTTAAAACCAGCAGTCATAGGCAATCAACGGAGGAGAAAGCAGTAAGTAAAGAAGGATCGAGATTCATGCAGTACCAATGTACTTATCCCGAACATAGGAAGACAGTAAGTAAATTATTATTTGACACAAAGTAAACTGGAGAACATGTTAAATAAATAGAACTGAGAAGGTGATATACGATGGGATGACCATGGGACTATTCAGATAACCAGGTTACAACCCGTAAACCAAACAAGGACCGGGGTTGTAACCCTTCGTCTGAACAGAACTTGGTTTCTTCTACCATTTATCGGCAAGATAAAATAAGAAATCAGGACATGTAACAATCATGTACAATATCAAGACAAGACTAGACAGATTGAACTCCATCCAACATTTACGGCCAAGCAAGAAGTACGGCTTGATACTTTAACTAACTAGGGTTATCACAAGCCTTAGTTACTAGCAATATGCAATGAGATGTTTCTCCAGCCACAAGCCCTGCAGCTAATCTAGGTTATCCAGGCGACTTGGATTCATTAAGCAGTTATCAATAATTATGTGCCCCACACGACGGTGGGCTGGAAATGTGCCCTACTCGACGGCAGGCTACAAGTCCAAACAATTGTGGCCGGGATAACGGGATCGCCTGTAACTAGGGAAATCTCTTATGACTACTGAATTATTCTAGTTATTAGCCTTAGTAATTTTAGTGGGTACCCCTGACCGTGGTACTCAGGGGTCCCTGTCCCAGACATGATGCAAGACAAGACGGGTTCATTTGTACAAGCACAATCGTCCACGGTGTCCAGGCCATTCAATCTTGTCGTGTCAAGCTAGCCGTCGCAACAGCCTTTGGGATATATCATGTCAGTTCACTGTCAAGAGTGCGTCACGTCGGACCACTATCAAGAATTATCATGTCAAGTTATCATGTCCAGTTCATCATGTCAAGTTCATTTCAAGAGTGCACCACTACGGGTCATTGTCGTGTCATGCCATTTATCAAAGAAGGAAGAAACTTGCACAGTTAAATAATAATATATATAATATATATATTCTTGAAGCCAAGAAGAAACTCTACAACTTTCATGTTGGGAGTGGGAAGAAATTCAGACCACAATTCACGCAAATAAGACATTTAAACAATCAAAGTGGGACCCATGCAGTCCAAAAGTGGGAGAACAAACATGCGGTCAAAGAGAGTGGGAGGCCACCCATGCGGCTCCAAAATTATTTAAATAAAATCAGTCAAGCATTTAAGGCCAGCAAGCCATATGCGGCTAGCATACAATTGTGCATGCGGCCAAGAGTGGGAGGGACCCCATGCGGCCAAGAAAGTAGAAGACCATCAATGCGGCCAGGAAATAATAAATAGGCCATAAAATCAAATAAGACAAAAGACAGTGGGACCCTCATTAAATGCAAACTCCCACTTCAGCAAGCAAGTCAACTAAAGGAAGCTATGTGGGATCCCCCACAATTACTGCAATAAGAAAAGGTTCACGTGAACCATTTAAATATTGGTTCACGTGGCCAAGCAATGATGACATATATATATATATATATATATATATATATATATATATATATATATATATATATATAAATATATCCTGCAAGTACAGGCAGCTCAATAAAAGCCATGCGATCCAATATTAAATTCAAAGTCCAAAAGTACAATGGTCATGCTGCCAGCAAGTAGGAAGAGGCCATGCGGCCAACAAACATTTGATTGGTCAACAAATAATTCCATGCGGCTCAGTAATTAATTGAAAGGCATGCGGCTGACAAAATGGCCAGGCAAACCGGCATATGCGGCTGAGCTATAAACAAGCATGCAAGCAAAAGCATGCATGTATTAAATACAATGCATTGAAGATATGCATTAAAATATAGATTAGAATATATATATATATATACATTGAATATGGGCTATAATGCAAAAGTGCATTTATTAAGGGTTATAATGCAAAAGTGCTTTTAAGGAATGCTTCACATGCTTCCCTGGAGAGTTATGCGGCTGACTCATTTTAATACCGATGCGGCTTAAGCAACTATTAGAGGAGGGCTTATGCGGCTAGGTACAAGTTTCATGCGGTCAAGAAAAATTAATGGCCAATAGCCTATGCGGCCACAATTCATGATTGGCCAAATACTAAAAGTCAAGCAACTGTTGCTTTAAAGCCTTATGCGGCCAAAGCAATATTCTAATGATATGCGGCTAGGATAATTAGTATAGGCAAGCAATTCCCAAGTCCAAGCAAAATAATGCATTGGCCAAGCAATTGTTTCTATGCGGCTAACCATGCTTAAGCATGCATGCTGAGCCAAGCTCACATTAAGCTTATTAAAATAATACTAATGCTTTGTATAAGCCATGCAAAATACTAATAATTGCATTAAAGCAATACATGCACTACAGCAACTAATGCTTTAACGTATTAAATGCATTAAGGCATTCCATGCGGCCAACTCAATTGCAAGTGCACAACCAACCTAGCATTAATAATACAAGGCCAACCTTAATAGCTATGCGACCAGGAAGTGCATGCTACATGCGGCCAAGCAAGCCAAAGCTTGCGTGCGGCAAATGCAAGAATTAAAAGCCTATGCGGCCAAAGCTTAAAAGCTATAGGCCAGTAGTAATTAAATATAAGCATGCTAAGACAGGCTAACAAATTAAGTAAATGACCATGCGGCCAAGATGATTGCATGCGGCCTATACAAAAATAACATCATGCATGTGGCTCTAAAATGCAAGCAAACATGCAGCTCAAAATGCAGATAATGGCTTTCCACAGAGAAGATGTCCATAGAAAATACCATGGCTTCTCCACACCACCAAACTTCAATCCGGAGTCCAAATTTGGACTTCCATGAGTCAAAATAGGGTAGAACGAAATTCTCTACAACATGGAACCATCAAACAATAAGAATATGCAAGTTTAACAGATCAAAATCCATAAAAACCGAATTTGCTTCCAAGTTAGATCTACAACAATCTAGCCATCAAATTGGAAAACTCCAAGTTCTAAACAAGCTTAGAATATAACAAGGAAGAGAATGGAACAAACAAAATTAAGATCGTCCAACATTCGGCAAGGTGTACTTGCCTTGGGCTGGAGGAAGAAGATGAAGATGAAATGAAAATAATGGAGGAGAGAGAGTGGTAGGTGGCTTATATAACAAGCCCAAGCAATCTCCACCACTCATCCCTCTCCACTCAATCTAAACCATACACCTCTCTCATAAAGAACCAAACTAAGTCCAAGTCAAAGTTAAACCAAACCTAATAAAACCAAATCCAAGTTAAACCAAGTCATAAAAATCCTACACTTAGAAAAATTTTAAAATATCACGCAAATCGATAAATACGAAATACGACTCAAATAAATACGTATCCGTATAAAATACCGATACAGTGAGACGGGTCTCACAACTCTCCACACCTTAGAAAAATTTCGTCCTCGGAATTTTCTGAGGCTAGTCGAGCAAAATAACAAAACAAAAGCTCCAGGAAACTCAACAATCTCAATAAATCAAGCATGGCATATAAGTAAAGTAAAACAATTAGTAATATAAATAAATACGTAAGCGATAAATAATTACACAAGAACAAATACAATCATGATCAAGAAGGGCTGGAGGCATATGGATCAATATGTCTCCTGGGACAGTTGTGTAGAAACCAACGTCCTCGCTGGCCTAAGCTGACTCCCAAAAATGGATAAAGTCAAGTCTCAAGGTAAGTCGGTACCAATGACTTAGTTCAAGACATGACTCTACCCAGAACGTATCATTGTAGTTGAAACAGATGCATGAACTTTATCACCTGTCTCAAGATACGAAGACAGAAGCGACTGGCTGATCGGGATGGACTGACATTTCTGCTTGCATGCTGAGACTGATCCTCCATAACTGGCCTGGCTGAAGAATGCTGAGTTGCCCTCGGCAAAACACGAACAAGATAATCAGAAGGATCAAGAACAGTGCCCTTGAAAGTTGAAGGACACAAGATCAAATCATGGGAACAGGAATGATCAATGATCAAAATAGATATCAAGTCAAGTATCAGAGGTAGAGAATAATCCGAAGGAGATCAATAAGGATAATCATGATTGAGATATCTAAACATGGTAACCCCCACAAATCTGAAAATCGAGACCTGCGTGGGCCACCACTAAAACCATGTCACGCCCCAGAACCAGAATACCGGAGAGCGGGGGCAGACATAGCCAGCTACGCAATCCCAAAGTACGTTAATACTCTGAAATCACGTATAAGCTGTCAAGACATGGGAGTTACTCTATAAGCCATCAGTCAATCCTATAGTTTAACAATCCTAGGTATCTCAATCACAGGCAATTATATAAGAGCAAGGAGTACGATCATCATACATACAATAGTAAGGCATCCCGAACCATATATACATGAATGATCATGAAGCCAGTACCACAGAACTGAGGACTAGCTAGAGTATTAGTCGTACATGATAAGGACTAGCTATAGTCTAGAATACACATATCATGTTTATGCCCGTAGGCTACAATATCAAGAAAAATACCAAAACACGAGCTAAACACGTGCTCGGGGCTAAACGTTACAAGAGAAGAATTTACATATCAGTGGGAGAATAAAAAAGAAACCCACTGAGGCACTCTGGTGCTCCGACTGGTCACCGTCGAGTAGATGGTACGGTAGATCCTTCAGGCTCTTCTATCAGAACCTGGCCATGCAAAACCAGTGGGGTCAGACCCCAAATAGCAAGTATCACAAAGGAGGCCGAACAATGAACTTAAAACCAGCAGTCATAGGCAATCAACGGGAGAGAAAGCAATAAGTAAAGAAGGATCGAGATTCATGCAGTACCAATGCACTTATCCCGAACATAGGAAGACAGTAAGTAAATTATCATTTGACACAAAGTAAACTGGAGAACATGTTAAATAAATAGAACTGGAAAGGTGATATACGATGGGATGACCATGAGACTATTCAGATAACCAGGTTATAACCCGTAAACCAAACAAGGACCGGGGTTGTAATCCTTCGTCTGAACAGAACTTGGTTTCTCCCACCATTTATCGGCAGGATAAAATAAGAAATCAGGACATGTAACAATCATGTACAATATCAAGACAAGACTAGACAGATTGAACTTCATCCAACATTCACGGCCAAGCAAGAAGTACGGCTTGATACTTTAACTAACTAGGGTTATCACAAGCCTTAGTTACTAGCAATATGCAATGAGATATTCCTCCAGCCACAAGCCCTGCAGCTAATCCAGGTTATCCAGGTGACTTGGATTCATTAAGCAGTTATCAATAATTATGTGCCCCATACGACGGTGGACTGGAAATGTGCCCTACTCGACGGCAGGCTACAAGTCCAAGTAATTGTGGCCGGGATAACGGGATCGCCTGTAACTGGGGAAATCTATTATGACTACTGAATTATTCTAGTTATTAGCCTTAGTAATTTTAGTGGGTACCCCTGACCGTGGTACTCAGGGGTCCCTGTCCTAGACATGATGCAAGACAAGACGAGTTTATTTGTACAAGCACAATCGTCCACGGTGTCCAGACCATTCAATCTTGTCGTGTCAAGCTAGCCGTCGCAACAGCCTTTGGGATATATCATGTCAGTTCACTGTCAAGAGTGCGCCACGTCGGGCCACTATCAAGAATTATCATGTCAAGTTATCATGTCCAGTTCATCATGTCAAGTTCATTTCAAGAGTGCACCACTACGGGTCATTGTCGGGTCATACCATTTATCAAAGAAAGAAGAAACTTGCACAGTTAAATAATAATATATATATAATATATATATTCTTGAAGCCAAGGAGAAACTCTACAACTTTCATGTTGGGAGTGGGAAGAAATTCGGACCGCAATTCACGCAAATAAGACATTTAAACAATCAAAGTGGGACCCATGCGGTCCAAAAGTGGGAGAACAAACATGCGGTCAAAGAGAGTGGGAGGCCACCCATGCGGCTCCGAAATTATTTAAATGAAATCAGTCAAGCATTTAAGGCCAGCAAGCCATATGCGGCTAGCATACAATTGTACATGCGGCCAAGAGTGGGAGGGACCCCATGCGGCCAAGAAAGTAGAAGACCATCCATGCGGCCAGGAAACAATAAATAGGCCATAAAATCAAATAAGACAAAAGACAGTGGGACCCTCATTAAATGCAAACTCCCACTTCAGCAAGCAAGTCAACTAAAGGAAGCTATGTGGGACCCCCCCACAATTACTGTAATAAGAAAAGGTTCACGTGAACCATTTAAATATTGGTTTACGTGGCCAAGCAATGATGACATATATATATATATATATATATATATATATATATATATATATATATATATATATATATATATATATATATATATATATCCTGCAAGTACAGGCAGCTCAATAAAAGCCATGCGATCCAATATTAAATTCAAAGTCCAAAAGTACAATGGTCATGCTGCCAGCAAGTGGGAAGAGGCCATACGGCCAACAAACATTTGATTGGTCAACAAATAATTCCATGCGGCTCAGTAATTAATTGAAAGGCATACGGCTGGCAAAATGGCCAGGCAAACCGGCATATGCGGCTGAGCTATAAACAAGCATGCAAGCAAAAGCATGCATGTATTAAATACAATGCATTGAATATATGCATTAAAATATAGATTAGAATATATATATATACATTGAATATGGGCTATAATGCAAAAGTGCATTTATTAAGGGTTATAATGCAAAAGTGCTTTTAAGGAATGCTTCACATGCTTCCCTGAAGAGTTATGCGGCTGACTCATTTTAATACCCATGCGACTTAATCAACTATTAGAGGAGGGCTTATGCGACTAGGTATAATTTTCATGCGGTCAAGAAAAATTAATGGCCAATAGCCTATACGGCCACAATTCATGATTGGCCAAATACTAAAAGTCAAGCAACTGTTGCTTTAAAGCCTTATGCGGCCAAAGCAATATTCTAATGATATGCGGCTAGGATAATTAGTATAGGCAAGCAATTCCCAAGTCCAAGCAAAATAATGCATTGGCCAAGCAATTGTTTCTATGCGGCTAACCATGCTTAAGCATGCATGCTGAGCCAAGCACACATTAAGCTTATTAAAATAATGCTAATACTTTGTATAAGCCATGCAAAATACTAATAATTGCATTAAAGCAATACATGCACTACAGCAACTAATGCTTTAACGTATTAAATGTATTAAGGCATTCCATGCGGCCAACTCAATTGCAAGTGCACAACCAACCTAGCATTAATAATACAAGGCCAACCTTAATAGCTATGCGGCCAGAAAGTGCATGCTACATGCGGCCAAGCAAGCCAAAGCTTGCGTGCGGCAAATACAAGAATTAAAAGCCTATGCGGCCAAAGCTTAAAAGCTATAGGCCAGTAGTAATTAAATATAAGCATGCTAAGACAGGCTAACAAATTAAGTAAATGGCCATGCGGCCAAGATGATTGCATGCGGCCTATACAAAAATAACATCATGCATGTGGCTCTAAAATGCAAGCAAACATGCAGCTCAAAATACAGATAATGGCTTTCCACAGAGAAGATGTCCATGGAAAATACCATGGCTTCTCCACACCACCAAACTTCAATCCGGAGTCCAAATTTGGACTTCCATGAGTCAAAATAGGGTAGAACGAAATCCTCTACAACATGGAACCATCAAACAATAAGAATATGCAAGTTTAACAGATCAAAACCCATAAAAACCGAATTTGCTTCCAAGTTAGATCTACAACAATCTAGCCCTCAAATTGGAAAACTCCAAGTTCTAAACAAGCTTAGAATATAACAAGGAAGAGAATGGAACAAACGAAATTAAGATCGTCCAACATTCAGCAAGGTGTACTTGCCTTGGGCTGGAGGAAGAAGATGAAGATGAAATGAAAATAATGGAGGAGAGAGAGTGGTAGGTGGCTTATATAACAAGTCCAAGCAATCTCCACCACTCATCCCTCTTCACTCAATCTAAACCATACACCTCTCTCATAAAGAACCAAACTAAACCAAACCAAGTCCAAGTCAAAGTTAAACCAAACCCAATAAAACCAAATCCAAGTTAAACCAAGTCATGAAAATCCTACACTTAGAAAATTTTTAAAATATCACGCAAATCGATAAATACGAAATACGGCTCAAATAAATACGCATCCGTATAAAATACCGATACAGTGAGACGGGTCTCACACACAAAACAGCCAGTCTTGGGTCCTTTGGCGGTGCTGGAGTTCTTGAACTTTTGTTGGTCCTTCTTAGGATCGAGAAAGTTCTTCTTTTCTGCAGGCCTCTTGCCTTTCGCACTCACCGCGTTAGTTTTAGAAACTCCGTTGTTCTCGGATTTCTGTCTTTCCTTCGATTCCTCTTCGATTCGAAGGTATTTTTGAATCTATTCCAGTGAGAAATCCTCAGAGCTGTGAAGTAGTTTCTTCCGATAACTATTCCAAGATGCTGGCAATTTAGTAATTATAGCACCAACTTGGAATGGTTCCAGAAGTTCTATCTTTACTGCCCTGAGTTTATTGACTAGAACTTGTAGTTCGTGTACTTGGGGCGAGTATAGGCTTTGTATCAATCATTTTGAAATCAAAATACTTTGATATAAGAAATTTCTTTGTACCTTCTTCTTCTGCTCTGAATTTGAAATCCAGAGCCTTCCAGATGTCTATCGCCGAAGGATTTTCTGTATAGAGGTCGTACAGTCTGTCTGACAGGGTGTTCAGAATGTGACCACGGCACAGCAGTTCGTCCTCTTTGCGCTTTTTGCGTTCTGCCTTGACTACATCAGAATCTGCTGGAGTGGGTTCCGAAACATGTGGCAGATCTGGGTCGAGGACGTAGTAGATCTTCAGCGCCGTCAGGAGGAAGATCATCTTGTCCTGCCATCGTGTGAAGTTCGTCCCGTCGAAGCGATCCAGTTTGACTAGATCCTGATTCATGACTTTGATGCTCGAAATTGCAGCCTCGGACGCCATTATTTGAAACACTTTAAGATTGTTAGAAATTGCTAGTACTTCACTTCTGAGTTTTGTGAAGTTGAAAATGTTGTCGAGGCTTGAATCGTGCATTTAGCAGCACTTTTCTTAAAGTGTTTCGGGCACTCCGGTAACGTCTTGGAGTCAGCACGCCAGAACATCCAGGATAGGACAGCCTTCTGCCGGAGGTTCACCAGACGTTGTGAGACACCGGCGTAGGGAGGAACACCCTTTTGAAAAACTTTGGAAGAGAAAAGAAAGAGAGAATGAATACTGAGATTCTGTGTATTTTAGACTCAGAGATCTGTAGTATATATAGATGGATTCGTGTTGTTTCGTGAAGTCGCGACCCTTCCGAAACAACATTCATTCACCCCTAACAGTGGGCTGCAAAAATTAGGAATTCTCGGGGCGAAAATCGCCGCGAGGCCCGAGCCTACGCCGCCTAAGTGCACAAGTGCGTCTACAATGCACCACTATCGCCTTTACGTCCGAGCCGGAGCCGGTGTTGCCGGTGGCAACACCTGCTACATTTTTATGAAGAAGATAAAACAACAACCAATAGTCACCCACTAGTAACCCTTTGGTTGTTGCACACTCCTCATGAGTGTACATACCTATTTAAGCATCCTCGAACCTTTCTCTCTTTCCGATGTGGGACTAAAGTTCCTTCTCTTTCCTTTTCATCCTTATGAACAATAAATGGAATTAATAATTCCAACACATAACTAATATCAAAAGCATATATTGATTGCGACTAGAAAAAAGAGAGAGCTAAATATGTAGATTACCTCAAATTCTTCAATTCAAACCCTTGACTATGGACCGCATAAGTTCCCAAATATAATAGCACACTTTTTTTTAGATGCTCGACGATGCGCACGGGTTTCCAAATACATCCGTCTAGTCAAAAAGGTTATATATTATATCTCTCCTTGCCAACCACAAGAGCCAGCTGAGTTCGGTGCAGTTAAGTGGATCAGGTTGCAAACTTTCCTCTGACCTGGGTGCAATATGTTCAGATCGAATACTAATTAAATCCAAACCCAACATTCATGGATAAAATTATCCTTACTGTATAGAGTTAAATATTAATTCATTAGAAAACTGAAGAAAGCAAGCATTAACTTACTTAGAAAGTAGCTACTTAAAACTAAAGGAATATTGAGAAGAAATTAAGGGTTTGCTATAGTTTTACAACCAATGTTATTTGTCCTTCATCTCAATGGAAAGCATAGGATGTACCCATCCTAACATAGCCGACATATGTAGGAAGGACACAGAAGAAAACTTCTCTACATCCATTGGCATAACTATAATTATTAGCCAAACACTTCTCAGAGTAAAAAAAAAATACAAACAACAACAATAACAACAACAAACAATTTGGTAACTATCAGGAAGCCGATATGTTAACATCAGGACAATGATATCAAATACCCATTCTCTGCCTCACCTCTATGTATTTAACAATAGTATGTCATTAAGCAACGATCATCAATCCATTTGTCTTCTTAGGGTCTGCTTGGTAACGGTGTTTCACCGGTTCCGGGATATTTTTGAACCGACCATTTATTAGAATCTCTGATAGTTTATTTTTTTGAGGTACTGATTTTGGTCGGCTCAAAAATCCTCCAAAATCGATGTAATACAATTTTGGGTGGCTTTATAAACACCCCAAATCGATAGATTTTGAACGGTTTTATTATTTTATTCCATTTATATACTCACCAATATTGTAACTACAAATGTCCTTCCCTATTTAGTTTTATTCATGTAAAAAAACTTTCAGAATCGTTCTTGTTAGTGAAGTATCAAGCATGGATTGGACTGATTTAAAAGTCGCTACTTGAAAATCACAAAAAAAAACCTGACCCCTCGTAACAGCTCATAACTGATACTCTAAAAAACACCTCGTAACCGTTACCCTTACAATTGTCAAGCAGACCCTTAATAGCTGTGCACAAAGGCCTATTTATAGCGATATCCTGAGTTCATCACGAAACAACTAAAAGAAAATCATATCAAAGAGAGAGAGAGAGAGAGAGAGAGAGAGAGAGAGAGAGAGAGAGAGATATGTTGGCTACTGCTGCGGCCATGAGAATGATGATTGTAGTAGTGCTTCTCCTCAATGGATGGAGATTAGTCCTAGCTGACCAATCACCTGGTCCTTACTTGTACTGCAATGCAGTTATAGCCAGTGATGGCAATTTCATAGCCATGAAGGACTACGTTCTCCAGGCCATGCGCGTCTCTACGGCCGGTGCGCCGAACCAGCGATACGACGTCGAGCAGTCGGGCGTGTACGGGAGGTCTAGCTGCAGCGCGGGCACTTTCGCCACCGGCCAAGGTTGCACCGAGTGTGTCGGACACGCTGTGGATACAATCAAGGAGGGGTGTGGCGATGCAATTGGCGCCCGTTATGTTAGGACCGACTGCAGTGTTCGCTATGAGAATGGTCCCTTCAACTGATTTCGTTGGTTCTACAATATCTTTCCTTCGGCAGTTGTTAATTTGGTCTCTTCGATCGATCGATGTTTGCTAATTAATATTGTGTGATTTTCTCGTACTATCAATATTGTATTTCCGGTCAATATTTGAACTTTAATAAATTTGCATCAGAACGTACTTGGTAACACATAAATCTCGTTCTTGTGGGTTTAGTAAAATTCATAACCATTGACAGTTCAATATCAATATCAGGACTAGCAACCAGGGCAGCCAGGACGACCAGGACCCCATAGAATTTGGAGACCAAAATATATATATATATATATATATATATATATATATATATATATATATATATATATATATATATATATATATATATAATTAATCTTGAAAAAAAAAATACATATATAAAATTAATCTTGTATTGAAAATAGAACTAATTTCACTATAGGAAAAATGTTTTTACGGCACGCAATGTGCGTCGTAAATCACTTTAGACGGCGTACATCCGCGCGCCGTATCAGGTCATGCCGTAAAAAGTTGGTAGCTTTGACGACATTGATTGCGTGTCGTCTTTGATCAGCTTGTGTGCCGTCTAAAAGCATTCATGACATACATTGTGTGTCGTGAAAATAAAATTATGGCATGCATTATTGTGCCGAAAACGACATTCAGTTGCACGTCCTTAATGCACATTCACAACATTCTTTAGAACGTCGTTAATACTTAATCACGACATTTTGCTGCATGCCCTTAATAACATTTTACAACATTCTTTTGGCTCTCGTTATTAGTCAATTATGATATTTATTGTATGTCGTGAAAAGTATCCAATACCCATCAATTAGGACATTTTATGCACGCCTTAAATTCTCGCCAATTTTTTTTAAAAAAAATCTCATTTTTGTATAATCAGTTTTACATTTACATTCAACCACAGAACATATATTATACCGAACAATTATGAAATGTAATAACTTCTAAATAATACCAAATCCAAAATTCAAACTAGTGCACACAATAATTGTGACAAGTCCTGACCCATTTGGAAACCATAATAATGCTAAAATTAATAAGAGTCCCAAATTACCACCTAAAATGTCACAAAAATGATATTGTATAAGCAAGGCCAACACACACTACTAAAATCTGCTTAATTGGCGACGTAAATTTAGCGACGTTAGCAAAACGTCGCTAAATTGTGTACATTAGCGACGTATAAATGAAACGTCGGTAACCGTCGCTACTAGCGACGCAAATAGCGACGTGACAACGACGTATATTAGTTACGTGATCTACTCGTCGCGAAACGTCGCTACAACGTCGCTAATAGCGACTAACTTAGCGACGGTAATGATAGCGTCGCTAAATTCTAATTATATCCCCCCCACCGATTCATTTTCCCTCGATTTTACTCTCTCACTCTGTCTCCTCCCCCCTCCGGCGCTCTCACTCTCTCCGGCGACTCTCACTCTCTCCGGCGACTCTCCTCCCTCTCCGGTACGTGACTCTCCCCCTCCCTCCCCCTCTCTCTTTCTCTCTCTCTCTCTCCGGTTGTTTTGGTTGTTGGTGGTTGGGGGTACGGGTGGCTCGGGGGGAGGTGCAGGGGGGATGCGGGTGGTTGGGGGGTGAGTGGGGGGTGGCTGGGGGGTGGGGCAGGGGGGACGATGGCGGCTGGAGGAGGGGAGATAGGGTTAGGGTTCGGGTTAGGGTCCATTTCCTCCCATTTTACTCTCTCACTCTCTCGCCTCCCCCCTCCGGCGCTCTCACTCTCTCCGACGCTCTCACTCTCTCCGGCGACTCTCACTCTCTCCGGCGACTCTCCTCCCTCTCCGGTACGTGGTACTCTTCCCCTCCCTCTCTCTCTCTCTCTCTGTCTCTCTCTCTCCGACTGTTTTGGTTGTTGGTGGTTGGGGGTGCGCGTGGCTCGGGGGGAGGGACAGGGGGGATGCGGGTGGTTCGAGGGTGAGTGGGGGATGGCTGGGGGGGTAGGGCAGGGGGACGAGGGCGGCTGGGGGAGGGGAGCTAGGGGTAGGGTTCGGGTTAGGGGTGGGTATGTGTGGGCGGCTGGGGGAGGGGAGCAGGGGGGAGTGGAGGGTTAGGGTTCGGGTTAGGGGTGGTGGAGGGGAGGGGCTTGGTCAGGGGCACCGATAGTGCCGAAAATATCTGATAATTTAGTAATAATTATTTGTTTTCCGACACCGAAAAATGTGATACTCCGATTCGAACGCACCGATAGCGCCGATATTTGTAACAAGTAGTTTTGTTGGTTGGTTAATTGGTAACATGGTGATCGGGACATATAGTCCCTGCAGCCATTCGATTGGCGAGACAGAAACTATGGTACGACATGGTGATCAGGACATAGTCCCTGCAGCCATTCGACTAGCGAGGCAGAAAATATATAGCCGTAGATAAAGTTGACTGTCCTCTGACCCTCATCCTTCGGCAATGATGATATGGCAACCTATCACTATATCTTATATAGTAGTAGATGATGTCTTAGTATTACATTATGTGAGTTCATCTTGATTCTGTTACATTCTTCAGATACTAGATACGATAAGAACATATACTACACCATATGTACAGAACATAATGATCCACACTAATGTATGCTAGAATGAATCTTGGGTTATGTTCTGAGCCATCCGTTCTCACATTTAAATAGATATGAATTAGTACTGTGAGAGCGCCGGAGAGAGTGAGAGCGCCGGAAGGGGAGAGAAGAGAGAGTGAGAGAGTAAAATAGAGGGAAATGAATTCGTGGGGGAATATAATTAGAATTTAGCGACGTTCATACTAACGTCGCTAAATTAGTCGCTATTAGCGACGTTTGGCGACGACTAGCTCATGTAATTATGTAGCCGTAGATGAAGTTGACTGTCCTCCGTCCCTCATCCCTCGGCAATAATGATACGACAACCTATCACTATATCTTATATAGTCGTAGATGATATTTTAGTATTACATTATGTGAGTTCATCTTGATTCTGTTACATTCTTCAGATACTAGATACTAGAATCGATAAGAACGTATACTACACCATATGTATAGAACATAGATGATTCACATTAATGTATGCTAGAATAAATTTTGGGTTGTGTTCTGAGCCATCTGTTCTCACATTTGGCAAAAAATTGAATTTTCTGTACTTTATCTGCTTTTGAAAATGTACTCAAATTACATGATGGTTCCTTTAGTTAGCTTGCTTATGTTACAATTATATTATTTGCGAATATCGATCTTACCAGATGGCACCCATGATCCGAGGAGCGGCACGTCGTTTGAGGGAAACAGTGAATGCTGAGGTGGCTTCTCCTACTGTTAAGGAGAAAGTGGCACCGGTAGCTAGTGAGACCGGGAGTTCTATTCATCCAGCACCGGTAGCTAGTGAGACCGGGAGTTCTATTCATGCAACACTTGCAAGGGACTACATCTCTCCTGCCGCCGTCGATCCCACTTATTCGAGGTGGTTGCGTGATCGTATCACTGAGCTGCGTGGTTCTCATTAGCTATTAGTACTTATTTGTATTGGACGATTTGTATTGGGTTATTTTTGTATTAGAATATTTGTATTGGACTACATATATGAATTAGTACTGTGTCAATCTCTGGATTGTACTGGACTACGACATGGTGATTAGGACATAGTCCCTGCAGCCATTCGACTGGCGAGGCAGAAACTATGGTACGACATGGTGATCAGGACATAGTCCCTGCAGCCACTCGACAACCAACCGGAGAGGATACTCTGAGAGATCCATCTGATTATGACGTATACTCTGAGAGATCACCTTTACAAGAATGATATCAGCAGTAGGATTGAGTGTTGGAGGAGATATTATCAGAGTATACGTCCTACTCAGATGGGTCTCTCACCGTTACTATTTTTTTCTGACAGTATGGTGGATGTGCTCCGTCAACAGATTCTTGCTCTGAGCCAAAACTTTGCCCAGGAGCTCAAGTGGACATCCTTCGTATAGAGCTCGAGCGAGACGTTCCTGACAGCATGGTGGTCTCCTTTGTCAAAGGATTCTTGCTCGTCCCAGTATCCTCTCCGATTGGTTGTCGAGTGCTACTTATTTAAAGTTCAAGTGCTACTTAGTTGTGTCTCTCTCTATCTATCTCGCTATCAACGCTATAGTGTTGTTCCCCCTCGCAATACGGAATGGTCCGATACCGATACTCTGAGTATCAGACCATTCCTATGTGTATCGGTATCGCAATCACAATACTGATACTCGAGTATCGCATTGATACTCAAGTATCACATCTGATAGTTCTCTCATTTATTTGTCAATTACTGTATTTCAGTTCTAGTTAGTTTTATGTGATTCTTTGATAGTTCTCTCATTTATTCTGTATTTTGGCTCTAGCTCCAGCTCCATTTGCATTAATCTACGATAAGACATGGTGATCAGGACATAGTCCCTGCAGCCATTCGACTGACGAGGCAGAAACTATGTAGCCGTAGATAAAGTTGACTGTCCTTCGACCCTCATCCCTCGGCAATGATGATACGACAACCTATCACTATATCTTATATAGTAGTAGATGATGTTTTAGTATTATATTATGTGAGTTCATCTTGATTCTGTTACATTCTTCAGATACTAGATACTAGATTCGATAAGAACGTATACTACACCATATGTACAGAACATAGATGATTCACATTAATGTATGCTAGAATGAATTTTGGGTTGTGTTCTGAGCCATCCGTTCTTACACTTAAAACACATATGAATTAGAACTGTGTGTCAATCTTTGTTTTTGTATTTTCGGCGAACCCAGGGATTGGATTCTGTATTTTGTATTTTGGATTCTGTATTTTGGCTCCAGCTCCAGCTCCATTTGCATTAATCTACGGTACGACATGGTGATCAGAACATAGTCCCTGCAGCCATTCGACTGGCGAGGCAGAAACTATGTAGCCGTAGATAAAATTGACTGTCCTTTGACCCTCATCCCTCGGCAATGATGATACGATAACCTATCACTATATCTTATATAGTAGTAGATGATATTTTAGTATTACATTATGTGAGTTCATCTTGATTCTGTTACATTCTTCAGATACTAGATACTAGATTCGATAAGAACGTATACTACACCATATGTACAGAACATAGATGATTCACACTAATGTATACTAGAATGAATTTTGGGTTGTGTTCTGAGCCATCCGTTCTCACACTTAAAACACATATGAATTAGTAATGTGTGCCAATCTTTATTTTTTTTATTTTCGGCGAACCCAGGGATTGGATTCTGTATTTTGTATTTTAACTTTGTACGTATTTGGAGATATTCAGTTTTTTTCGTTGAGGATACTGAGTTTGTACGTATTTGCGGATATTGATTTGGTTTGTTGAGGATATTATATATTGATATTGTTCGTTGCGGATAGTATTTTTTCTTTATATTTTTTGTATATTCTGGAATATATTGTGCGTGCCGGTGTTGAGTGTTCCACCGAGGGGGTCGACGAACCCAGGGATTGGATTCTGTATTTTGTATTTTGTATTCTGTATTTTGGCACAGGTTCCAGCTCCATTTGCATTCTGGAACCTATTTTTTTATTTTTTTTAACTTAGCGACGTTTTGAGCGACGTTACCATTAGTCGCTAAATATTAGCGACGTTAATAAATGTTGCTAAAAGCGTCGCTAAATGCTGATGTGGCAACACGTGGCACCATAATCTGATGTCAGCTCGTCGTCGCCAAAACGTCGCAACAGTGTCGCTAAACGGCGACAACACAATAACGTCACCTTATACGTCGCTAATTAGCGTCAACAATCAAACGTCGCACATAACGTCGCAAGTTAGCGACGTTAATAACGTCGCCAAATAACATCGCCCTAGCGACATTTTGCGACGTTTTCTCGTTTAGCGACACGTTTTTTTTCCGTCGTTTCCAAAACGTCGCCCAAAACGTCGCTAAATTTACTTAGCGACGTTTTCGTCGAGTTTAGCGATGTTTTGTAACGTCGCTAATCTGATAAATTTTTGTAGTGACAAAATATGTTCATTCTTTAATTTCCTCTAAACAAACAACAAAATAAGGAATCAACATCCTCATCCTAAAGACAAGCAACTAAATAAAGAGTCCCCACAAAGGGAAAAATAAAGTGAAAAATAAGGAGTCCAGTAGAATGTCAAAAGCATACTACAAGGAAAAGATTTTTTTATGGTCATGGCAAAGTAATCGCCAATGCTTCAAAAGTGACTCCACATCCACATCCTCATCCTCCAAATGAACAACAAAATAAGTTGTCGTCTCTTGCATAACCTATTACATACAATAACAAACCACATCAATATTAAGTTCCAAATGGATGGAATAAGAAAAGTAAAACAACTAGCAAATAGAAAATGAAATATGATGCTATATGCAAGATGTATTACTAGTCAAATGTATAAATACCAAGTTTATTATCACAAGAAGTACTCCAGTACATGCACCTTTCCTGGCAATATGTGCATTAAGAAACTGAAACTGAAACCTCTTACTGCATTTTTATCAAAGAGCACTGGTATAACGCCTACTTGTAGAGACCTAGAAACCTCTTCAATAAAATTTTACTTGGATCCAAGGTCCACCCAAAGAATAAAGGAAAGCGCCAAATTGTATCATAGGTTATAGCATATTTTGAATTTCATACAACTCTCCCATCTCCTGCAATTGCTTAGCTCACATCTTAAGGATGCTTTTAAGACAACAAAAGCCATATTTATGGAAGCATATTCCTTTCAACTGAAAATGAAGGGCTTCAAAAGGTGCTGCATGCTTACACCTATCTGAGACATAAATATCATCTAAGCTCATGTTAGCTTTAATATGGAGAAATGTCAGTCATATTGATAAAGAAGAAAAAGAAAAAGAGACCGACTTATTGAATCATTGGGTTGCCTATCCGTTAGTTACATTATATAGTATGTGGATCTCTATCTGCATTTTGAATTACATATGCCTTCGTGCTCCATTTTGATATGCTTATGAATCTCTACAAGTAAAAGTAAACTTCAATATTATATTAATGAAAGACACTAATAGTATTTATATATTAATATTTATGGTTTTAGGGATTTGATAGTAACCTTCTAAACTTTACCCAATCTTTATCCATTGTGTATCACCCACTTGTTGGTATCCCCTGTTAAAATCAAGGAGGTTGAAGGACAAACATGATACACAAGGACGGAGCCATGATTAGAATTTACCTCGGGCTGAACTTAAAATATACTAAAAAAAAAAAATCAATAATGCACTTATTTCTTAGAATATCTTCATAATCCAAATGTGTGATTCAAATATCATTTTCCAACAAAAAATAGTTATCAAATGACATGATGAATTTCAAAAGTAGAACTGTTAAATAAAATGTTGTTCCCATTTCCAACATAAAACAGTTTTGACGATTACAATTGCGTGGTCAGGATCCTGACCTCAGGATTGGACTCCTAAACTAGTTAGACTCCTAAACTTTTCTTCTATACAATTGTGTGGCCTATCTAGTGGTAAAACTTTTGACGATGTATAAAATAGTTTTCAAGTTCAATTTTCTTTATATGTTTTCTGCTTTTGGCTTTTCTATACATAGATGCAAAGATGAACATGAGTAATGTTATGGCATGTTTCAGAAGATATTGGACAATTAAGGAGAAATACAACATATTGGACAATTAAATTAAAGATTATAATGTATCTTGTCCATGAAAATATAACAACAGACCAAGAGGTTATATATAATAACATCAGGAAGTCCAACATGTCATAAACAGAAGAGAAAACATTTAATGTGTATAGTATAACTTAAAAATGAAGAAAAGACTTAAAATAAAGGCATTTTACATTCATTTAGTATACCCCTCGTCCAAAAGTTTGCAAGACAATAAATCCCTTGCTGATGTTCTCCTCTAAACATTTGCTCTAGTAGAAAGGATAATCTAAAGCTAGAACCTGCCTCAATGCCATAACATCCAAAATGTTTGGTGTCAGTTAACTGCATGCATGTTGATGACAAACAACCAAATTGTCATTTTCTTTCAATATTTCTTAGAACTGCATATAATATACCAATGGAGGTAAATTGAGCTGTATGTAGAAAAAGGAGATGGTTTCCAAATAAAAATAGAACATGACAACTAATATCTTGGATTATATTTATGTTGTAGTTATATAATCCAGAAAACGACCTCGAGGAGAATGTTGTTGTTTCATGGACACGAACCTGACTATTTACTATCTATGGTAACCAATCAACTCTCTAAAATTTTGCAAACACTAATTCTCGATAATTCAGTAGGTATAATCAAATTTATAGATTCATCTAGTTCCCAATCGTATATGAAAGACGTGTCAAAGATTCATTCTAACCCAATGTTTAAATTGGCACTCTTCACTGCATGGAAAGTAGGCATTTTGGGCATGCAACAGTTCGACATAAAACACCAAACAAAGTCCTTGTTCCCCTCTAGTCAGAGTATTCAAGTATCGGCCTTCATTCAAGACTTTAAAATACCAAACAGTTCAACTGCCTTTCAAACAAGAAGGTTCACTTTAGTTGTCTCAGTAGGCATAAAAAAATATCATAAAAGGAAAAGGAAAAAGTTTATTCAACTCAAGAAACGTGTAACACCCAGTTTTCTAAATGAGGATAATTTTGAAATTTTGTAATTTTGATCATTATTTATGGCATTTAAATCATGATATGATTTCTGGTGATTTTAAATTATTTTAAAAACTATTTAAAACCATGACTTGTGATTTTGATATTTTGCTAGTGAAATCCTAGAGACTGTCTAACCTAGAGCCCAACCATGTGATTAGGATATTTTATTTGTCATTTTGGCCTGAGGGTGTTTTGGTCATTTGACCTTTTTGAATTATTTTGATATTTATTGTATTGGTGATTGTTATTTGTGACTTTTGCTAGTTGAGACTTTGGAGACTAACCTAGATGTTGATTTTAGCTATGGTGACTTGATTGCATGGTGGGACCCTAGTCTAACTTAAGTCAACCCAAGTTAAGTTATTTTGAATCAAGTTCATATAGAGAATAAGTGATTTAGTGCATGGACTTTTGACTTAAGGAATGATTTCATTTATCATTGAAACTTGGCCCAAGCCCATTAGTCATAACCCTAACCCTAATTTTTTCCCTTATACATGGCCGCCCCCCATAGGGAATTCCCCTCTATTTAATCTCTCTTCCTAGTTCTTGCCTCTTTTGCATCTCAACAACTTTTGGGAAGAAAGAGGTATTGGTCATTCTTTCCCAGTCCATAACTCTTTTATTTTAATTTATTTTGACTCTAGTCTCTTGCATTAGAACCTAATCCCACTCTATTTGCTGTTCATGGAGAGAAATCTCAGATTTGGTACAATTTGGAGCTTTTCGCTTGCAAGAGGAATCTTCCTATTTGGGACTTTTTTCTTGTGATTGATACTCTATAGGTAAACACCTCAAACTATCTTTTAATCTTGATTTCTTTGCATGATATCCTAGATCTAGGTGTCCCCTAGTTGTGGTGTGTGTTTGGTGAAGTTTTGCATTGGTTTCGTGTCCGTATCGGACACGTATCATTTTCTATTTGTAAGTGTTTGTTAGAATGCCACAATAGAATTTATTTTGATAATTTCGAAATGTATTTGAATGATCTTGTAGCCCTATATGTGTAGATCCCAACCCCTCTTGTCTGAGTCGACCCTTGTGTTATTTTTGTATCGAAAACTGACACGGACACGCAATACGAGATCGCGTCTCGAGTGTCCTGCTGCCACACGTGTCGTGTTCACTGCACAGGCCATATGGACCCACCAAACTTGGTGTGGAGGTCGGGACAGTGACTGACAAGCCACTTGCCCAGTCCCATGACTCCTCGTGTCGTATCGGGCACGTATTTCGTCGTGTACTGGTTCGACACAGTGACTGTGCACGTGTAAAAATGTGTCTGATACGCGTGTCGTACTGCGTGTACACGTGGTCGTTGTGTCTCGTATTGTGTCGCATGTGTAGGCCTACATTTGGGCTACACGTGGACACGAGCACGAGATGTGTCGTGCCCCGTGTCGTGTCCACGAGTGCGTGGACTTACAGCACGACGCAGTCTGCTGTGCGTGTTTCATTCTAGTGTTCTGTGAGATTGGACACGTCGTGTCCCACTTTGGGGATACGACACACACTATAATGCATGTTCACACATACTCGATTCTTTACCAACCCTTAGTTTGGATTTTCATGTGTTTCGAATTGGATTTCATGTTTTCCCCATTTGTCTGATACTCATGTTCTGTTAAATAAATTCCTGAGATTTTAAATGATGTTTTAACTGATTTTTAGATGATTAGATTATCATGTTAGATCACATATATATGTCTGAGTTTAGTCTACATGTTGGGATTCATGCTAGCTTGGATTATGGGTTTTTGAAATGCTAAAGGAATGTTAAAACTGAAAACTGGAAATCTGTGTATACACTGATTTTTGAATGACACACACATGTTCATACACACTCACCTGTGTTGATTTCTAATATACATGTTCACATTGAACTGTCACAGGAAACCTGAGACACCTATCTCTACTATTATGTACACACACACACACATCGAGACACTCACACACACATTGAAACACACACACACACACACACATGTACACTCAAAACTGGAAACCACATACACACTCACATACCCATGTCACAAGCCTGTCACAGGAAACCTGAAAATAATGATAAGTTAACCTAAGTTGAAAATGAATGGAGTATATACAATTCCTGAGAACTTGTTTTGAAATAATCTGATTTGGTTTGGTGTATCATAAACTGAGTATTAAATGCAATTCAATTAGGCCTACATGCTGCCATGTACCCCCTCTTGCCATGTGATACACACACACACTCATAAAACCCCCTTACCATGTTCTGTAAACCCTTTACTGTCTCATACATCCACACACACACACACCCCCCTATATATATATATCACTTTATATATATATGTATATAATGTATTGCATGATGTAGACTAAACCCCCCTGTTTCCTGAGATACTACACTATACTGCCCTCACACACATATATGTGCACACACACACACACATACACCCCCTTCCACCCTCTCTCTATGTATCTAAGTATGTATATACCTATGCTTGTATGCATGTAAATAGAAATGTATGTATCTATCTATATATAGTGTAATGTACAATATAGAGTAATGTAATGTATATAAAGTATGCAAGAATAATAGTAGTTAATGATATGCAAAACTGAAATATACAATACAATGCATGAATAAATAGGTGAAATGCAAACATGTAGGTAATGATATACATGCATGTTATGTATTCATGTAGATACATGTATGAATCAATATATGTATGTAGACAAGGTATGAAATGTAATATGAATGCAAGCATACATTTGGTAGTTAGAGTTTGGGTTGATTTGTAATATGTATATATATTATGATGGCTTGCTTATGTCAATATTGGGTGCCTATACATGATAGCCTATATTTGATTTCCTAGTATATGCCAATATAGACATGTATATAGGCATATAGCCCTATATGAGTGTGCCTATGAATGATTGCCTATACTAGTGTATGCAATATATGTATTGAATATATATGTATATATAGGTAATTGGGTGTTGATAGCTTGTATAGCATTGTGATGGTATGTGAATGCTAGGATAGACATGGTTAGGCTTAGTGAGACCTGTCTGGGTTAGGACTTGACCTAGTCGACCTAGTTTGACTAGTGTAGTTGACTGGAGTTGACCAAGTGTTGACTTTAGTCTAGATTGACCTAGAAAGCATGTAGAAGTATTGTGCATTTCATTTATCATTCCCTGTATACATCTTGACTTGTGTTGCTCTGAATAGGAGTCAGATACCTCATTTCGGACAGTATATTATCACAGACATTCAGATATCAGACGAGTACATTCTCTGATCATTTTATAATTTGTTTAGAATTATATTCTGGCTCTAGATTACCTTACTTGATGCTGTCACGATATTATCACGGATTGGTACTATATGGATCCCTATATTGAGATGTTATCCCCATCGGAAGCATCGGATACTTCATGTCATGTGTTTCATGTACATCATATATTTCTCGCTCTCATGTTATTCATGTATACTCATGTGCTTCATGTACGTTCATGTACGCTCGTGTACTCTCATGTGCTCTCATGTTCGACCATGTTTCTCATGTGCTTCATGTGTAACCTATACTTTATGTGTACCCCTTTATGGGCCTTCATATAAAATTTATGTGCACTCAGTTCTGAGCCCTCATGTATACTTCATGTGCACCCATCTATGGGCTTTCATGTGAAAATCATGTGCGTAACATAACTTGTCTGGATCCTTGCGTATTGATTGGGGTATGGGAGAGTATAAATAGTCATGTGAACAATTCTAAAGTAGTATAACCATGTGAGCCTCTTTAGTATATTCATATGCAAATCCAGTCGTTCACATGTCGACTTTGTACTCTACATCACTAGTCACTGATAGTTCTCTACTTACAGTAGATATTTCCATTACAGTTCTCTCTTCTACATCATGGATATTCTTTCTGTTTTCATGTATCGTACTCTTTTGCATGTTTATATTTTCTAACCTGTTATAATCTGCGTGAGATGTATTGTGCTCGTTTCTGTCCTGACTGGACCTGTTGAAAATATTACAGAGGATGATGAGGAACTCTGCACCCCCTACTATGGAGCTTGCCTAGTTGACACTCGCGACCTGGACCCCTTGGAGGTTCATGTCACGCCCAAGAACCAGAATACTGGAGAGCGGGGGAATGACTCAGCCAGCTACGTATTACGGGTAGATGAATACCGTATAATACGATCAATGCTGTCTAAAAGACGAGGGGGTGTATACTACATGAAAGTCTTCCTATGGTCACTTTCCATCTATTGTCTCAATCATTCAAATAAGAAACAGAAATAGAGAACATGTGAGATAAAGCAGTAAGGCGTCCCAAACGCTCAGTCAAAATGTTCTTGATATCTGGCTTTACAAAATACGGCCAGATAATGTAGTAAGTATACATAATTGTTATCAGCTGCAGCCTGACTTAGTTACAATTATGCAAAAGTAGGTACAAAACAATCCGACTAACATGTCGGTGCCAAACGACAAAGTATAAAGTATTTAACAAAACGAGCGGGGAAGTAAGGAACCCACTCGAGTCCTCCTGCGATCATCCCTCTAGTGTTGACCATCTTGGAGGTAGAAGTAAGCTGGATCCTCGGGGACTGGCTCTAAATCTGGCTATGCAAAACCAGAGAGGTTAGACCTCTAATAGCAAGTACCGCAAGGAAGTACGATATGAAGGATGAAACCAGTAAATAAAAGAATATAATAATAGATCTCTGCTTGCCACTGGGATTCACATAATATCACGACACTTTGAACCAACCTCCCAACCAAACAAGGACAGAAGTTGGCCCGTCATGTCCTGACATTCAGATCATCTCAGTTAGGTAACAGAGTAGATACAGTACACAAACAATCAATTTAAACGGCCATTCAACTACTACGGCTTGCTACTATGATTTCCAAGTTATCCTGGATATATGCAATAAAGGATTCCTCAGTTCTTACTATGTGCAAGCAAGACTAGTTTACCCAGTCAATCAATTGCGCCAATCATGAATTAGACGAGTCCCAGCGGACGCCCGTCATCAATTTACAATATACAATAATAATATAACCAGATACCGCTCCCTGCCCGTGTGGCAGATTTGCAGTATCTGTGGGGACCAGCCGACCTGTCGGGCACCACTAGTCCCAAGAGGGCTGCCATGTAAGAACTCGGGAATCCATCCTCTCCATGCAATCATTATATTATTTAACTTAATAGTTTCTACGTTGAGTGAGATTCCATGCCGTGGATCATGGTCATTCAAATGAGTACTTTCGTACGGGGTACGATATGCACAACTCTACAATGATACCAGTGCGGTTAGGTTGTAGGTCTTACATAGCGTAATACAACAATCAAAACTAACCACGGAGTAATCGTGCATTGACCATAAAGTACACATGTTGTTTTTGTAAGATAGATAAATAAATAAATAAATAAATAAATAAATAAATAAATAAACAATTAATTAATTAATTTGAAGCCTGCATGTGCCTGTATGCCAATATTCGAGATTAGCCAGTCGATTGTAATAGTTCATAGTTAATATGAACGTGTCTCATTCATTCATTTCAATAAGACGACTAGCCAGCCTCTTAGTTCCAACTAGGAACGCATGATCAATTATTAATCGAGATAACCAATAATTTTATTTTTAATGTTCAGACAATAATCACTGTTAATAAATGCCAAGGTAATCAATTAATATTAATAGATGTCAATCAATGTCATTTGGAACAAAAATCAGCCAAGAAAACATTTAGAATCAGAGTTCATGCGGCCAGGAAATCATGCGGCCGAGAAAATTTAAACTCATGCGGCCGGACAAGGATGATTCCATGCGGCCGAAAATGAGTAGTCCCATGCGGCCAAAATCTGCAAGCCTTAGGCGACTAGAACTTAAAGGGGGTCTCATGCGGCTAGGGTTAAAATGAGACCATGCGGCCAGGGAAAATTCTATGCGGCCGGGAAATAGCAATCCCCATGCGGCTCGAACTGAAATACGCCCATGCGGCTCGAACTGACATGCGCCCATGCGGCTCGAACTGTCATACGCCCATGCGGCTGAACATGGGACAAGCCCATATGCGGCTAAGGAAAACCAAATTCATGTGGCTAAGAATAAGTGCAACCCTATATGCGGCTGAGAGGTCATGCAGCGTCATGCGGCCGAGAATGATCAGCGCCATGCGGCTGCGGGACTGAATGCATATGCGGCTAGCTAAGGACTCATGCGGCTGATAAGTCCCATACGGCCGACTAAGCCCATGCGGCTGGGATTGGAATAGGTCTCATGCGGTTCAAACGAATGAACTCATGCGGCCAAAAATACCCATGCGGCTAGGGGACTTGCCGCATGAAAGCTCATACGGTCAAGCTTTGCTACGTGGCCAGAACTGTTCTTCTTCTCCGAATTTTTAAGGACAGAATCATGGAAACCATTGTTTCCAAGCTCCCTAAATCCTTCATTCTAAGCCCAAATCTGAACTTCCATAGGTCAAAATAGGGTAGAACAAAATTCTCTACAACATGGAACCATCAAATCTTGAAGATAACAAAGTCTACTAGATCAAAACCTAAGAAATCCGAAAATGCATCAAACTTAGATCTACAATAAATAAGCTATAGAAATTGAAAATGCCAAGTACTAAAGAGGCTTAGAATCAAATAAGGAAGATGATGGAACAATAAAAACGGGGATCCATCAAGAAGCAAGTTTGGCACTTGCCTAGTGGCTGGGTAGGTGGAGGAGAAGTTAAGAGGAAGAAGAAGCTTAATGGTGAAGTAATGAAGAGAGAGAAAGGGGATGGGTTTTAAATAAAGGGGTGGTGGTAGGTGGGGGTTTGAGATGAACCAACTAAGCTAAACCAGTCCAAACCGAACCCAAAGCAAAGCAGAAAGTAAAAGCATGAAATAAAATACAGAAATAAAATTACAGAAAATTAATTAACATGAAATTAAAGGGGTTTTAACTTCAGAACAATACATGATAAATATTAAATAAATATATTAAAGCAGTACATACATTAAAAATACGTATTCTGGGAACGGGAAGTGACATCTCTACCCTCCTTAGAAAAATTCTGTCCTCAGAATTTTAAATCCAAGCAGGATAGGAATATCAAAACTACGCTAACCTAGGTACAAGAAACTTTGAGCAAGCAATCATTCTTCAATGTTTAACTAGCAGATAACATATCTACATTAACAATCTACGATATCAAGTAGTTCTATCCATGGGGTGACAAGCATGAGGGGTTAAGACAATCAAGGCACACGGAAAGAAATATATCTTGTGAGTCAAACAGATGTGGATACCGTGATCGGATATCATTCTCGTATTTCCACGTTGACTCCCCTAAAGAGTGATGACCCCAAGCAACCCGGACAAGGCTAATTGTTCGGTTCTTGAGTATCTTCTCTCTTCGGTCCAAAATAGACACAGGCTGTTCCTCGTAAGACAGGTTGGTACCAACAACCAACTCAGAATGATCAAAGATATGGCTTGGGTCCGATACATACCTTCGCAATTGAGATACATGAAACACGTCATGCACCTCTCATAACGAAGGTGGAAGGGATAAACGATAAGCAACATCGCCTACCCTATCAAGGATAATGAATGGTCCTACCTATCGCGGACTCAACTTCCCACGAACGCCAAATCTAATGACCCCACTGGTAGGTGAGATCCGCAAAAATACGTGGTCCCCAACAGAAAACTCTAACGGCCTACGGTGCTTGTCCGCCCAATGACGATGTCGATCCTGCGCAACTCGAAGTCGCTCTCTAATTCCTTTAACCACTTCAACCGTCTGAACAATCATCTCTGGACCTAACATCTTCCTTTCCCCGATATCATCCCATACCAGTGGCGATCTACACTTCTTACCATATAGTGCTTCAAATGGCGCCATCTGGATACTGGCTTGATAACTGTTATTGTATGAGAATTCGACTAAGTGCAGGTGGCTCTCCCAAGATCCTCCAAAATCCAGAGTGCAGGCTCGCAACATATCTTCCAAAGTCTGGATTGTCCTTTCTGATTGCCCGTCCGTCTGTGGATGGTAAGCCGTACTAAACCTTAACTTGGTACCCAGACTATGATGTAAACTCTTCCAAAAATGTGATATAAAACGGGTATCTCTGTCTGAAACAATACTGACTGGGACCCCATGCTGCCTGACTATCTACTGCATATACAATCCTGCCAACTTCTCCGTAGATTGTCCTACTTTGAAAGGAAGAAAGTGTGTTACCTTCGTAAGCCGATCTACGATTACCCAAATAGCATCCTTACCACTTGGTGATCTTGGTAAACCGGTCACAAAGTCCATTGTAATATGCTCCTACTTCCATTCCGGGATAGGAAGCGGTTGCAATAACCCAGCTGGCCTCTGCTGTTCTGCCTTCACTTGTTGACATACCAAGCAATGGGAAACAAATCTAGCTATCTCCCTCTTCATTCCGTTCCACCAGAAGTGTTGCTTGATATCTTGGTACATCTTGGTCCCTCCAGGGTGTACAGAATACTGAGAACTGTGAGCTTCTGGCATAACCTCCTGTCTGATATCTCCACTAGGCACACATAGACGTGACCCAAACCTAAGTATACCATCCTTATGAATCTGCATCTCCTTCCTGAGTCCTGACTTACATTCTGCCCTAAGCTTCTGAATCTTTGGGTCTTGTGCCTGAGCTGCCTTGATCCTGTCTACCAAGTCGGATTGAACTTGTCGACTTGTTAGAACTCCTACATCACTAGGGAGTATAACTTCGATACCCATCTCCTGAAGGTCTTCTAAGATATGCCTCTGTGTTGTCAACATAAATGCGCCGCCTCTCCTACTGAGAGCGTTTGCTACTACATTAGCTTTGCCTGGATGATACTGAAGCTCCACGTCGTAATCCTTTATCAACTCTAACCATCTTCTCTGTCTCATGTTCAGTTCCTTCTGGGTAAAGATGTACTTCAGACTTTTGTGGTCTGTGTACATGTCCACTCGGTCACCATATAAGTAATGCCTCCGTAGCTTCAAAGCAAATACTACTGCTGCCAACTCCAAGTCATGAGTTGGATAATTCTTCTCGTGGTCTCGAAGCTGCCTAGATGCATATGCTATCACCTTCCCATGCTGCATGAGGACACATCTAAGTCCTTTACCTGACGCATCACAATAAACGGTAAAACCTCCGGGTCCAACTGGCAATATAAGAATAGGCGCTGATATCAACTTCTGCTTCAGATTCTCAAATGATGCCTGGCATTCGGCCGACCAGATGAATGGCACATCCTTTCGTGTCAAGCGGGTCATAGGTGCTGAAAGCCTTGCGAAGTCTGATACGAACCTTCTGTAATAACCTGCCAATTCCAAGAAACTCCACACATCAGCTACGGTCTTAGGTACTGGCCAACTCTCTACTGCTTCTACCTTCTTGGGATCCACTGCTACTCCAGCTCCTGATATGATATGACCTAAAAATGAAATATAATCCGACCAAAACTCACACTTGCTGAGCTAGGCATACAACTGGTTCTTTCTCAGAACCTGTAACACTTTTCTGAGGTGGTCTTCATGCTCCTCTTCACTAGCAGAGTATACAAGAATGTCATCGAGAAACACCACGATAAACTGATCTAAGTATGGCATAAAGATGCGGTTCATCAAGTCCATAAATATTGCTGGAGCATTGGTCAAACCAAATGGCATTACTAAGAATTCATAATGCCCATACTTCGACCTGAATGTTGTCTTGGGAATGTCCTCCTTCCGAACCCTCACTTGATGATACCATGAACGAAGATCTACCTTGGAGAAAACTCTAGCTCTGCTCAACTGATCAAATAAGTCGTCGATCCTGGGTAGTGGGTACTTGTTCTTCACTGTTGCCGCGTTAAGCTTCCTGTAGTCAATGCACAATCTGGATGATCCATCCTTCTTCCCCACAAGTACCACTGGTGCTGCCCATGGCGATATGCTAGCTTGGATGAACTTCTTCTCCTTCAATTCTTCTATGTGCTGATATACCTTGGCCTGCTCCGAATCCGCCATTCTGTAAACTTGATCTGATATCGGGTTAGTTCCAGGTGCTAATTCTATACTGAAATCAATATCTCTAACCGGTGGTAGACCTCGAAGTTCTTCAGGAAATACGTCTAGAAATTTATCGACTACCTTCGGAACTTGAACTTCTTCCATTGCCTCCCTGCTCTTGCTGAGTTGCCTCTGATCTGACCAAGGTAAATCTCTCCATGCCTGGAATATCAAAAGATACACTCCCTCTACGATAATCTATTGTCGCATGACTGTCTTTCAGCCAGTCCATGCCTAAGATAACGTCAAAATTTTCAACAGGAAATTCTATCAACCGGGCGGGTAAGGAATGCCCGCAAACTATAATACTACACGCTAGAATAACTCTACTAACTCCTACGAGCCCATTACCAGTGAGTATATTCAACCTCCCTGGCAATGCCTCGAACTCCATTCCTAGCCGTGTCACAAATTATGCAGATATAAATGAATGGGATGCTCCCGAATCAAATAATGCTACTGCGGGATATGAGGCGACGAGAATGTTACCTGCCACAACATCTCCCGATGCTAATGCCTCCTCCAAGGATAGAGTAAATGCCTGCCCTCGACCTCTTTACTGGTTCCCATGCTGCGACCTAGCCTGGTGCTGCTGCTGGCCCCTTCCTTGATAATGCTGAGGTGGTCTATGCTGGTGTTGCTGCATCGACGGTCCCTACTGCCGAAACATCTGAGCCTGTGGCATTAACGGACGCTGGGCCAATGGTCTCACTGCCACTGCGGGTCCTCGATACTGTCCTGCCCCTGGTGCTGGCAGAGCAGAAAACTGCTGCACTGGTCCTCCTGACCTCGAATTCATGGGACATGTGGTAACCCGATGATCTGGATTTTCATATATCAAACACAGTCCGTTCAATGCCCGACACACATCTCTTGTATGTCCTATCTTCCCACAATAAGTGCAGCCCGCTGGGGGTTGCTGATTCTTCTTCTGTTGCTGCTGCTGCCTGGGTGGTGGTGCTGGCCCTCGTATTGCCACATCGTGAATACGAATGCCAAGGGATGGTGCTGTTGTTCGGGGCGCTACTCCCCCTCCTCCTTCCATCTGACTGTGGGATCTCTTCTGACCCCCAGTCCTGGCCGCAATCCTCTGAACGGTTATCTCATGCCTTCGAGTCGCCGTCAATACTTCATCAAAAGTCTGGTAATTGTGCTCCTTTATCAATTACAAGAGCTCAAGATGAAACCCTTGCTGGAACCTCATAGCCCTCTGGCTCTCTGTTGCTACCATCTCTGGGGCGAACCTACTCAATCTGCAGAACTCCGCTGCGTAAGCATCTACCATCTTGCCGGCCTGCTTGAGGTTGATAAACTTCTGTTGCAGCTCAAACTGCGCCACAACTCAATAGTACTTTGTCTTGAATCTTGCGGTAAAATCGTCCCAAGCAACAGGACGTCTGATGCCTACTTCCTCTGATTCCCACCAATCACGTGCGAGATCCTGAAGTAACAACTTCACTTGATCCACACGTTCTTCCGCCGGTACCTTAGTTGTCGTCAGAATAGTCGCAATATCCTTAAGCCATGCATCTGCTGAGATGGCATCCTCCGTGCCTTCAAAATGACGGGGGTTGTACTTACAAAACCTGGCTGACGCTCCTGAATCTGTCCTTGCCCCTCTTTCCAAAGCTGTCTGCAATCCTTGGTTAAGTAGTACATTCTGCTCTTGTAACTGAGCGTACATACGTTGTTGGGCTAACATCTGATGTTGCTGAGTAGCCATCATCCCTCTCATGATCTCCAGAAGAGCCGGTGTGTCTACTCCCACAGGGGTAGGTAGAACTGTTGGTGGTGGTGGAACCTCCAGATACTGCGATCCAGCTGCTGCTTCTACTACCACTTCTTCTTGAATAGCCTCTTGGGGTAGTACTGGCCCTTGTTGCTGACCAACCTGGTCAGGTTGTCCGTGTTGCTCTTGTTGTTGCTGTCCAGCTCTGACAGATGCGGACGAAGTAACCCAAAAAAGGGACAGGAGAACAATCAAACGACCGGACAGAAAAGATCAATGAAGTCAAAGGATACCGGAATGTCAAGCTAGAGTTGAGAACAACGAATCATGAGATCAAGGGGAAACATGTGTGATTGAGACATCCTATAAATCAAAACACCCCACAAGTCTGAAATCAGACCTGTATGGGCCACCACTAAAACCTTGTCACGCCCCAGAACCAGAATACTGGAGAGCGGGGGAATGACTCAGCCAGCTACGTATTACGGGTAGATAAATACCGTATAATACGATCAATGCTGTCTAAAAGACGAGGTACTACATGAAAGTCTTCATATGGTCACTTCCCATCTATTGTCTCAATCATTCAAATAAGAAACAGAAATAGAGAACATGTGAGATAAAACAGTAAGGTGTCCCAAACGCTCAGTCAAAATGTTCTTGATATCTGGCTTTACAAAATACGGCCAGATAATGTGGTAAGTATACATAATTGTTATCAGCTGCAGCCTGACTTAATTACAATTATGCAAAAGTAGGTACAAGACAATCCGACTAACATGTCGGTGCCAAACGGCAAAGTATAAAGTATTTAACAAAATGAGCGAGAAAGTAAGGAACCCACTCGAGTCCTCCTGCGATCATCCCTCTAGTGTTGACCATCTTGGAGGTAGAAGTAAGCTGGATCCTCGGGGACTGGCTCTAAATCTGGCCATGCAAAACCAGAGAGGGTAGACCTCTAATAGCAAGTACCGCAAGGAAGCACGATATGAAGGATGAAACCAGTAAATAAAAGAATATAATAATAGATCTCTGCTTGCCACTGGGATTCACATAATATTACGACACTTCGAACCAACCTTCCAACCAAACAAGGACAGAAGTTGGCCCGTCATGTCCTGACATTCTGATCATCTCAGTTAGGTAACAGAGTAGATACCGTACACAAACAAATCAATTTAAACGGCCATTTAACTACTACGGCTTGCTACTGTGATTTCCAAGTTATCCTGGATATATGCAATAAAGGATTCCTCAGTTCTTACTATGTGCAAGCAAGGCTAGTTTACCCAGTCAATCAATTGCGCCAATCATGAATTAGATGAGTCCCAGCGGGACGTCCGTCATCAATTTACAATATACAATAATAATATAACCAGATACCGCTCCCTGCCCGTGTGGCAGATTTGCAGTATCTGTGGGGACCAGCCGACCTGTCGGGCACCACTAGTCCCAAGAGGGCTGCCATGTAAGAATTTGGGAATCCATCCTCTCCATACAATCATTATTTTATTTAACTTAATAGTTTCTACGTTGAGTAAGATCCCATGCCGTGGATCATGGTCATTCGAATGAGCACTTTCGTACGGGGTACGATATGCACAACTCTACAACGATACCAGTACGGTTAGGTTGTAGGTCTTACATAGCGTAATGCAACAATCAAAACTAACCACGGAGTAATCGTGCCTTGACCATAAAGTACACATGCTGTTTTTGTAAGATGGATAAATAAATAAATAAATAGATAAATAAATAAATAATTAATTAATTAATTTGAAGCCTGCATGTGCCTGTATGCCAATATTCGAGATTAGCCAGTCGATTGTAATAGTTCATAGTTAATATGAACGTGTCTCATTCATTCATTTCAATAAGACGACTAGCCAGCCTCTTAGTTCCAACTAGGAACGCATGATCAATTATTAATCGAGATAACCAATAATGTTATTTTTAATGTTCAGACAATAATCACTGTTAATAAATGTCAAGACAATCAATTAATGTTAATAGATGTCAATCAATGTCAATCAATGACATTTGGAACAAGAATCAGCCAAGAAAATATTTAGAATCAGAGTTCATGCGGCCAGGAAATCATGCGGCCGAGGAAATTTAAACTCATACGGCCGGACAAGGATGATTCCATGCGGCCGAAAATGAGTAGTCCCATGCGGCCAAAATCTGCAAGCCTTAGGCGACTAAAACTTAAAGGGGGTCTCATGCGGCTAGGGTTAAAATGAGACCATGCGGCCAGAGAAAATTCTATACGGCCGGGGAATAGCAATCCCCATGCGGCTCGAACTGACATACGCCCATGCGGTTCGAACTGTCATACGCCCATGCGGCTGAACATGGGACAAGCCCATATGCGGCTAAGGCAAACCAAATTCATGCGGCTAAGAATAAGTGCAACCGTATATGCGGCTGAGAGGTCATGCAGCGTCATGCGGCCGAGAATGATCAGCGCCATGCGGCTGCGGGACTGAATGCATATGCGGCTAGCTAAGGACTCATGCGGCTGATAAGTCCCATGCGGCCGACTAAGCCCATGCGGCTGGGATTGGAATCGGTCTCATGCGGTTCAAACGAATGAACTCATGCGACCAAAAATACCCATGCGGCCAGGGGACTTGCCGCATGAAAGCTCATGCGGTCAAGCTTTGCTACGTGGCCAGAACTGTTCTTCTTCTCCGAATTTCTAAGGACAGAATCATGGAAACCATTGTTTCCAAGCTCCCTAAATCCTTCATTCTAAGCCCAAATCTGAACTTCCATAGGTCAAAATAGGGTAGAACAAAATTCTCTACAACATGGAACCATCAAATCTTGAAGATAACAAAGTCTACTAGATCAAAACCTAAGAAATCAGAAAATGCATCAAACTTAGATCTACAACAAATAAGCCATGGAAATTGAAAATGCCAAGTACTAAAGAGACTTAGAATCAAATAAGGAAGATGATGGAACAATAAAAATGAGGATCCATCAAGAAGCAAGTTTGGCACTTGCCTAGTGGCTGGGTAGGTGGAGGAGAAGTTAAGAGGAAGAAGAAGCTTAATGGTGAAGTAATGAAGAGAGAAAAAGGGGATGGGTTTTAAATAAAGGGGTGGTGGTAGGTAGGGGTTTGAGATGAACCAACTAAGCTAAACCAGTCCAAACCGAACCCAAAGCAAAGCAGAAAGTAAAAGCAGGAAATAAAATACAGAAATAAAATTGTAGAAAATTAATTAAGATGAAATTAAAAGGGTTTTAACTTCAGAACAATACATGATAAATATTAAATAAATATATTAAAGCAGTACATGCATTAAAAATACGTATTCTGGGAACGGAAAGTGACAGTTCAGGCAGTTGCTGAGGATGACACCCATGTATAGTATAGATAGTTTAGACTGTTCTTTCTTTTCATGTCATTTGTTGTTTTGTTTCAGAGTTGTATTATATTGGAGTTGTTGAGACTTGTGCTGGTTAACTTGTTTTATTTCACTTCTGTTGTACCTCAGTTGGAGGATTTCCTTATCTATTTCATCGTGCTATATTCTACCTCTAGATTTGTGATTGAGTCGTACCTTCTGCGATTGGACTCCTTTTGGAGAGTATTTCATATTGTGTTAGTTATTTTCATGACCTAGAATAGCGCTCTACCGCCGACACTGCGGCGTAGGCTGGACGTACCCACTTCTCGTAGCCCTACACTGGGTGCGAGTCGTAACAAAATGAGAATCTGGTTGCTAGCAAAACAGATGCATGTCAACATTTAGCAACCAGTCTATATAGCCTTTTCTGGAGAGGGTGGGAAAGAGAACATGGTTAACACTACCAATTCCATGTGTCACACGAGAGCAATAAAGATTATAGGGGTTTCATGAATCAAACAAGTTGTAGTATGTACATGTGTGCATACATAAATACATTGTGAGTCATATCATATGCCTCAAGCATGTGTATATATCATTAAACATTTCTTTTTTTTTAGTGACTAATGGAGCAGAGATGAGAAAACATGAGGTAAAATTATGGGAAATACCAGCAGTCAGAACTACCAAAATTTGTGGAAGAAGCAGTTTACCAACCGTAAGGTTATTGACAATGGATTGTGCATCAAGAACTGAAGGCCATATTCCGAAAGAAGAGATAACAAATAAGATACAAAAGTAAATATTTTCTGTTGTGCAACATGTTTTAGAAAGATAACGAAATTCAAATTTACAATAATTTCTTGAAAATTATTTCATTGTTTTCACTTAGTTAAAAATATAATTTAGCAGAAATTTTCAATATACTTGGAATAGGTTCTATCTTCCAACTTTGGTTCTAGTTCAAGCAAATACATGCAATGCATATTATATTATGCTCAAAGAAACATATATTTTAATTATAATATGTTGGTGTGTGCACTTAACAAAGCACATATAGGAGTACCAGATACAATGGTCTGTAAATACAATGACTGCAGTCTAGTTCGGTAGCATCATCCTCACTACCAATGGATCTAAAATAAAATTAGTAGGTCCTAGTTTAAACAAGTCAAGTTCAGCCTAAACCAGTATTGGACCTAAATATGAAGTAAACGCAAATGAGACACTATGTATTATAGTCAATAATCGCTTGTAATCCAGAAGGAAATAATACATATGTATATATCTCAACCAAATTTAGATATGATTTATTACGAAAGTAACTTTATGACGGTAAGAAGTAATACAAACAACTCATAAAAGTTAAAATCCATCATTAACATAAGCAACGAGATATGTAAGCTTTATTAACTAAATGGAGAAAGTATAATATAAAAGAGAACTTCCCCAGTACCACGAGAATTCCTCTGAATTCCTCTTATGAAGGGTCTATGGAGGGTCAAGATGTACTAAGTTTTACCCCCATATATAGGAAGAGATTGTTTCCAGACTAAAACCACATCATCTAGGATGCAAGCAACATGCTTTACTGTAGGTAACACAAAATTATGAGAGGTAAAATGCTACCTAAATGATTCAGTCCATAAATGCTCTATGATTGACGACAAAAGGTAACACAAATTTATGAGAGGTAAAATTCAGAGGCATAAGGATGGAGGGCCACTATAGGACAAAGAGAACTGAGTGCACTTATCAAATAGAAACAATACTTGCAATGCATATGTTAGGCGAATATTTTCCTTAACTATATCTTGTCTATAGAACAGAACCTTTGATGTGCAACATCTACTAAGTCTTGTTGTTGCTGATCCAATGCCTAAAATAAAAGATCTATTAAAAGGATCTACTACTGATGTATCTAAATTTGTCACAATTTTGGAAACCTTGCCTACCATGCGTATGTAAGCAATGTGTTTTTCCAGCACAAAATTTTCATTGTGTATTTGTTCTTCCTGCAAAGCGTCCATAAAATAAGGATATACGTATTTGACGTACTTCTCTACATTCATTGAATACAATGAACATATGTGGATAATCAAAAGACAATATATAAATTAGCAAAAAGGGAGGAAAAAGGAAAAAAAAAAACATATAACTTAAATGAATAGTTCTGAAACACCAGCCAATAAACATTCCAAATATGAACATTTAGCAAAGGTTCATCCACCAACAAAAATCTGAACTAGTAAGTGACCGTAGGTCCACAACACAACAAAACTTGTCCTTCATACATTCAAGGCCTTCCTCATTAGCTAACATTTGTTGCAAGCGACGTGTGATTCCAAGCGTTTGCAAATCTGGTGTTTTGTTTGTTACACACACAATAACTCGTAATTATAAGTAGATTTTGATATCATGGTTTTGATTTGCAAAACAAGAAGCAAATAGGTTTCCAAAAAATGTAGGCACCAAACATATCATCACGACATCAATTGGTAATTCCTATGCTTTCGCCTGAAATAAAAGACAAAAATAGTGCCTAAAGATCAAACCAGGAGAGGGTGTGGGTCTAGTCCACGATCAATTTCTTACAAGATAACAACATATGAAATTAGTGCCTAAAGTTCAATTTCTTACAAGATGACAATCACTACCAGAATAAGGCACTTTAGCGACGCCTAAAGACGTCGCTAAAACGTCAAAAGACGTCGCTAAACCATTGTAGCGACGTATTTAGCGACGTCTTCCTCTTGTCGCGAAAACCTTAGTCGTTGTTTGGAAAGACGTCGCTGATCGTCGCCAACACCGACATTTACCGACGCAAAGATACGTCGGTAATATACCGACGTTTGTCGTCGTTTCGTCGATGACATAGCGACGTTTATGATGTCGCTATACGTCGGTATTTCCTGAAAAAATTACCGACGTTTTTAATGTCGCTATACGTCGGTATATAGTACCGACGTTTGGTGATGTCGCTATGCGTCGGTATATCCTGAGAAAATGAGGTAAAATTTTGGGATGTTTATCGACGTATAGCGACGTTTACCGACGCATATCGACGAAACTGACGTCGCTATACGTCGGTAGCCTGGCAATATATGCCAGTTTAGCGACGTCTACCGACACAATATGCCGTCGGAACGCGTCGGTAAACGTCGGTAGATGTCGCTAAATTTGAAAAAAAATAAAAAAATAAATTGCAGTATGTAGTTTTCTCTACAGAATCATTTTCTCCCTGCAGTTTAATCTGAAACACAATATATGCAACCAACAGAATCATTTTCTCCACAGAATCATTTTCTCTACAGAATCATGGGTCTACACAACCAATTACCATTGTATCTATGCAACCAACAAACAAGTGTCACAAACAAATAAGTGTCACAAACAAATAATAAGAAAAACAAGTACTCAACTCAAACACTCAATACAAACAGTCCTAACTCGGACTACTGGGGATCTGGAGCAGGAGGGGACGTGCCACGACGAAGGGCTAAGAAAAGCTCATAGTCCTCCTGTGAAATCGACACCGATGAAGGAGGTAATGACGTCGTTGGAGTCGGTGTCAATGAAGAAGGCAGTGGCGCCGGCGGAGTCGACGACGATGAAGGCGCACCCGGAGGACGATAACGCTCTAACTCTGAAAGTCGCTGGTGATATGAATCCATGATAAATAACATTCTATCACTGCTATCAGCCATCGAATCCTGCGTCAATCTCAGCCTCTAGGCCATGGACATCTGTGATGCCTGCAGATCCAATACGTTGCACTCCGTCGACGCTCTAAGATCGGTGACGCTCCGCTCTGTCCGCTCAGTCACATACCGGAGCTCCATAATGCTACGGTCGAGCGCATCCAATCATGCTATAAGCGCAGGCTCATCCGACTGGTGCTGAGACTGGTCCTGAATCCATCATAGGAGTTCGTTCCGGAGAGACTCCATCATCTGGGGAACTCTGGCAGACTCCTGGGACAGATATGGACCATGCACAGTAGCGGAGGATGCCCTAGAGGACTGGCTCGCAACTAGGGTGCCATAGGATCCCGTACCGTAGTACGTACCCCTACGGAGGCCACCAGCGGCGGTCATCCATAGCTCGTCTGCCGACGGAGCTTGAGTGGGCTGCGAGGAAGTACCGGCGATACCGACCTTCCTTACCTGTAATTAAATATATTATCTTAGTAATAATTTATCGGATTTGTATTAAAATAATATTTTTGAAAGAAAAATACGTACCAGACAACGGAAATGTTCTGTCATCAGAATCGACCCACCGTACCACTTCGAGGCTTGCTGCCTAACCACCTTGGCCTTCTCGGACTTTTTCTTGTACCTTGGCTCGTTGAATCGAGCCTTCATCGCATCCCACTTATCAGGGGTGATCCAATCTTGGATCGTCTTTCCGGCACGATCACGAGCCTTCTGATCAATGATAGCGTCGTGGATCAGCTTAGTAGCGACATCAGGAAACATACCCTCGATCAGCTCGGCCCGATGCGGTGGATAGAAAAACATATCCTAGAAGAGTACGCAAACCAAATATTTTTCAGTAATATATAATATGCATAAATCAAATGATTCATATTAAAAGCAAATCTATTTTAACCTTGAAGCGCGCAAACCAGTAGGCCTTCCTATCGTCCGAAGTATCCGAGTAGTTTATCCAAGGACCCCCATAATTTTGCCTCAGGAGCTGGCCTAGACGTCTCTGTACCAACGGAGGACGATATCTATACAGACATATTATATTAATAAGAAAAGTTAATTTATGATAAACACAGAAAAAAATGATAAACCAAAATACTTACTTTGTACCGTCGGCCCAGATCTCCGTCCTTGTCTCCTTCGGAGGTGCGTATGCATCATCTGCCTGATACTGGTTGGCCGCCGGTGCAGCCTCCTCCATCTTTTCATCTTCCTCCATCGTCGTATCAGCAGGAGGAACGCTACTCTTGGGAGCAGTCTCAAGCCTGAAACTACTCGTCCCAGGAGATATGCCCCATAGCATCGTGGCGGGCGGAGCTACTGTCCGATACACAGGAGTACTAGGCGACGAGGATCCAGAGCCGGTACCAGTAGGAGGTACCGAAGAAGAACCTCGTCCTCTAGCAGTACCACCAGTAGGTACCGAAGGAGTACCCTATCCTTTGCCAGTATTAGTACCCCGTGCCCCATGTCGGCCGAAAGTACGGAACGATCCGCGACGACCTATCATGCCTGATAACAACATATGATGAGATATAACAAAGACAACAAATAATAGAGACTAGAAATATGAAAGTGCAACAAAGACATGATAATAACCAAGATAACATATGATGATACATTTTACAAGAAACATCTAAGTCCAGATAGTATATTTTACAAGAAATATCTAAGTTCAGATAGTACATTCTACAAGAAACATCTAAGACCAGATAGTACATTCAGATAATAACCAAGACTAGATAATAACCAACTCTACATAATAAGAAAATGAAAGTACGTCTCTCTCAATCATCTTCGGAATAATCATCTTGTTCGTCTTCCTCGACCTCATCTTCCTCCTCATCTTCACTTTCAGATTCGCTTTCGTCGGCTTCGTCTTCCTCTTCGGATAATTCTACATCTTCTACATTATGTGTCATGTAATACGTAACTTTCGTGGAGTCCACATCAACAATATTGGTTACAAGAGGTAGTTTGTCCTCCTGATAAGCTTTTTCGTCAACATCAAAAGTATCTCTAGCTTTAGTCTTGCATACTGCCCACCAGTCAGACTTCGTTGCTCCCCGTCTCGGATAAGCTGTGAAGTACACGAGCTGAGCTTGAGTTACTAGGACAAATGGTTCATAGCCTTGATATCTACGCTTGTAGTTTGTATCCACAAGACTATGCTTGTCAATTTTTCAACCTTGATTTTTAGTCGGATCGAACCATTCACACTTGAACAATACGATCTTTGCAGGTTCTCTGCCATAATTATACGTTAACTCCACAATCTCTTGCAAGATGCCAAAGAAATCATTTCCTGGATCGTCGTCTTTGTAGTTCGAAGATTTGATACACAAAGAACTATTTTTCGTGGAATCAAGATCTAGGAAGCTGTCTCTGATCGGAGCATTTATCGACTTGAACCGAAAGCCATTGACACAGTAACTTGGCCATATTTTAACAAAAGTAATTGGTCCCTTGGCAAGAGTTCTAATTAATTCAATCTCGGGTAAAATTAGACGATCGACCTGAATATCAAAGAAGAGATAGTAAGTTATTTATTGTGCAGTTGCATTAAAAGAGGCCAGTAATTACCGGGCTGCTTACATATTCGCTCAACCAAGAAGGAAAATGACGTCTCATTTCTTGTTCTAATGCTTCGTCTGTTACGTAGGGTCTATCCGACCTCAACTTAGCATTATATGTGCTGAAAAACAACGAAGCAACCGCCGATTAGTACAATAATATTAACTTATACTATTACATTGAGATGACGTAAACTCATCATTAATTACTTACCCCTCTAGCTTCTCCACTTCATCATCATCGCAATTGAGTAATACATACAACTGAGTAGCCCTTAGCTCTTCGTCATTCAAATATCTTTTCTTTATTTTCCCCGAAGGCTTTCTGGACGTATTGAATACTTTCAGTATTCCATTATTAGATTCTTGATAACCGTCGTCATTTTTCGGAGCCCTCGTTCTATTCGTAGCAACATGAGATTTGAAATACGTCGAGCAGAAGTTTGTAATCTCCTCGAGAATATAGGCTTCATAAATAGAACCCTCGACCCGAGCCTTATTTTTCACCTTCCTCTTTAGGTGGTTCAAATGCCGTTCAAACGGGTACATCCACCGATAACCAACGGGCCTACCAACACGTGTCTCGTAGGAAAGATGAATTGGTAAATGCTCCATGGAGTCGAAGAATCCAGGAGAAAATACCTTCTCGAGCTTGCACAGTGTTACCGCAATATCATTCTCCTGCTTTTCTAGACCATCGATGAGCAACTTACTAGAACAAAGATCTCTGAAGAATATGCTAAGCTCGGTCAATGGATCCCAAACAACCGGGGGTAAGAATTCCCGAAATGCAATCAGAATTAACCTCTCCATGAATACGTAACAATCATGGCTCTTCATACATGTCAGTTTGTTCTCCTTGAGGTCGACGCATCTTCTCAAGTTCGAAACATACCCGTCTGGAAATTTCAGACCTTGAATCCACCTACAAAGTCTCACTTTATCCTCCTTCTCCAGTGAGAAAATTGCCTTAGGCTGCTTCAACTTCCCATTCCCGTCCTCTATCAAATGCAATGCAGGACGTCTACATATTTCTTCAAAGTCCAATCTAGCCTTTGGATTGTCTTTCGTCTTTCCCTTTACGTCTATTACAGTATTAATTATGTTGTCAAACACATTCTTCTCGATATGCATGACATCAAGGTTATGTCTAATCAGATTGGTGCTCCAATATGGCAGATCCCAGAATATACTCCTTTTCGTCCAGTTATGAGTGCGACCAAATCTGTCACACTTGTAGCCCATAGCAGGCTCTTCAATAGCTCTTGGTAAATCTTTTATCTCTTTCCATATCGTGCATCCGGGCCACCTTGGCGGAGGATTAGCCTTCTCCACAATGCCATCACGAAAAGCATTCTTGTTCCTCCGGTACGGATGATCATTCGACAGGAATTGTCGATGACAATCGAAGAAGCACGGTTTGCCTCCGTATTTCAAACGGAAAGCCTTAGTACGGTCCATGAAATACAGACATGAAAGACGACCATGCGTGCTCCATCCAGATAACATACCATAGGCCGAAAAGTCGTTGATGGTCCACATAAGTGCTGTCCGCATCTGAAAATTTTGTTTTCTAGATACATCGTACGTGTTGGAACCTACTTCCCACAGCTGATTCAACTCATCAATCAATGGCTATAAATACACATCGATGTTCCTTTTCGGATTGTTCGGACCTGGGATAATAACGGTGAGGAACATATACGGAGTCTTCATGCACATCCAAGGCGGTAGATTGTACGGAGTGACGATCACAGGCCAACATGAATACTGTGATCCTGAAAGTCCGAATGGGATAAAACCGTCGGAGGATAGACCCAATCTGATATTACGCGGATCAGAAGAAAAATCTGGATACTCTCGATCAAAATGCTTCCATACTTCTCCATCAGATGGGTGATCTAACACTCCTTCGGTCTGCTCCCGCTTATGCCAACTCATGTTTTCTGCAGTTTCCTTCACCATAAACAACCGCTGCAACCGCGGCGTCAACGGCAAGTAGTACATCGAATCGGTACGCTTCTTGGCACCGACAGACTTTCCTCTACCACTGCCCTTGTAGAGATCGGCACCACAAAATCTGCAGACGTCTTCATCCTTGTCGTCTTTATAGTACAACATGCACCCGTTGCGACATGCATCGATTTTTTCGTATCCTATCCAGAGCGATCTCACCATCCTCTTAGACCGGTAGAAGTCTTTAGGCAACTTAGCACCCTCAGACAATATTTCTATAAGCAACTCCATAAGACGGTTGTAGCAATCTTACGACAAGTTAAAATCGGACTTGATGTTCAACAATCTTGTAACCACCTCCAACGGTGAATGATCCTCACAACCAGGATATAATGGAGTCCTTACATTCTCCAGTAACTCTATAAACTGTGCAGCATCGGTTTTGGTGCCTCCTCAGGTGCATCATGATCGTCCGGATCGAAACTAGGCTCCGCCGTGTCAAAAATCATGTTCACCAACCCATCGTCGTAAGCAGCGTTGTTGTGGACATCCACATAAGGCTCATACTCCGATGCTAAAGATACAAGTTCTCCGTGTGCACTACACTGATAGTAATTCGACGTAAAATTCTTCGAGTATAAATGATACGTGACTTCCACTTCTGGATGATATTTCAAGTTGCGACATCTCACACACGGATACTTAATTTTGGTACCATTCATGTACTGAGGGAACGCCTTGGCAAACTGCAGGAACTACTGTACACCCTCTATGAATTCATCTCGCACACCGCACATGTCATCAGGATGACGGTTGTACATCCACGAACGATTCTATAAGTAGTAATTCATATCCATATCCAATTGAGGATAATTCTGTAAGATAGATACATGCACATTGCAGTCAGTGAATGAATGTTAAGGCAGTTTAGATATGGGTGTGCAACATAAAATGTTCATTCATTTCACATATTACAAACGAAGAATTTGAAGGAAGAAACAAAAACAACGGTGTTGGAACTAAAACAACTGTCTTGTGTCAAAGTGTCGTATCCGATAGACCGATACTAATCCGATATGGTCGATACTAAGTACATACGGTCGAGGTATAATTGTACTTGTAGGAGTACACGACACTAAGTACATACGGCCGATACTAATCCGATACGGTCGATACTCATCCGATACCGATTCTGATACTCATCCCAACTGTCCAATATCGACCCTTTGGGTCTACAAGAGTTACTTCACCCAGTTTGTCAAGAAAGATAAAACTTTTTAAATTAATATACAATATCGACCCTTTGGCCTGTGCTTGAGCAGTATCCTAACTCAAACTATCTATCCTAACTAATAAATTAATATCCTACTTTAACATCTACTAACTCTCATATTCCTTCTAACATAAACTAATATCCTAATCTAAACTAACCCTTTAACTGAAACTAATATCTAAACAATCACTACACCAAAAAAAATATTTAGGAACAGCTTTTATATGTTTCTAATATTTTTAGGAACATATCATAACCGTTCCTAAAAGTGGCGTTGCAATAATTGGAACGCCGATAAAGCGTTCCTATATTTCGACTGGAACGGTTATTAGACGTTCCAAAATTAAATTTTGGAACATATATAATGCGTTCCTAAATTATTTTTGGAACAACTATTAACCGTTTCTAAATGTTATTTTGAAACACTTTACACCCGTTCCTAAATGTAATTTGACACGCTTTTGCATTATTCATGTGGCTAGTTTTGAAACGCTTTATTAGCGTTCCTATGTTATTTTTTAAATTTTAATTTTGCATTCCAATTTTTAGTTTGAACCACAAATATGATGATTTTCTATATTGACCATTAAAACACATAATAAGTGGTACAAGATTTTATTCCATCAACAAAACATTCTACAAGCACATCATTTCTGTTTTCATAATGATCAAGATATTTAGGGATAATTTCAAGAAAACTATTATACTTGAATCATCTCAGGTGTTGAATTGCAATTTGATGGTAGCAAGTATGAGTAGAAACAATTATACCAGGCATAATTTGTCGGATGAAGAGATGGTACAAACTTAATGTGGCAGCTAAAACTAGTCTTTATTAATAAAGTATACAAATAATCTCCTTCGGGAGTTCAAGCATATATTGTTAACATGACGACTGGGATTGATTGCGCATGAACAAATTTTGATAGACGGTCTATCGAATTGAAAACATTGGGAACAAGTAATTCATCAGAAGACCAGGTATCACGACTGCTGCAAGCTCTTGGTGTCGATATTCAATTCCTATAGTAGAGTAGAGAGCTCTCCTTTACGGTAAAATTTTCACAGTATCTACATTAAAACAATTATGTAATATTAATCATGATATCAACTGTGTAAGCCCTTGATTAAGAAAACTTCCTATATTATTTGTTTTTCATTAAATAAAATTATGGATAGATAATACTGAGGTGGGTTTTAGTTATGCTCCATTGTCATGAGTGCTCCATTTGTTTTCAATTTTCTCCAGATACTATTTGGACATACAATAACAGTTAGCCAGTCATGACAAAAGTCATTGATAGACTACTATCGTCCTATACGTGAAAGAATAGCCAAATACCTGTACAGGCACCAATGTGCTTGCCTTCTGTTTATAGATGTAAAAGAATTAACAGACAAAAAATTGTAAAAAATTAGGTACAGAATCATTAGATATTATTCAGTGGCTATAACCAATGACTACTTTCAGAGAAGCATTTGTGGGTTTAACAAGTGATAATAAGGGTTTGAGATTTCGTGGCCACAATTAACATTAAACACAACAATTTTGCTAGCAACACAGCAAGTACTTGCTCTTCGGAATGTACATATCAGATCCTTAAAGCATTTGGGGGAAAATTCTAATCCACTATTAAGTAATCAATGATAAAACTCTTAGAGGTTTCATTTTGAAACTTTCTCTTGATCTTGAGGAACCTCCTAATCAGCGTTTTATTTCTATATTGTTCACACTTCACCGTAGGTTCCACACTGACAACTCGTCATGTCCTATGATGATGGGAAAAGATGATTTTGAAAATGAAAAAGCGTGATGCTAAACCCTTATTCCCGATTTTCAATAAATGAACCATTTACAGTTGAAAAGAGAGAGATGAATGAACATGCAGAAGTAGATGAACCTGTTTACAGCTTTCTGACTTGTAGTTGTAAATAGATCATCTCATTAACTTTCTCAAGTTTGTACAGCTCCATTTGCAGGTAATTTGCAGCCTTTATAGTTGACACTAAGGACAAATTTATAAGAGAGAACCTGTCATCACTAAGAGACCCAAGTGAACATATTAACAGCACTAAGTTAAAAGGTTGTTTAATCAAGGAAGAATATTATTCAATGAGTGAGGGTGAGGATGTTGGTGTGCACAAGAGCAAATCAAATGAACCATTTGAAGACATACAGTCAAAGCAATATATGACATGCTTGCACAGCCAAATAAAGTTTCTAACCTAAGATAAAACTGGAATCCTGTGCATGTAAATGAAACAAATTCAACTTTGTTCCAAAGCAAGGTGCTCGACACAAGGTATTTCATATTTGAAGTAGTTGCGGGAAAAAATAAGTTACAAAAGGATGAGCATGTTTGATGATTGTTTTCAATTCCAATATTACATCTATCTGTAACCAACTGATACTAAAGTATAACATAACCATAGAATAAGTCACATGATGCACCAAAATGTTTCGGACATGTAAGTGGAATCATGAACAAAGAGTTACAGATCGTGAAAATGGAGAGTTTGTGCCCAATAGTTGTGTACCGATGAATACGTTGGGTACCGTAAACTGTCATGTCAGTCTCTCGAAAACCTTTTGTAGCAGTGGGCCTTGGGCACCTGAGAATAAAATACAAGATCATATGTTAATTTTGGTAGATATTTCTTGAAACAACTTACTTTTCAGATCAAGCATTTGCTAATTTTTACTTGCTTTTCTTAAACAAAAAGAAGCAAGCATGGACTTCTTACAAAACACTAGCATTCCGCATAACAGAAGTTATTATTGGATCAAAGAGGAAGTGGATAGGCATACATAGTTTGCAGTATCAGTCGACACTGATACTGTTTGGCATATTTCGATCTGATACCGACCGATACTATTCGATACGGACATTTGGGGTCTATTTCCAGTCAATTCGACAAATTTTTTTTTTTTAAAAAGACCGGCCAACAAAGGTGTATAAGCATGTAAAAACACATTCTTAACATGAGCTTTACAACAGAAAGATGTTGTTATTGTACTTGCAGCTATGGTATAAGCAATATCATATGCTTCATATTCTGATCCAATGGTCTCATTCTTCTCATTCAGGAGGAACAAAAAACCATGTCAATAAGCACGTATACAAATAGTATTGTGCAAGTTCACTGAGTTTAAGATCTTCAAGCTTTTATGTATTTTTTATAAGAATAATGTTTACCTGTGTTCCAGATGAATTTATGTACAAGTACAATGGTTTGGAAGGGTTTATCATAATCTAACTGTGTAACAAGAAGCTCAATGACTGTTGGAACTGTTTGTTGAATGAAAAAGGAAAAGAAAAAAAGAGAAGCAATTTGGAAAATTAGCTTCGAAAGAATGTTCAAGTGAAGAAATACATAATTATATAAACACAAATTTGTGAAAATGTGACAAAGTCGGTGTTGCCTTAAGGGCATGCCCAGGTAGCAAATTCGAGCATTTAACAACAATGAAGACAAGTTTGGAGAGGCAGTTATTTGATTTTCGATGACAAAAAATCCAATACACCGATCCGAAATCGCTAATATTGTCGGTACAACCAATCCCCCGATACCGATCCTGCAAACCTTGGTTAAAACTACCAACTCAATATGTGTCTAATATGCTAGCTTGATAGAATCATTGCTAAAGTTTAGTACTTGGAGATTACTTCCTGTCTATAAACATCAGAAAAATAACCAGGACTGATACATTTTGCAAACTAATCATAACATATGTGATGGAGATTACCTCCAGCTGAGATCCCTTTAGCAACTCCAAGACCTATAGCTATAAAACATGATTGGGGAAGCGATAAAATTTCTTTAGTCACATTTTCAGTACCATATCTGAGAGAGAAGGAAGAAATAGACTGCGACGTATCTACAATATAAAGCATTATGAGTCCAAAAGAAGTTATGGGGAAAAGCAAGAAAAAACTGTCATCAGCGATATATGCAATTCATACTCGAGCATAACCACAGGATACAGAGAAGCTAACATAACTTGCTCCAAAAAAAAGAAAGAAAACTTAGGTAACATATGTAATTGATATATCAATGGTGTATTAGCATTTGTTGTGCTGCATTATCAGGATACCATGGTTTTATAAAGAGATAATTTCATGATCCTCAGCCCGTAGCTGTGATAGTTTCTAGCTGTGGCAAGCTTGTCACATGCCAGCATATCTCTATCCGTTCTAGTCTTGTCGGATTATGTAATCTTTTTTCTACCTCTCGTTGTGTTCTCAGAGATATCTCCTTTTGTTATTGGGACTTGTTTTGTTAATTTCCGTCACGAGGTTACTTATTCATGTCGTTTTGTCTTAAAAAAGTATTTTAACTAGAGTTGACTACATAAGAAGTCAGATATGAAAAATACATAAGCCTTTATCCCAATTTTTTTGTGTCGGCTATTTGCATCATTTTCTTCCATTCAACTCTACAAGGTCCATGTCCACGGTAACAAGAAAAAAATCCGCATCTTTTTTAAAAGTCTCCATCCAAGTCGGTTTAGGCCTACCCTTAGTTTTAATAGCTTCTTTGACAAATACCGTACCGCTCCTCCTAACCGTTGATCTATAGGGCATTGCACATGTCCAAACCACACCAACCGATTTTCCATGAACTTATCCTCAATTGGCACCAAGTTTGGCTCTTCAGCATTCTCATTTAAGCTCCGCTCATTTTTTAGACATTAGCATGTATGTACCAAGTGTGAGCAAAAGCATAAGCTAACTATACAATGAGTGTCACTAAATTGATATGCCAAATGCATTTATACGAATAAAGTGAAAAGCATGCCTGATGGAGTCTACATCCCTCCATTATCAAGGTAATTCCTTGCAGACGAAATGCTTTCCTGATATCATAACAAAGAGCATATGATCTGACAAAAACACCTATGAAACAATTGTCCTACTAATGTTTTGCTACCACATATATTATTAAAATATCCGCAGTGATGAGTTTCAACTATAATTGACTATTATATATATGGTAATTATTAATGGATGCATAAAAGTAAACTATCTGCTTGCTGCCTGAAAGGGTTATCTTCTATCATAAACATATCCATTTATGAAGAACTGAGGCCGTATATGTGTCGAGAGATATTCGTAAAACTGTTCATTACTGCATAGGATAAAGAAACAAACACAAAAAGTTGGACAACATATATTATATATGTATCAAGTTTGCATCTACATGCAACAATGTGTTATAATTGTAAATTATCTACAAGTGAGAAAATAATTTGCCGATATACCGCAACAGACAAATGGGTGCTCTAGTGGTTGTTGATGCAATATGCATTCCCATCTCAACCTAGATGGATATCACTATTCAATATGCAATAATCTGTCCATATTCTAAATCAAATGTCTTCTTAATAATTTTACAGGCCTTTGATACTAAATAATTTTACATGCCTTTGATAAATATCTTTCAGAGAAGCATTTGTGGGTTTAACAAGTGATAATAAGTGTTTGAGATTTCGTGGCCACAATTAACATTAAACACAACAATTTTGCTAGCAACACAACAAGTACTTGCTCTTCGGAATGTATATATCAGATCCTTAAAGCTTTTGGGGGAAAATTCTAATCCACTATTAAGTAATCAATGATAAAATTCTTAGAGGTTTCATTTTGAAACTTTCCCTTGATCTTGAGGAACCTCCTAATCTGCGTTTTATTTCTATATTGTTCACACTTCACCGTAGGTTCCACACTGACAACTCGTCATGTCCTATGATGATGGGAAAAGATGATTTTGAAAATAAAAAAGCGTGATGCTAAACCCTTATTACCGATTTTCAATAAATGAACCATTACAGTTGAGAAGAGAGAGATGAATGAACATACAGAAGTAGATGAATCTGTTTACAGCTTTCTGACTTGTAGTTGTAAATAGATCATCTCATCAACCTTCTCAAGTTTGTACAGCTCCATTTGCAGGTAATTTGCAGCCTTTTATAGTTGACACTAAGGACAAATTTATAAGAGAGAACCTGTCATCACTAAGAGACCCAAGTGAACATATTAACAGCACTAAGTTAAAAGGTTGTTTAAACAAGGAAGAATATTCTTCAAGGAGTGAGGGTGAGGATGTTGGTGTGCACAAGAGCAAATCAAATGAACCATTTGAAGACATACAGTCAAAGAAATATATGACATGCTTGTACAGCCAAATAAAGTTTCTAACCTATGATAAAACTGGAATCCTGTGCATGTAAATGAAACAAATTCAACTTTGTTCCAAAGCAAGGTGCTCGACACAAGGTATTTCATATTTGAAGTAGTTGCGGGAAAAAATAAGTTACAAAAGGATGAGCATGTTTGATGATTGTTTTCAATTCCAATATTACATCTATCTGTAACCAACTGATACTAAAGTATAACATAACCATAGAATAAGTCACATGATGCACCAAAATGTTTCGGACATGTAAGTGGAATCATGAACAAAGAGTTACAGATCGTGAAAATGGAGAGTTTGTGCCCAATAGTTGTGTACCGATGAATATGTTGGATACCGTAAACTATCATGTCAGTCTCTCGAAAACCTTTTGTAGCAGTGGGCCTTGGGCACCTAAGAATAAAATACAAGATCATATGTTAATTTTGGTAGATATTCCTTGAAACAACTTACTTTTCAGATCAAGCATTTGCTACTTTTTACTTGCTTTTCTTAAACAAAAAGAAGCAAGCATGGACTTCTTACAAAACACTAGCATTCCGCATAACTTGGATCAAAGAGGAAGTGGATAGGCATACATAGTTTGCAGTATCAGCCGACACCGATACTGTTTGGCATATTCCGATCTGATACCGACCGATACTATTCGATACGGACATTTGGGGTCTATTTCCAGTCAATTCGACAAATTTTTTTTTTATAAAAAAGACCGGCCAACAAAGGTATATAAGCATGTAAAAACACATTCTTAACATGAGCTTTACAACAGAAAGATGTTGTTATTGTACTTACAGCTATGGTATAAGCAATATCATATGCTTCATATTCTGATCCAATGGTCTCATTCTTCTCATTCAGGAGGAACAAAAAAACATGTCAATAAGCACATATACAAATAGTATTGTGCAAGTTCATTGAGTTTAAGATCCTCAAGCTTTTATGTATTTTTTATAAGAATAATGTTTACCTGTGTTCCAGATGAATTTATGTACAAGTACAATGGTTTGGAAGGGTTTATCATAATCTAACTGTGTAACAAGAAGCTCAATGACTGTTGGAACTATTTGTTGAATGAAAAAGGAAAAGAAAAAAATAAGCAATTTGGAAAATTAGCTTCGAAAGAATGTTCAAGTGAAGAAATACATAATTATATAAACACAAATTTGTGAAAATGTGACAATGTCGGTGATGCCTTAAGGGCATGCCCAGGTAGCAAATTCGAGCATTTAACAATAATGAAGACAAGTTTGGAGAGGCAGTTATTTGATTTTCGATAACAAAAAATCCAATACACCGATCCGAAATCGCTAATATTGTCGGTACAACCAATCCCCCGATACTGATCCTGCAAACCTTGGTTAAAACTACCAACTCAATATGTGTCTAATATGCTAGCTTGATAGAATCATTGCTAAAGTTTAGTACTTGGAGATTACTTCCTGTCTATAAACATCAGTAAAATAACCAGGACTGATACATTTTGCAAACTAATCCTAACATATGTGATGGAGATTACCTCCAGCTGAGATCCCTATAGCAACTCCAAGACCTATAGCTATAAAACATGATTGGGGAGGCTATAAAATTTCTTTAGTCACATTTCCAGTACCATATCTGAGAGAGAAGGAAGAAATAGACTGCGACGTATCTGCAATATAAAGCATTATGAGTCCAAAAGAAGTTATAGGGAAAAGCAAGAAAAAACTGTCATTAGCGATATATGCAATTCATACTCGAGCATAACCACAGGATACAGAGAAGCTAACATAACTTGCTCCAGAAAAAAGATAGAAAACTTAGGTAACATATGTAATTGATATATCAATGGTGTATTAGCATTTGTTGTGCTGCATTATCAGGATACCATGGTTTTATAAAGAGATAATTTCACGATCCTCAGCTCGTGGCTGTGATAGTTTCTAGATGTGGCAAGCTTGTCACATGCCAGCATATCTCTATCCGTTCTAGTCTCGTCGGAGTATGTAATCTTTTTTTCTACCTCTCGTTGTGTTCTCAGAGATATCTCCTTTTGTTATTGGGACTTGTTTTGTTAATTTCCGTCACGAGGGTACTTATTCATGTCGTTTTGCCTTCAAAAAGTATTCGAACTAGAGTTGACGACATAAGAAGTCAGATATGAAAAATACATAAGCCTTTATCCCAATTTTTTTGTGTCGGCTATTTGTATTATTTTCTTCCATTCAACTCTACAAGGTCCATGTCCACGGTAACAAGAAAAAAATTCGCATCTTTTTTAAAAGTCTCCATCCAAGTCGGTTTAGGCCTACCCTTAGTTTTAATAGCTTCTTTGACAAATACCGTACCGCTCCTCCTAACCGTTGATCTATAGGGCATTGCACATGTCCAAACCACACCAACCGATTTTCCATGAACTTATCCTCAATTGGCACCAAGTTTGGCTCTTCGGCATTCTCATTTAAGCTCCGCTCATTTTCTAGACATTAGCATGTATGTACCAAGTGTGAGCAAAAGCATAAGCTAACTATACAACGAGTGTCACTAAATTGATATGCCAAATGCATTTATACGAATAAAGTGAAAGGCATGCCTGATGGAGTTGTAACGCCCCAGAACCAGAATACTGGAGAGTGGGGGCATACATAGCCAGCTACGTATAATGAAATGGAATCCACCCCACTATACGGTCACGGCTGTCTAGATATATGAGAGTTTAACTATAATCCATCAGTCTCCTATGGTCAATAACAAGCCTAATTGTCTCAATCTCAAGCAAGCAAGTAAAGTTACAAGATGTAAGATCACCAAATATACAATAGTAAGGCGTCCCAAACATTACATATCCAGCTGATCATGAAGCTAGTCATTACAAAATGTGAGGACTAGCAAGAGTTTAGTCATACATGATCAACCGTAGGATCTGTCAATCATGTCACAGCCCGTAGGCAGACAATAATAAGGTATGCAATACCAGCTAACAGGTGCTCACCGGCTAAACGCCTCAAAATAAAATTTTTACAATAGAGTGGGAGAGCAAAAATAAACCCACTCGTTGCCCTGGTCACTCCTGATGGTCACCATCGGGCTGGAAGGTCGGTAGATCCTCTGAAGCTGCTCCAAAATCTGGCCACACAAAATCAGCTGGGTCAGATCCCAGAAAGAGCAAGTGCCACAAAGGAGGCTTCACTTAAGAACTAAAACCAGCACATCAGAAAATGTATATTAAAGCAGTTAAAAGATTTTGAAGTAAAAGAATAACAACAATCATAATGGAGTACGAGGGAACCATTCAAGTAGCCAGGTCACAACCCTTAAACCAAATAAGGACCGAGGTTGTAATCCTTCACCTGAATAGAACTCCGTCTCCAATTCCTGTTGGTAAGGTAAGACATTACAAGCATGTCGTGGGGTGCAATAAGACAATAAACGAAGAGATGACTTAGAACTGCTCCGGGAGCTAGGTTACAACCCTTAAACCAAACAAGGACCGGGATTGTAACCCTTCGCCTGAACAGAACTTAGCCCCTGATCTTTATTATTAAGAGTGATAATCATGCGATCAAGCTTGCAATAATCGAGCACTGAAACCACACCATACAATCGCTCCCGGCCAATCAGTGACTACGACTTTCTACATTAGCTAACTAGGGTTATCACAACATACAGTGAGATGTTCCTCCAGCCACAAACCCTGCAGTTAATCCAGGTTATCCAGGCGACTTGGGTTCATTTAAGCAATGCCTCGTTATTTCCATATATCAGTGAATTTAGACTTGTGTCCTACTCGTCGGCAGGCTGCAAGTCCCACAATGGTGGCCGGGATAACGGGATCGCCTGTAACTGTAAAAATCTCTCATGACTACTGAATTATTCTAGTTATTAGCCTTAGCCATTTACAGTAGGTACCCCTGACCGTGGTACTCAGGGATCCCTTTCCTAGACATGATACAAATATTACCAGTTCAATTGTACAAACACAGTCGCCCACGGTGTCCAGGCCATTCGATCTTGTCATGTCATGTTCACTGTCAGGAGTGCGCCGCGTCGGGCCACTATCATGTCATGTCAAAAGTGCACCACAACGGGTCACCATCGTGTCAGGAAACAATTAATTTTGGCACACACACACATTTAGTAATTAAATATTAATTGTGCAGGCGGCTACAATTTATGCTAAGGCCATGCGGCCACGAATGCTAAATAGAGGCCATGCGGCCAACTAAATTATGCATGCATGCTAGCTAAAGCCTACTCGCATAAAGCACAATGCACTAAGCATAATGCAAAATATGCATTAAATATTAAATATTAGCATTAAGCATAATACATGAATGTTAGTATAAGCATTAAGCATTAATGCTTAGGCATTAAATATTAAATTCTAGTATAAGCATTAAGCATTAATGCTTAGGCATTAAATATTGAATGCCAGCATAAGCTTTAAGCATTAAAGCTTAGGCATTAAATGTTAGATGCCAGCATAAGCATTAGGCATTAATGCTTAGGCATGCCCATGCGGCTCTAAGCCTTAGGCATAATGTAAAATATATTAAATGTTGGCATTAAGCTTATGCGGCTGGATGCTTTAAGCATCATGCATGCGGCACTAAGCATAAGCATGCGGCTGAATGCAAAATATGCATGCGGCTCTAATATGCATGCGGCTCTAAGCATAATGCAGGAGGCTGAATGCATTTAAAATATGCATTAAATATGCATGCAGCTGGATGCATTAAAATATACAAAAAAATAATGCCTATGCGGCTCGCTACTGTACGTGTGCATGCAAGCAAGCTTGCTAACCCACGCATTAAACAATGCATTTAAAGAACACATGCATCAATAATTAGCTTGCAAGCAAGCTTGCCAGCACATGTATTAAATATTAATAATCATGCGGCTGACTATTGGCATCTGCATACGGCTATAAATATTTCCTTATGCGGCTGAAAATGGTCCCCATGCGGCCAAGAATGGTTTTTCCATGTATGCTGATGCATGCAATGCTATGGGTGCAAGCATTAAATGCTAAGCCATGATAATGGGGCCAAGCATTAATGCTAAGCTTAGTGTCACGACCCGCTCCCGAATAATCGGATACGAGTCGGACACGCCCAGCCTTCGTCGATGGACACGACGAAGTAAGCTGTACAATACTAAGAAAAACTCCAAGATACAAGAAATATAAACCACCACAGCTGCTATACATGTTCCCAGAATCACCACAATCCACAAGTTAATTATACAATATCATTCGGAGACAAATCCGGTAACATGAATAAAAATTATACAATCCTGAAATCCTCAATACAATACATGATAAAATCCTCTAAAAATAAATCTAAAAAAAGACCTAACTATAACTCTGAAATTCTAAGTCCATCCTGAGGTACAACTCTATCCTGGCTTCGGGCTCTGGCCCATGAAGAAGATACAACATCCCCAAGTAAACCTGCAACGATCATGTCAGGAAAAGAGCAAAGTACAACCCGACAAGAAGCTCTAAACAATGTAAACTGAAGTGCATAAAAAAGAATCACGATATGAACTATGATACAAGACCGGAGTATGAAACTGTGGTACAGGAATAACAATGAAACTATGGTACCAGATCCAGAAATAATGAAACTATTCTATCAGTGTAACATGCTTTTGAAATAACTATCAGAGTATGTGACCGGCTGGATAAACAGTGAACAGTGAACAATGAACAATGGTACGGCTTAGAGTCTCACGTGCACGGTATGAGACCTAAGCTATTAGTCAATGTCTAGCTAAATAGGATTAGTCACATATCTGTAGTATTTCCCCACCCTAATGTACAAGTAAGAACAATGAACTATGAACGATGAACAATGAACGATGAACGATGAACAGTGAACAGTGAACAATGAACAATCGTGTGTATAACGTGTCAACATGAGAACATAAAGCAAGACAGAAAATACAGAGTAAATAGTTCGAGCCGGTGTACTTGCCTTGCTCAGGGTGATCAAATGTGGGTGGACTGCTGAATATCCTCCTGTTAAATGATTCTACAAGTTGATAAGTCAATAAATAAAGGTAGGTACTTCTAGTCTAAAAAGGTCACTAACAAATCTTTGGTTTTAAACTTGCTAACTCTAACCCTACCTTTATATGAAAATAGTATCTATACATATTCTAAACATGAAGTAATATATCACCAATCCTACATTTGCATTGTAGGTATCCAAAGACAGGGAACTTGAACCTAAGTTCAGTTTACTAGTTAGAGTCTAAATTTGTCTATCTCAAACATTAATTTGAAACACAAAACTCATAGGATATGGATGAATATAACTTAGACAAGAGTAATCAATGGGTAAAACTGACCAAGTATAAAGGTAATCACCCATCCCAGTCAATTTAAATCTGAACAGGACAGTCTACAATACAGTCCAATATTGATACCATTCCAATATACTCTGTATCCTGAGATATAATTCTCTGGTTGATAATACACCAAGTCCACAGGTTTAATCAAAATGCTGAAATAAAAGATCTCAGTTCAGATATCAACATTCCAATCCCCTGCTACTAGAGGCATTCCCCCCCTCCCACATAGTTAGCTAACATGCCAACTGAGAAAAAGTTCTATTATTCTGAAAATTAGTTATCACTCCAATAGGATTCAACTCTGTCTATGCAACCTAACATCAAGTCAGTCCTAGGTATAATCAAAATCAGTCCCAATGTATATTCGAATATCAGTCTAACTAATCCTAATTTTATGACTTGTGGTTTGATCTCCCAGGTCTAGGAAATTCAAATCTTATCTGAGAATTTACAAGTCTCAGTCCTTAGCAGGACTGAGAACAATTTTAGTCCAGGTTTGATAACTTCTGTCCAGACCATAGTCTTCATGCTAACCTATCAAATCCTAATCATCCCTGGTTATTAATTCGTAGTCTAACCCTTAAATGGGTGGCTCTGATACATCCTACCACAGGTTGAGGCAAAGTAGTTCTCAGCAGGCATGGGGTCATTTAGTTCAACAGGACAGACCTTCCACACAGGTTTGTGTAAACCAAATCACCAAGCCTATGAAACCACTACATCTCAACCACCAATCTAGTAATCTAGTCTGGGTATCACTGATACAGTGGTTCAGTTCTAAGCAGGACTGAAACACGAACTAGCACAACATCAATCCAAGGTAAATCAGATATTAGTTCCATGCCCATATCTAAACATCAGTTCAAAAATTCATAAACTTGATATGATTTCCAGGTTCAACTTCTCTAGATAATTGAACTCTAGTTCATCTTAGACTGAACAGTCTACTACAACTGACAGTTAAAGCCATCAAGTATCAGTCTCAATTGGGACTGATACAAATCAATTTGTGTTAGGATTTCATCAACACCTTAATACCAACAGTCTCAGAAAATCCTGATTTATTCCTGAGTTTACTCGTTCACACAAAATTGCTAAATCCTAAATCATGGTTCAACTTGTTATCATAAAATCAAAGAACAGAACGTACTATATAATAATCTAATTGATAATACCATTATGAATCTCACACTATTCAGATCTGATAATGATTATTGATTCAAAAGATTCAATTAAACTATTCCATCTCCAATTGATCCTGCCTACACAGATTTGGGAGATCAACTTCTACTCGTAATTTGATTTGAAAACACCATCATAGTAAAATGATAAATTCTTAATAGTTAGGTTTTACCTGATCGAGATGGTCAAGAACAACTTGGCTGATGGTTCACTAGATCCAGATGATCAATCTTCAAAGACTATAATCAAAACAACAAGAAGAACTGGTATCACAACTAACTCTTACATCTAGAGTAACCAAAATCTACATCACAGGGATTGGATACTCACTGTGGTGTCCAGCAAGAGATCCCCAAGCATTCTAGGTCAAAAGAAATTTAAGGAGTTTTGATTTAAAGAAGGATTAAATCTGACACAACCATTTCGTTCGATCATTCACCAAAATCACAAGAAAACAGAGTTGTTCTTATGATAGACAATCTCACCTCTTAATCCAATGAAGATCCTGCCAGAAGAGATCAGGACACGAGATGACTAGATCAGGACACGAGAAGTTTCTGAAATGGATTTAAAATGTTCAAAATCAAATGGATTTGTCCGCTGGATTAGAAAGAGCAAGGAGAAAATAGAAGATTTAATACCAGTACTTGGAAAACCGTTGAGACACCTCCAATGCCATGGCTGCACTTCTAGGTTTGGATTGGGGAAGAAGAAAGGGTCCTCTCTAGAATTTGCTTGCAGTGTGAAGAAGAAAAGAGGTCTGTGTGTTCTTAAATAGGCAGTGGTGGAAAGGAATTGGAGGGAAGGAAATGGGATTGTTGGCACATGGCCTGCTGTCAGAAACGGTTAGAGGAAAGAATCGCAAGCTCGTTGAGAATTTGAATTCTCAATTGATTTGAGAATGACATTGTAATGCAAATCACAGTAGCCATCCAAAGGAGGAGGAGGCCCATGAAGCAGGGTCCAAGAGAATAGCCCAAGGCTTGAATGCTATGTAATGAAAGGAAATTTTACTCCTAATTATTAACAGGACTTAATGATATGGTTGGGCTTTCTGTACTGGCACAACCCTATGGTAGGTTTACATGACATGAAGCCCATAGTTAAAATAATAACTAAACCTATATATATCTTCACCTATATTAAATATAATAATATTCCCAAATCATTTAATTAATAAAAAATTTAAAAATTTTAATATTTGGAAAGGTGGAGTTACACTTAGCTCCCACGTGCATGCATTTAATGCTAAGGTGGCCAAGTATGTTCCCATGCGGCTACAATTAACATTTGCAAGCAATTACAGATGTATAGGAGATTAAATAATACAAGTCTATATAAAGCCATGCGGCTGATTGCTAGAAATGTCCATGCGGCTCAGCAAAATTCTATAGGTCAAATTTGGACCAAACGAAATTCTTTGCAACATAAGATCATCAACTTAGCAAAATATGCAAGTTTGATAGATCAAAACTCCCGAAAACCGAAAATACCACAAAGCTAGATTTACAAGAATTTAACCACGGAAATGAAAAATGCTAAGTACTAAAGTGGATTAGAAACACATGAGGAAGACAATGGAACAATAAAAATGGACTTCCTCCATGAAGCAAGGTGCACTTGCCTAAACCTTCCACTCTCTCAGGTTGGTGGAGAAGTAATGGTGGGGAAGAAGAAGAGTAAATGAGGAGAGAGAATTGTGTGATGGGATATTTAATGAAGGTAGTGGTAGGTGGGAGTGGTTTGGTTCACATTAAAATTAAGCAAAATCGAACCATGCAAAACCAAGCCGAACCAAGTCAAGTTGCGCCGAACCAACCAAGGAGACGTGCAATACGGGTCTGCATACGTACACATATACCGAGATACGTAATACGAACAATGGTCATTACAGGAGTCTACATCCCTCCATTATCAAGGTAATTCCTTGCAGACAAAATGCTTTCCTGATATCATAACAAAGAGCATATGATCTGACAAAAACACCTATGAAACAATTATCCTACTAATGTTTTGCTACCACATATATTATTAAAATATCCGCAGTGATGAGTTTCAACTATAATTAACTATTATATATGGTAATTATTAATGGATGCATAAAAGTAAACTATCTGCTTGCTGCCTGAAAGGGTTATATTCTGTCATAAACATATCCATTTATGAAGAACTGAGGCCATATATGTGTCGAGAGACATTCGTAAAACTGTTCATTACTGCATAGGATAAAGAAACAAACACAAAAGTTGGACAACATATATTATATATGTATCGAGTTTGCATCTACATGCAACAACGTGTTATAATTGTAAATTATCTACAAGAGAGAAAATAATTTGCCGATATACCGCAACAGACAAATGGGTGCTCTAGTGGTTGTTGATGCAATATGCATTCCCATCTCAACCTAGATGGATATCACTATTCAATATGCAATAATATGTCCATATTCTAAATCAAATGTCTTCTTAATAATTTTACAGGCCTTTGATACTAAATAATTTTACATGCCTTTGATAAATATCTTATATAGGTCTAAGAGATTTTATTAAAATTCCTATGTAGCTAGTTCTTGTCTTTTTTCATGTATTTCGTCCATGAAGCTTAATTCTTGCTGACTCCACCTGAACTATGACCAATTTGATATAGAATTGTTAATCAGGACATTAAAAAAAATCAACAAAGCCAAAATTGGAGGTTATATGAAATATAAACCTAACAATTATATTATGTATTATGTAGCTTTTTTGTATCAAAGATGGAGACTAAATGTCAGTTATCCCAGATTAGACAATAACCACCACAACAATAAAGCCCATCTATTATTGTTTGGAGTTTTCATTCTCCCATAAACTGAAAATCAAAGCATATTTTCTGATCAGTTTAAGGTGGAATTGGTCCAATGAAAAGTGTGAAAATTAATTACAAAAAGTTGGAAAGAGTGGAATAAAAAAGTTATTTAGGAGAACTTCTTGCATTTCCTATTCGACTTCCTACCAAAGAATGGGAATGTGAAAACCTGAGTTTTAGGGATCCAGGGGTGAGAAGGTGACAATCGTAGGGACAAGCAAACGCTCCCACGTACATGTAGAAGCATGAAATTTCACAACCAGAAAGCCCATGCGCCAGGCATTTTATGCGCCAGAACTCAGACAGCTAATCAAATAAGCCATAGACATTCGAAGAAGGACTTTTTATTTATATATATATAAGTCTATTACATGTCTAGAAAAGGTTGTACAAAGGAGAATTTTTCCAAAGGAAGAATCCTAGATCTACAGCCAACAGCCACCATGCGCCTTCCAGATAGGCGCAGCAACCACCATGCGCCTTCCGATAGGCGCAGCAGTCACCATGCGCCTTCCAGATAGGCGCAGCAACCACCATGCGCCTTCCGATGGGCGCAGCAGTCACCATGCGCTGTCAGCCAGGCGCAGCAGATGTCATGTGCCTCCAGCCAGGCGTATCCCACCATCTCTTTAGCAGCTCAGTTATGTGCATCCAGCTCAGTTATGTGCATCCCTTCAGCAGCACTCTTCCAACCAGGCTCACCTGGCCGAGCAGAGCCCAGTTATGTGCTGCTCTTCCAGCCAGGGTCACCTGATAAGTGCTTCGATTACACAAAGTATTTAACCCTCTGGCTGGAACCAAGGAAGAGAAGAGCACGACAAAGCTGTGGCCAGGGGAGGCTTCGAAAGAGCCTCCAAAGACCAAGGAAGACCGTGATCGAAATCATGGCACAAGGAGCTTTCAACACAATCAAAGTGGGCGGCACCCACTTTGAAGGAAGAGAGAGCCTAGCACCGCCATTCCGATCTATGGCTCTTCCGAAACAACGGAGACGAGGCCCGAACATCCCTATCTTTGGATGCAACAGGCACCTTCCGCCTGCCTCAGAAGCCCTCGACTCCGTCTTTTGGATGTAACAGTCACCTTCAAGTGCATCGAAGACAACACGACGTCTCATCTTCACCCTCGGGAGCACTTCGTCAACAGAATGCACCCACATATCCAAGTTCATGTTGGAAGTACGTGAGGGAACGAGGAGCAAACCTTCTCTCCATGCCACTATTTATAGGCCGGGCAAATCAAACCCATGCGCCAAGTGGATGACTCTCCAAATTCTGTGCAATGAATTTGCATTAAATGGATGAACCGGACGCCGCAAATTCAGCCAAACGGCTATTTTTAGCACTCGAGGAGCGAGACAGCCGTATCATTAAAGGACATGTCGGATGCGCCAGCCAAACATCGCATCACATGGACGCACCCTCCAGCATCAGGCGCATCACACAGATGCGCCCTACAGTACCCGGCGCATCACAGAGGATGCGCCCCCCTCACATCTCTATACCGAGTGGGACACCAACCAATGTGCCCACTCAGCTGTCCATCGAACGTCACAAACATTAAATGCTGAACTGACACTAGAGTTGGCAGCACGCTTCTCAAAGTCTGAACAGTTGACAGCTTTTTCAGAGAACGAAGCGTCGGCAACGTCAGCATCATCATGACTCTATTCCGACGGCTACTGCCACGTGGCCGTCCGTATGCGCCTCTACGGCCATGCGTCCAAATCGCCATGTGCCTCTACGGCCATGCGTCCAAACCAGCATGCGCCTCAAAAGCCGTGTGCCTCAGACCCTTCACTGATCCCTAAAGACAGAAGAAGAGTCTCCAGTTGAAGCTTTGCATGCGCCTCAAAAGCCATGCGCCCCAGACTGATCTCTGATCCCGAAAGACAGAAGGAAAGTCGCCTGCATGTGCCTCAAAAGCCATGCGCTCTAAATGGTTTGTAACCCCTAAAGGTTATGAGCCGCAGCCTCCTCCTGCGCCCAATCAAGGCGCAGCTCACCAGATTACTTCCCCCCACCAAATCCGAGATCTTCGAGCCATAGGTCGATGACACGTGTCCTTTGACTCAACTCGTCCAAGATTTCAGCAACAGAAAGATCTTCTCCTCTGCTACGTGCCGGCTCACAACAGCAGTATGAAGAGTTCTCCCTCTCAATCAGGGCACATCATCTATGCGCCTCCATCTGTAACCTCCATGTGGCGTCCCCACACACCGGCGCATCCTACATGCGCGCATGAGTAGCCAGCCTGCAAAACTATAAATAGAGGGATCTTCTCCTTCACACACACACACACAGAATCCACAACGAACATACAAGGAATCATCAGAGAGGCAGATACAGACACTCAACGTCTTCATCCTCTCAGCAAGCTCCAGCACCCAGAGCAATCCACACCTTCAGAGAACCGATAACCGTCGTCAGCCCGTCAACGGAGTCAACGCATTACCACTTGCTCCATTGGCACTAGGGACCCAGCTTAAACAAAAGTGTACTCCTAGGACTACATCTAAGTCCTACATTGTAACACTGTTCTGTTTGTATTAAAGTTTTCAATCAAACAATTTTAATGGCAAACAAACGGGCGACTCTGCTGGGGACTTCTTTCTCTTCTTCCGAGAAAGTCGTGTCACAGGCCGACGACGTGAAGGTGGGCTCCTCCCACAAGACGCTGGTCGTGCGCCTCAATCAACAGGCGTACGGGGAGTTCATTTCTGAAGGAAGTACGAGTCCTTCGAAGCGGCTACCAAAGCCGAAGAAGATCCGTACGGCCTGGGTGCGCAAGGTCGACGCCTCGGGCACCACCACTGAAGGGGATGCAGCAATCCAGTCTTCCCTTCCTGCTGACGTTCCCAGCAACCAAGATGTGCCCGCCGATGCAGCGCATCTCTTGGGAAAGCGTGCGGCCGACCACGTTCTCCAGCTATCTCCCTCTCAGGCGAGGAAGATACGTCGACGAAGCAGGGGCGCAGCCAATGCCCCGCGCATCACCTCTGATGCGTCACAAAAAGCCTCTGTCTTTGACAGACTCACTCGCTGTAATGGCGAGAAGAATTTGGATGCTGAGTACTATGCGCCCCAGCGGGCTGGTACGAAGAAATCCAAGGCGGCACGGGCCATGCGCCACAGACGTGCTATGCCAGCAGCCGGTCAGAGGCACGCGCTCTTCATCACGCACGCTGCCGATGGCAAGCTGTACAAGGTTGACTCAAGTGCTTCTGCACCAACAATGAGTCGGTCTTCAAAGTCCTCATCTCGCCTGGGCGCATCTGCTGCGTGCACAACCAAGTCGAGAGAGGCAAACTCAGTGGTCTTGAACTCCCGTACCTCCTCTGGTTGTGCGTTTGAGGTCCGTTCAAGTCACTTCAAATGTTGTGGTTCCCCCACTACTGATCGTGATGCCTGCTTGGTATTAGATCAGGGGGCGCAGCACTCACCTGACCACCCCGGCGTTTGGCCTTGCCATACGTCTGAAGGGGGTGTGAAGGCACCACTCTCCTCCAACGACCTACGCAACGTGATCACTCACAAGCGCCGATCAGGAGAGTCGACCAACAAGCATGATGCGCCTCTTACGGGGCATACTTGTGCGGTGGTCACCATCAACTGCTGTTGCGAGGCGGCAGCTCCACCAAGATAGTCGGTCTTCCAACGACTGCAATCATCGACACCTCTCCGACGTCGCCTTGGGACGAAGGTGTCAGCTGAAGAGGAGCCAAAGGTTGCTTCATGCAACGTGGTCTCCAACACCTCATCAATCCGGAAGACGACTGCCAATTCCTCGTCTTCATCCAAAAGCCAGCCGAGGAAAACCAAGGCAGCTGTCTCGACCTCTGGAGTGTTTGAAGGCACTCGGTCGAGGAAGAAGTCCTTGGAGGAAGCTGGGGGTAGCCAGACCCTTGTTGAACCTCCTTCCGAAGACGAAGATGTCCAAAGCACAGCTGCGGCGGATCTTCATCATCAAGGCGAGATTACTCTCCCTGAAGCCCCTCAACATGAGGGTGTCCTCCAGGACACTGCCGGGGGTAGTTCTGGAAACGAAGAGGTCCTTCAAGACGGAGCTGAGGGCAAGCAGACCCTTGCAGATGCGCCTATTGGAGATGAACTCCAGAATGTGGCTGGGGGTGGCCCAACACCAGGAGAAGTGACTCTCCCGCATGAGAGTGAGGCCGAAAGCGAAGCCTCAACCAATCCATCCACTCCTGGCCGAGTCAGGACAGTATACATGGCTGGGGATGATGTCGAGTCTGATGCGCCGTCACAGGACATAGTCCAGCGCATAGACTCATTGGAGGGAGGACTCAAAACCCTCTCTGCCTCTATACAAGCACTGACCCAAGCAGTGTTTGAGATGCGGTCAGCCTTGATCAGGACACCTTCAACTGGTCCTGACCCAGGAGCTAATGGGGAGTCGAGTGTGCCCCTCCAACGGGCGCCCTCAGATACAGAAGCATCACGGACCTCGGAGCCCTCAAATGCTCTAATCCAGATGGTACCTCCTTTCCCGACTCCTAGCTCTACGAAGGATGTGGTCGAAATGATCAAAGACCTGCGGGAGCGCTTCGAGTCCAAGAACAGGTAAGAGGAACGCCAGAAAATGGGCATTCTCCAGCCTTATCCCCTCGAGTGGAACAAGGTGGTTTATCCCCCGAAGTATAAACCACAAACACTCACCCATACGACGGGAAGGACTCTCCGCGACGGTACCTGACGTACTTCCAGTCACAGACAGGGCATCTTTCGAAGGAGGACGCGCTCCTCACCAGTATCTTTGTCGGGGCCCTGAAAGGAGTGGCGTATGACTGGTACTGCAGCCTCCCCGACAATTCCATATCGTCCTTCGACGACCTGACGTGCCTCTTCCACGACCGCTTCTACGACGGCGGGAAGGACATGACGATGGCGTCTCTCATAGAGATACGTCAGAAGGAGAAGGAAACGGTTCGGGCGTTCATCGAACGCTTCCGACAGGCTTGCTTCAGGCTACCTCCAGGCATGCCAGAACATGCGCTCCTCTCCGCTTGCAGCATGAACATGTTGCCTGCAGTAAAGCTCTGGCTCAACTCTACTCCCCCTCCTGACTGGAGCTCCCTGATCATCGAAGCTGAAGCAGCAGAAAAGAAGGCGGCCAATGCACGTCTTTTGGGTGTCAGCTTCCCCGCCTTTGACGATAAGGGGAAAAAGTCTGCAGCTAACAGCTCCGGACGAGAAGCAAAGGGGAAACAGGCATTGACTGTTAATGCCTCAAAAGGCGCATCTGCGCCTACTCAGAAGCCTCCACTGGCACCGAGACCCAAGGAGGTTTATTCATTCAATGATGACGACACCCTGCAACTTTTCGAGATACTGAAGCAGGGTGACAAGATCAAGCTACCGGACCCAAATCGGCCCGATGAAGTTGGGAAAGTGGACAACCCAAGGTACTGTCACTACCATCGGTTTGTCGGACACCCGACCAAGGACTGCTACGTCCTCAAGAATTACATCCAGCGTATGATCAATGCGGATGTAATCTCCGTCGACTATGAAGAGAAGACGGTGTCGGCCAATGTGGTTTCACTTCAGTTCGGCACCTTGCCGCCAACTACCACACAAGATGGCGTCGTCCCCATCCCTAAGGCGACAATGGAGGTGGTAAACTTACCACCTACTCGTGACAATGTGAGTGGACTCACCCCGCTCACCACATCTCGATGAGAGGTCCTCTGGGTTCACCCCGACCTCGTCTCCGAGGTGACTCAATCGGAGGTACGCCCTACCTCCAAATCAAAAGGCAGGAAGATCAAGTCTTGCTGTACAGTCTCTTCTTTAACAGAAGAGGCACTTCCAGTACAAACGCGTGCACAACAGAACTCCCAATCCGGCAAAGCCGCCGCCGAGGTGGTGCCTCCTAGCACCATCCCTGAGGAGGGTCCATCTAAGCCCTCAGCAGCCAATAAGCAGAAGCAGGTGGAGGCCCGTTTTGACAGACCTCTACGGAAGGAGAATGCTTCGGGGCTGTCCAAGCCTCACAACTTCGACATTCTGGCACAATTAGCCAGTACACCTGCGTGCCTGTCTTTGTTCGAGCTCCTACGTCTTTCTAAAGATTCCCGAGAAGCTCTCTGCGAAGCTCTGAAGGACGCTGAATCCTTTCTCAGTCAGGTCAAGCAGCCTGAAGACCTCCCAACTACTTGTGCACACTGTCATTGCGCGGATGAAGTTATCCCTAACATAACTTTCACCCAACAAGACATGCTGCTCAAGCATCACCGACATAACCGACCGCTGTATTATACAGGATACATTGGCTCGGTCAAGGTGAGCCGGATTCAGATCGATCCTGGGTCTTCCCTAAGCATCATTCTGAAGGCGCTGCTATCTAAGCTGGGGATCCCGATGTACCGGCTGGCGCCCTCTAATACAACCATCAGTGGTTTCAATGCTAGCAAGAGCGAGCCATTGGGCAAGATCCGACTGAAGTGTCACATTGGCAGCCTCAAAACTGAGGTGACTTTTTATGTGGTAGATGCCGAGGTCAACTACAACATCCTACTCGGTCGACCATGGCTGCATGAGTACATGGTGGTGCCCTCCACGCTCCACCAGTGCATAAAGTATGTATCCACCAATGGCGTCATCCGGACGGAGTTTGCAGACATCGATCCTTTCAAAGGAATTGAAGCCTACTTCACCGATTCCGACTTGTACAAGCCCATTGACGAGGAGGATGCCAACGACGCTGATGATGAGGCAGAGACGGTAGCAGAGCCGGACATGGAGCCTGAGACGACTCCCGACGCCCCCTTGAAAATCCGACTGAAGGGGAAACCACCCCAGAAGGCGCCTCCAATGAGCATCAAGCTATCAGGGAAAGCGCCGGCTCGCGAAGCACCCCTGAAGATACGCCTCAAGGGAAAGCCACCTCAAACATCGGCTCCCCTGGTGGCAAAATTACAAGGGAAGGCACCACTCACCGGAGGCGTAGCCGAGGTGCCTCTCAAGGTGCGTCTCAAGGGCAAGCCGCCGCAGTCATCCAAGGTGTCAGAGAAGGCTCATATAACCCTTTCAGACCCCAAAGCTGTGTTGGACTCTCCTAGTCCGTCCCCAGTTCTTACAGACGAGGAGCTTGATGATTATATCTCGGCTGATGTAGAGGCACCCTCCTTTGACAATGTAATCCCACGGGATAAGATCTCGTATTTTATCAATAATAGAGTGTCTTTTAATTATTCTTGTCTTTCACACTGGAATGCCATGTATACATTAGACCATGCTCTACGGTCGTTGCAAACACAAATAACGACCGTCTACCATAATCGAGTAGTCCCGTCTCAAGGAGTCTTCATAGTCCCTCCACGGAGCCGAGACCAAGGCACTATCATCTCGGGCAAAGTCGAGCGTCATCGGGACCTCCCGTCAATCGAGCCCGAACCTGATACCGGCAGAGTACAAGTCTATCGGTACACGGATGCGGCAAAGCACATCATCCAAAAGATGGGCTACGACCTGAAAAGCAACAAAGGCTTAAACTACGGCAAGGGTCGGCATCTCCCTGTCCGACTTTCGATGCCCAATGGAAAGCCACAGGACTATTATAATCGGACTGGACGAGGGTTAGGCTATGTCACACCGCCATCAACCCCAGAGAGTTCAGATGCAGAAGACATAGAACATTCCCACTCGTCCGAAGCATCGACTTGGGATTCCGATACCAGTATCGGATCAGTCTTCAGGAAAGTGCTGTCAGCTAACATGACGTTAGCACAACCTCAAAAAGGTGAAGGCGAAGACCAAGCGCCAGAACCCTTCGAAGAAGAACCCTGGGCCCAACGCCTAGAGGAACAATGGGAATCTCGTTTTGAGCTTCGTGAACCTCCCACCGAAGACGAAGTCGAGCAGATCGACCTCGGGGAGGGGTCTTCTTCCAAACCCATCTTTATCAGTAAAAGCCTGGAAGGAGAAGATCGAGAATCTTTAATCCAACTGGCTAAAGAGTATATCGACGTCTTCGCCTGGAGCTATGAAGACATGCCGGGACTCGATCCACAGATCGCAATGCATAGGTTGAACATCTTACCTGATGCCAAACCTATCAAACAACAGCAGCGACGCTTCCGTCCGGACATCATGAATGCCATCGATCAGGAGGTAGACAAACTCTTGACCAGCGGCTTCATCCGTGAGGAACAACACCCGGATTGGGTAGCCAACATCGTTTCTGTCACTAAGAAGAACGGGAAGATACGAGTCTGTATCGACTTCAGGGATCTCAACTCTGCTTGCCCGAAGGACGAATTCCTGCTTCCAATCACTGATGTGATGATCGACAACACATGTGGCTTTGAGCGCATGTCCTTCATGGACGGGTATTCAGGCTACAATCAAATCAAGATGTTCCCCGATGACGCAAATCACACGTCATTCAGGACTCCAAAGGGTGTTTTCTGCTACACAGTAATGCCCTTCGGCTTGAAGAACGCCGGTGCGACATACCAGCGAGCTATGAGCACCATCTTCCGTCAACATCTTCGCAAGACAGTCGAATGCTATGTTGACGACATCGCAGTCAAGAGCCGCCTCAAAAGAGATCACCTACAGGACCTGAAGACGGTCTTCGATCTCATGTGGGCACATCAACTCAAAATAAACCCCGCTAAATCCTTTCTGGGGGTTTCTAGCGGCAAATTCTTGGGCTTTGTCATCACAGCGAAAGGCATTCATGTTGATCCTGAGAAGACCAAAGCCATCCTCAACATGGACCCTCCGAAGAACCTTCGAGAACTTCGGGGCTTACAGGGACGTCTGGCATATATCCGGAGGTTCATAGCGAACCTCTCCGGTAGATGTCAACCCTTTACTCAGCTCATAAAGAAGGGAGTCTCTTACGTCTGGACCGAGGAGTACCAAAAGGCTTTCGACGACATAAAGGCTTACCTAACAAGCCCACCAGTCCTGGTAGCGCCAGTCATCGGCAAACCATTTCTCCTCTACGTTCGTGCTATGGATCATTCTCTTGGCGCTCTGCTGGCTCAAAACAGCGATACAGGCTACGAGCAAGCAATCTACTACCTCAGTCGAACACTCATCGGGGCCGAACACCGGTATAACCCCGTCGAAAAGGAGTGCTTGGCTTTGGTGTTTGCCATCCATAAGACTCGTCATTATGTCTCGGGTTAGACAATTCATGTCATTTCCTGAGTCAATCCGCTCAGAGTCCTCATGACGAAGCCAGGATCATTGAACTCCCGGCTGGCTACATGGGCGATCTTGCTAACACCGTACAACATGGTGTTTGTGCCGCAAAAAGCTGTTAAGGGTCAAGCTCTGGCTGACTTTTTAGCTGCACACCCCATCCCAGAATCCTCAAAACTCTATGAAGATATCCCGGATGAGGTCCAAGAATCCAACGTCACCGAAGGAAGCTCCGTTTGGCGGATGTTCTTCGACGGCGCTTCGAGAACAGGCCCCAAAGGCTATATCATCGCAGGAGTGGGGGTAGTCTTAGTCTCCCCCGATCAGCTGGTCATCCAGCGTGCGTACTCTCTTTCGAAGCCGTGCTCCAACAATGTTGCCGAGTACAACGCACTCGTCATGGGACTCCAGCTCGCACAACAGCTGGGGGTCGACCATCTGGAAGCTTACGGCGACTCAAAACTCGTCGTAAACCAGGTTCGGGGACAATACGAAGTTCGCCATGAAGATTTAATCCCTTATCATGAAGTCGCGTTGAACATCATTTCAACCTTCACCGGGTTCTTCATTGAACATGTCCCCCGTTTACAAAACTTGGCGGCCGATGCTCTGGCCGGCCTCGCAGCCTCATTAGCAGCGCCCTTTGGGACTCAACACTATATCACGGTAACAGGACGAGATATGATTTGTCCCAGAAACAACCTATGCTTGTGGGTGGCTCACGCCATGCCGACAAACACTGGTGTTAATGTCCGAGACTGGAGGTTCCCATTCATCGACTTCGCTGTCTACGAAATCCTTCCAGAGGACCCGAAGGAAGCCGTCTCAGCCAGGAGACGCTCTCTTCGATTCTACTACGATACAGCTACCAAAACGCTGTACCGACGCTCCTTCGATGGGCTCCTCATTCGATGCCTGTCCAATGAAGAAGCAGCCGAAGCTCTTCAAGAAGCTCATGACGGAACTTGTGGAGCTCATCAACCCGGTCCTAAGTTGCAAGATCGACTGCGACGTATGGGCTACTACTGGCCAACCATGGCTGTCGACGCTGTCGAATATGCTAAGAAGTGCCATGCGTGCCAACTTCATGCAGACTTCATACATACACCATCGGAGCCGCTACATCCTACAGTCGCCTCCTGGCCCTTCGAAGCCTGGGACATGGACATTGTAGGGCCAATCATCTCTCCTTCATCGAGAGGACACCGTTTCATCCTGGCCATCACCGACTACTTCTCCAAATGGGCGGAAGCAGTTCCACTAGCAGAAGTAAAAAGCTCTAGGGTGGTCAGCTTTATCAAACACCATGTCATTTACCGTTTCGGAGTACCCCGGCGGATCATCCATGACAATGGTCCTCAGTTTATCAGCCACATTTTCAGCAGGTTCTGTGACAAGAATCGCATTCAGAACGTGGCCTCAACCGCCTACAATCCGGCAGCAAACGGATTGGCTGAGGCATTCAAAAAAACTATCGTTAGGCTGCTCAAAAAGGTCGTGTCATCCAACAAACACGACTGGGACAAAAAGCTTGGCGAATGCCTTTGGGCCTACCGTACAACGGTACGGACCCCAACAGGCAACACTCCATTCTTCCTGGTCTACGGGAGCAAAGCAGTACTGCCTCTCGAGATACAGATACCTTCGCTCTGCGTAGCAATCACAAACAAACTCACAGAAGAGGACAATCAACGTCGTCGTCTGCGGGAACTGGAGGCACTTGACGAAAAGCGTCTCCTAGCTCAATAACGCATCGAGCTCTACCAAGCCCGTATATCACAGGCTTTCAACAAGAAGGTCAAACAGAGGACTTTCCAAGTTGGCGACCTGGTTTTAGTAGTCAGAAGACCAATGGTGTTGACCCACAAGACACCAGGAAAGTTCGAGCCCAAGTGGGAAGGACCTTTCATCATAGAAATGGTATACTCAAACGGTGCTTACCGCCTCGCCAAACCCAATGGGGACTTGTTCATGATGCCCATCAATGGCAAGTTCCTAAAGAAGTACTATTCTTGACATCCTCCAGATATGTACTTCCCCAAACAACCTCTTTCCACAAACTCATACGCTTCCGGAACCCAGCTGTTCCGTGGCATCTTCCAGTAGAAAGATAACCACGTCCATATTACCTCTGAATTGTCTCTCTACACCCTACAAAGCGGAATCTTACACTTCGTAAGCCTACGCTACCCTTCATGTTTACCACGTCCATATTACCTCTGAGTAAACATCTTGTACAAACAACCCCTGCGTTATTGTACATTTATCGCAGAACTTCCACGTCCATATAACCTCTGAGTTGTTCAGCGTATCCTCCAAGATCATTCCTACCACGTCCATAATACCTCTGAGTAGGGAGATTCTATCATTTCGAACCCAATGATTGCCACGTCCATATTATCTCTGAGCAAACATAATGGTTCCTTCAAACTTATTATCTGTACCTGAAAACCAAGGTGCGCAAAAGATAATAGGTCCACACAAATCATCAAGTTTATGACAACAAAAGATGAACACATCACAAAAAAGTTGTAGACTTCTTTATTCTTCTGAAAAAAAGGAGTACAAGAAGCTACATCATCCCCCAGTAAGGGTTGCAAAAGAACACAAAAAAAAAGGGAAAAAGCTATGGTCCCTGAATCTCCCCAGGATGGGCTGAGAGCTCCCTGACTCGAAGCTTTAAGTCGACTGAGCGGACCTCCACCGTCGTCAGGACTCGTCGCTCTGCTTCTTGGCGCATCAATTCAACGGCCCCAGCGGAAGTATCACTTGCATGCTTCTCATCAAGCTGTTGTCGTTGCTGCGCCAAGGCAAGAGTCTGCTGAGTAAAAGTTGCTTCATCCTTCTTAAATGCTGCATGTTCAGCCCGGACACGCTCGACCTCTAACTGGAGTCAGGCCCGTTGGTCTTTAAGGTGGCGCATCTGGGTGTCGATATCCGCGATATTAGCTTCCAATGCAGCTCGAGTTTCCACCGTCGTCTTCATGGACTGAGACAACTACTCTACCGCAGCCTCAGTCTCAGCCACCTCGCGCTCCCAAACGCCCACGGTGGCCTGGTATGAAGACTCGATCTCGGCAATCAGCTTCCCCTTCTCCGCATCTATCAGGACAGAGAGGTCGTTTCGCTGGATGCGTTGAAGTTTCGCGAGCCGCTCATCCAGCTCAATCACCGAAGCCTCCAGAATTTCGGCCATATGGTCGTGGCCTTGGTGAATACGAATCAGCTCGATGCAGGGCATTGCCAGAGCTTTTGCCGTCGCAAAACTTCCATTGGCATCCATCACAGCAGATACACCCTTCTGCAACATTTTGTACACCCCCTCGACGAGGAATTTCACATACTCATCTGCATCCGCCAGGACCTGCGGTGTCATGGCAAGAGTTGGAGGAGCTACTACAGTTTGCAGACCGGAAGAAGATCCGTCAACCTCAACCAGCGAGGCTTGAACCTCGGCATCAATGGGCTCTTCATCAACAGGGGCTGGACTTCTAGCCCGAGGAGCCGAAGCAACAGAAGGAGCCAGCACAGGCGTCGAGATGGTCCCCCAAGTAGAAGGAGCTACAGAGGGTTCTACACCCTTACCCTTCTCAAGCCCGGAGGAACCTCCGACGTCAACAGCCACCTCTTCTACCCCCAACGTCCTATCAACGGTTGGTACCTCCCTTGGCAGAATAGGGAGATTATCACTTGTCTCTTGACCCGTCGTAGCGGTCTTGACTGACAGACGGGTCTCATCATCGAGTCCCTCAACAGGGACAGAATCTGTCGCTACCTCCTGAGTGGTAGCCGCCTCAACTTCCACGGTTGAAGCCGGGGTAGGACTCGGCAATGATGCAGCCGACCTCCCCTTATCATGATGAAGAGGGGATTCAACCCTCTCCTCTGTCTCAACCATATCTGCTGTCCCCGCAGCAGATTCTTGCAAGACCGGAGGAACGTCATCGGAAGGCGACGAACTCCAGTCTACTTCATCATCAGGATGCCTCGAGTCTGCTGGACCCTCAGCATCCAAGGCCTCCACGGCAGACGGTGCTCTCCCAGAAGTTGTTGCGACCTCAAAGTCAGGAGATATTAAAACCTCCGCAGGAACATCTTCGGGACCTTCCTCCACGGGAGACATTAGCATCGGTGGAATGCACTCATCAGAAGAGCCTGCCACCTCCTTCGGTTTACTAGCGCCCGATTTTGAAACACGGGACTTCTTCTTCAATCCCTACAAGAAGAAGAGCATAAGTCGCCACAATGACGAAAAGAATTGGAATTATGAAATATTCCTTACCTCAGCAGGGATTGATCCTGCTGGCATTATAAGTGGCACTTCCGTAACCTTCGGGGTCGGCACCTTTCTCGACCTTTTTGGTACAGAAGAACCAGCTTCTGTGTCAGCACGCCTTTTCCCGACAGACGGGTCTCCCACTGGTACTGCAGCAGCAGCCCGATACCCCGCCAACTCTGGTGGACGATATGATCGGGCTGCCATCAACATATTCGCTGTCGCCTCCAGCTGGGTTCCAATAATGAAACTAGTCTCCCTGTCATACCCAGGAGACATAGCAGTCATAGTGCAATACAGCTTGGCGGCCGGATATAGGATCGGCGGCCGAGGATTGCGAACTGGCGTGGTGAACTTAACGCTAGTGCATCCAGCGTTATAATATTGCCAGCCCCGGGCTCCATCCAGCAAACTCCCGATGAAGCCTAAACTACTACTGGGATTCTGCAACATTAACTGGATATAGCCAAATTGACGAGCAAATCGGCTTGGCAGATAAGGCTCCAGATAACACCTATTCTGGTTGCGGTAGACCAGGTGAGAAGGCCGGATACTCTGCAACCAACGAAAACTCCATTTCGGCAGAGTGACCGCATCTTCGCCAGAGTCAACTAAATCTTGGTCGGCCTCGAAATCTTTGAAGATCGGGCCAACCTTGACAATCTTCCACCCCTGAAGGTAGGACAAGACTCTCCTGCAAACGGGGACGCCAGTGTAAGACCACTTCCTCTTATAGAAGCGGCGAATGAAGGCATCTCCTTCGACATGGTCCTCCTCCGGACCGGGACTCATCACGTTCGGATGATGCAAGATCAGCTACCCCATAAGATAATGGAAAGGTAGCTCGGCCCGGGGAAAGTTATCATTATTACCTCTCTCGTGGATCACATCATCGGCAAAGGACCTCAAACTGCACAACAGGTTGCACACCATCGCGGGGAGGAGAGCCAAAGGCCGTCCACAGGCCAACTTCACCGCAGGCAAAATGAGATTCCGATGTACCCTCTCGACGGCACCGGATCCACCTGCAAATACGCAATCCCGGAGCCATATCATCAAGTAGGACGTCAACACTGCCTTGGATGACATCCGGTGCCCGCAGTGCCAGAAACAGCTGTACGTAGCCTTGCCGCCCTCATTAGAGTGTGGGGTCCTTTCGTCCAGCCGGCTTATTTCAGAACTCACTTCCGCGGGCTTCAATCCCTACGGAGTCGCAAACCGAATCCTCGAAGGATCCGTCAAATCCTGCCTGAAGACGTAGTCCCTCCAAGCAGTCACATGAGGCTGGGTCTTGCCCTTGTCCCTCCGGTGCATCAGATAATGATGGCTTGTCACCTCTTTGAAAACAGCCATCATCTCCGGATCCTTATCCTCCAGAACTTGGATCTCTTCATTTGATGGAAAATATTCCTCGTACGGTTCCGAGCCCCAAGGAAGCTTGGATACTTCGTACATCTCATGAAGGGCCAATCCCAACTCCCCCACCGGAGTAAAGAAGCTACCAGTCTGGGCATTGAAAAGCTCCAAGAGCGCAAGGAACATAGGCTTATTGAGGTCCACGCCTGCCTGCGTGGCCCGAATGGCGACTGTCAGCCCGATCTCTTTAAGTTCAACCTCGAACCTTGAAAGCACCCAAGTGGTCAACTCGTCCCACTTCGAGATGTAGTGACACCAGCCTTCGACTCTGAAGCTACCTGTCGGATACATCACCTTTGATGTCAGCATCCGATTTGCAAAGATCGGGGCACTGAAGGGAAACATGTCGTTTGGGACCTCACTGTAGATGCTCCCAGGACGCAAGGCTCGATAACTGAAAGAAGAACCGGCTCGTGAAGCAGTCAAAGTATCTCGCTAGTTCGAGGAGGCATCAATTGAGAGGGTACCTCCCAAGGCCCCTCCTTGAGAGGGAGTAAGTTCCCAACCCATCCTTCTCTTCGAAGCTAGACGATAAAAAGCCGTCAGCGGCAACTGGCGGTCAACCTGCCGCATGTACAAAACCATGCCTTTGGCAGAAAAGAACCAGTCTTCTCTAATCCTCAGTATCTTCGCTTCGGAAGAGACTAGTCGGTCGCCAAACAGAAAGGCAGGTTTTAAGAAAGTTACACTTTCGGATTCAGCAGACTTCAGTTTACCACTCTCCGTCATACTCTGGAGGAAAAGAGGCAACTGGGTCTGGATTTGTAGCATTCTCTCACGAGGTTGGTCCAGTAAGATAGCATCCTTCGCAGGATTGATCACCGCCTCGTCAAAATCAACTCCCATCTGACAAAGAGAAGCATCCAGAAGGACCTCATTCAACAAAGGGATCGTCATCGACACTGATACAACAAAGGTGGAAGTCAGGCAAAAATGTCAAATAGCTTCGGCGCATCATCAGGACGTAAGCCCATGCGCGCCAGCATCAGAGCTTCGGCGCATCATCAAGGCGTAAGCCCATGCGCGTCAACTTGCTTCGGCGCATCATCAGGGCGTAAGCCCATACGCGTCAGCATTGGAGCTTCGGCACATCATCAGAGCGTGAGCTCATGCGCGTCAGCGAAGGCTTCGGCGCATCATCAGGGTACGAAACCCATGCGCGTCAGCCATTAAACCTCGGTGTACGATAAAGGTGTAAACCTATGCACGTCGGCGGGGTAGAACCTCGGCGTATCATCAGGACAAAAGTCCATACGCGTCAGCAAATCTGAGTTAGGGCACAGTCTGGCCCAAAAGCTTATGTGAAGGAGATAAAACCCACCCGTCACCTCAGGACGAACGTCGGCCGAAGTTGCAGGGGTGATAGGTGCATCCTCATCAACGAACTCCTTCGCTTTCTCCTTCCCCTTGCCGGCACCACCGCGAGGAGTCTTGGGAGCCATTCTCTCAGAGAAGAAAAAGTTAGGGTTTTGAAGAAAAACTCTAAAGAAAGCAAAGGCACAGAGCAGATGAACTCTCTCTCTCTCTCCAACCCTTACCTATTTATAGGGCTTGGTCGTACGCGTGAACCGATGACGTGTAATCTCAGCCGTCGCTTCGGGTTCCGTGAGGAGATAACAACAAATACAACCAAAAGATCATCATTAATCTTTTGGGTTACCAAGGCGTCATCATCATCAACTGAAAGGAGCATGCGCCCGAACAAGCATGCGCCCAAAAATCATGCGCCCTGACCTCCATGCTTCTTATTCAAAGTATTCCAAAACTTATTCAAAAGTTTTGAAAACTTTGAAGGGGGTCTTGTAGAAGCATGGAATTTCACAACCAGAAAGCCCATGCGCCAGGCATTTTATGCGCCAGAACTCAGACAGCTAATCAAATAAGCCATAGACATTCGAATAAGAACTTTTTATTTATATATATATAAGTCTATTACATGTCTAGAAAAGGTTGTACAAAGGAGAATTTCTACAAATGAAGGATCCTAGATCTACAGCCAACCGCCACCATGTACCTTCCAGATAGGCGCAGCAACCACCATGCGCCTTTCGATAGGCGCAGCAGTCACCATGCGCCTTCTAGATAGGCGCAGCAACCACCATGCGCCTTCCGATGGGCGCAGCAGTCACCATGTGCTGTCAGCCAGGCGCAGCAGATGTCATGCGCCTCCAGCCAGGCGTATCCCACCATCTCTTTAGCAGCTCAGTTATGTGCATCCAGCTCAGTTATGTGCATCCCTTCAGCAGCACTCTTCCAACCAGGCTCACCTGGCCGAGCAGAGCCCAGTTATGTGCTGCTCTTCCAGCCAGGGTCACCTGATAAGTGCTTCGATTACACAAAACATTTAACCCTCTGGCTGGAACCCAGGAAGAGAAGAGCACGGCAAAGCTGTAGCCAGGGGAGGCTTCGAAAGAGCCTCCAAAGACCAAGAAAGATCGTGATCGAAATCATGGCACAAGGAGCTTTCAACACAATCAAAGTGGACGGCACCCACTTTGAAGGAAGAGAGAGCCTAGCACCGCCATTCCGATCTACGACTCTTCCGGAACAACGGAGACGAGGCCCGAACATCCCTATCTTTGGATGCAACAGTGTCATATCCCTATTTTAGAAATAGGTATATGACTGTAATTTGACCGTATTATTGTATTTAGAGGATTTTAATTTTTGGGGTATTCTTGAATTTTTTATTATTTTCTTGGAGGTAATTTTATCCTCATTATAATTATTATTAATTTTCTTGTTCCTAAACTACCCTCCCAAAATATCTACTCCCCCTCACATCATCCCTCTCTCCTCCCTCACCTTTCCCTCTCTCTCACCTCTCTCTCCTGAAATCTCCCCTCTCTCTTCCCTGGAGACCCCCCCCCAAATCCCCTCTCTCTCTCAGCTCTCTCGCTTCCTCACTCTTCCTCCCTCTCTCCAGTCCCCTTCCCGAGCTTTCCCTCTCTCCCGCTCTTCCCTGGCCCAGCCCCTCCGGCCACCTTCCTCGCCAGCACCACCATTATCGTCATCTCCGCCACCATCATCGTCGTCTCCGCCATCAGCCACCACCACCACGACTTCCAGCCACCGCCGCCACCACCATCGTCCTCTTTTCCTCCTCCTCAGCCCCCTCTTCCAGGAGCCGCGTCGCCATCGTCTCCGCCCTCTCCTCCGCGGCCCTCGGCCTCCCTCCGTCGCGACCACCACCACTCGTGGCCGCCGCCCTCTTTCCGGCCTGCCTGGCCGGAGCTCCTCCTCCTGCTGCTGTTCTCCTCTGCCGCCGGGAGCCCCCGACCCGACTTGGTCGAGCTCCACGACGGCCTCCGTCTCCTCCGCCCTTCTTCTCCGGCCAGCAGTGCCGCCCCGAATTGGCTCCTGCTGCTGACCACCCTCCCCCGCTGGTGGTCCGACCCGACCCAAACTGGCCGAGTCCCCCTCTGGTGAGCTCCTCCACCCTCCTTTCTTCCCTCCTCGGGCTGTGAGCTCCTCGGGAAGCGAGCCCCTCGATCCGCGCGCCTCGGGCAGCGTGCTGCCTCGAGCAGTACGCTGCCTCGTGCAGCGTGTTCCTCGTGCAGCATATTCCTCGGGCAGCGCACCCTCGGTTGGTGCGCTTCCTCGTGTTTTTGGGTCGTGTGCACCTCGGTGTATGTGTCACCTTATTTTGCGCGTACCTCGGTCTACGTGCTGCCTTGGGCAGCAGGACGCCTCGAGCCCTGTGCCACCTTGGACTTTATGCCATCTCGATTTGCGTGTACGTACGAATTTACGTGCCGCCTTGGTTTGTGTATCACTTTGGACTCCACACCGCATCAATTTGCGTGCATACGTCGACTTGTATGTCGCATTGATTTGCGTGCTTTCTTGAATCTCGCTCCGTCTCGATTTGCATGCACGCCTCGATTTGCGTGTCGCATTGATTCGTGTACCATCCCAATATTCGTGTCATCTCGATTCTCGTGCGCATCTCGATATACGTGCATGTCTCGGTTCACGTGTCCGTATCGTTTCGCGTACCTCGGTTTCCGTGCTCGATCCATGCACTGCTTGCAGGACCCACACGGTATAGCCTTCTGCCATCTCTTGTGATTATTCTACTATTTTATTATTTAATTCTAATGATTGTTTATTGTGTGTTCTGAGGATCTCGATTGGCGTGCTAGCTTGGATCGCGACTGTCGAAGACTTGCTTACCTAGCCGAGCCCTCTAGGCAAGTATCCCTTGCTCATCGACGGCTCTTGTCCTCTCTTCTGGATTTTATGGCATTTAATTAATTTGTACTTGTAAACTGTATAACCATGATTAGTGTAGCCTAGTAGTAGAACTGCCATGATGATAACTTAGGATAGCTTGGTCCGATACCGGGATAGACCGTATCGGACAACTCGGATGGGTCATCCACACCTCCGAGGACACGAGCACGACTCACATGTATGGATAGTCCCCATATGCCCCGTATCCGACTCGCGGTCGGGTAACGGCTTTGGCTAACTGTTTTTATGACTTTGTTTGTGGCTTGGGTATGACTGTGGGTCTTGGTGCGCCCTACGTGGCGATTCTTTCTGCATGTGTTGGTTTGGCGCCCAGTACGCATTGTAGTGCTGCTGGAGGCCGAGACTTAGTGTTCTCGGCTAGGGTTGGTGCCCAGTACGCATCGTAGTGCTACTGGAGGCCGAGACTTAGTGTTCTCGAATAGCGATTCTGCGGCGGGTTGCGCAGAGTGGATTTTAGCCCCAATTCGTAGGGTGCTCCCGTCTAGAATACAAAGGAGACTCTGCCGGATTTTTCCAGAACTCCCGGTTGGGAACTTGGTTCGAAGGATTGGGCAGTGCCATTCCTTTGGTTTGCGGGACTGAACTCATGCATGTTCTTCTTGGTATAGCATCCCTGATCTCATTGCCTGCTAGGTAGACTCCCGACTAGATTATTCGCCTAGCGTCTTGATCTGTCCTATCCGCCGGATTGTGTAAGGAGAGCGGTTCTACTCGGATGAAGGTCTGCAACCCTGGTCCTTGTTTGGTTTAAGGGTTGTGGATCTGATCCAGAGGGGTTCATGCAATTCTTACCTTTTCGACGGTATCACCCATTGGACTCTTGACCTGTGACCCTTCTTTTTAGATAGTGTTCTAGTTCAGTTGTTATCCCATCATCTGTCCTGTCCGCCGGATTGTGTAAGGAGAGCGGTTCTACTCGGGTGAAGGTCTGCAACCCTGGTCCTTATTTGGTTTAAGGGTTGTGGATCTGATCCAGAGTGGTTCACACAATCCTTGCCATCTTCCGACGGCGTTGATTAGTGTTGACCCATGTGTTGGGATTATGATCTGATTCGAGGATTGACTATGAGGGAATATGATATTGAGATAGAGATTATGGTAGACTAAGTGGATTCTTAGATAGTGTTGCTAGTTCTTTGGTGATGTCTAATTTGATCAGATATGTCTTTGAGGACTTTTGGATTTTGATACTGGTGCGAGTGTCTCGCAGAACGAGGAGAATATCGAGGGAATTATTATATGATTTTTATTCTACTTCCCAAATGCCCAAACCTGGTACCTTTGTGTATTCCGATAGTTAGAGAACCTGGTTTGATTTCTGTGTCTTGGTAGTTGAGGGGCTTGTTTTCTAGTGGCTTGTGATCATTGACTAGGAGGATTCTTGTGAGTCTGGGAGCCTAGCATTGTTAGGGGGAATGAGATTGGTATTTGGTGGTTGTCTTTATTGACGTGATATTTACTCCCTCATGGATGGGAGACACTTGATAGATTGATTTGGTGGATAGACCGACTTGATATTGGAGCTGTAGGCTCCCATATATGCTTGAGATGTTATTATAGTAGAGGTTCTGGTCTTGTACTTGACCTGATATCCATGCCACGATGTGGGCAGATGACTTCTTGTGACTGACAGAGTTGTCCTTGTCCCAGACCTGACTACCTGTATCCGTGCTATAAGTCCAGCTTACCCTGCGAGGTACTGGCCCTGACCTTGCACTGCGGTGCCCTTTGTCTATTGGCACTTTGAGGTGCTACTTCCATGATTATATGGCGTTGGGATGCCATCATGATATTCTGGCTATATTATATGATTACCTGCACGGGTATCTGGTAGTTGGTCTATAGTCTTAGCGTGGTTAGGATTGCTTGCTTGCTTGTTGCATAACACTAAGAATGGATCACAACTGGGACTATAGGTGCCGAGGCTGATTCTTACTTAGCGTTCTTGTACTGAGGTACGACATCTAGGAGGATGAGCGTGTGACCACGGCATATGATTCCGGATAAATGTTGGGTTAATCTAGGCAACTAAAAATGGTAGAAGCATTGGGAGGGAACGGAATCCCGAGATCGTGCATTACCGGCCGCCACAGGCTCGTCCTGGCGCGTCGGGATTGGCCGCCACGGATATGGCAGTATCCGACTACTATATGTACTCCTGCTTATCCCGGTGGCCTTCCGAGGGACCGGTGCATACCTACCTGCTATGCGTTATTTGGCCTCGCTAGCCCTTGCGGGATATGGCACGATCTGAGGATTCCTATATTGCATTGTTGGGGTAACCCAACCTCCACCTAGACAGCCGTAGGCATTTGAGTGGCCGCTTATTTATATAATTGTTTGGCTTGTTGCTTGCTAAGCTGGCTGGCACGTAACGCTGTCACGGTGCAGTAATTCATTCCCTTGTTCTTGTTTGATGTAGGGATGAGTTACTGTTCCGATGACAGACTACGAGTTCCAGTTGGCAATGCTAGCATTAGTGGATGTTAGGATGACTGTGATGATTGTTGGTTACTTACGTATTAGTGGGATTGCTGCCTTATATTCTGTAATCGTGCGTTGGTACCGCACGATCCCTTACCTTATTTACTGTTTTTAGATGCTATTCCTGTCATATTATATCCTGCTGGTTTTTCTTCGCCCGTCCTTGAGCCTTCCTTTCTGGTACTTGCTACGGTTGGCCTGACCAACCCTGGATTGTTCCCCGATTGCCTGTGACCGACCACGTGGATCTTCCAGACTTGACTTGGAGGACGTGCTTCAGTTTCTGACCATGAGGGAACTGTGTGGGAAGGTATTCTTGTCTACATTATTTTTTATTGTAGACTCTCTGATTATCATATGAGTATTTCCTATTTTTCATATGATTATCTCTCTTGTCGTTATTTCATTGATTATTGCCTGTGGATATGAGATCGGATTTAGGCCATAGACTGCTTGCATGCTAGGATACCCAGCAAGATTGACAGCCACGATCGCCGTATGACGTTTTATACCTCATACGGAGTAGCTGGCCTAGTCCGTCCCAGTATTTTGGTACTGGGGCGTGACAAGGTTTTAGTGGTGGCCCATGCAGGTCTCGTTTTGAGATATTGTTGGGTATCACATGATTGTTGATCTCAGTCCACTATTCCTTGGGATTCTAACTTGCTACACTTGCCCTTCGCTCCCTTGAACTTGTGAATTGGTCCTCATCTCTACCTGGACCTATTTTGCTTTGCCCTGTCTCATTTGTTGTTATCTACCCCTGATCCTTGTTTGATAGATATGATCCTATAGTTGGTCATGTCGATCGTTTTATCCGATGAGATGTCATCTTATCTCCATCATTGGGTTACTTGATTATCTGTCTTGGGTTCTGTACTCTCTACCGGTGTTTCACCTTGGTTGATTTCTTGTTATTCCTTTCGTGCGTTGACTTCGTGCTGACTTAGTATCATTATCGCCCTCTTCGAGCGTTGGCTAGATTGCTGCGGAATGAAGATTTCATCAGGACTCTGAGATTGGATATTTTAACATTTGTTGAGTATCCGAGGGATATTCTTGTATCAATTCGGCTTCCTTGATTCCGGACAGTTCCGCACTCATGATTATCTGTTTCAGATATTATTTTATAGATATACTTGCTATACATTATATTTTGATATGGATCCTTGGTTTGGAATATTTTTCTACGAATATGGAGTATTTTCCTAGAAAAGCTATCTTGTGGTTATTATTGAAGATATTTTCGGATGTGTGTTACGATTCACCTGAATTTTGGATTTTGATGGTTTTCTAGGACTTGTTATATTGTTAGAGATTTTGTGATTTTAGTGATTCGGATGTTTGGGTTATGGATTTGATTCGTTTTGGGCATTTGTCAAGAGTACCGGGTGACCCTAGTATACCTTGACGGCGTGGTAACGAAAGTTGCAGCCGCTCGATTATAGTGCCCTGATGCATCTTTTGCAGCCATTTCGGATGGCGCGGCAAGGAATGATCATGACACACATTTTTCGGATATTGAGAACTACGGTCATCGATTCGAGACAGATATCCTGTATTTTATGATTTGCGAGGATTTTTATGCAATTAGGATTTTACGTTTTCTGACATTGTTTTCGACATTCTATACTTGTTTTGAATTATGGGGTTATTTCGTGTATGCGAGACTTTGATTTTCGAGATTCTTTCGATGTTTTCGATTTACCTTGCGAGTTGATTTATCTAGACCTTGTTCTCTTTGATGTTCTCATATTGAGATTTTGTTCGTTTCTTATTGTATTACTTGATTTCTGTAAGGTGGGTAGAGTTTTCATGGTACCTATATGTACTAGTTTTGAAAATCTTATATATGATTTAGAAATTTCGAGGACAAAATTTTTGTAAGGTGGGTAGGATGTCATATCCCTATTTTAGAAATAGGTATATGACTGTAATTTGACCGTATTATTGTATTTTGAGGATTTTAATTTTTGGGGTATTCTTGAATTTTTTATTATTTTCTTGGAGGTAATTTTATCCTCATTATTATTATTATTAATTTTTTTGTTCCTAAACTACCCTCCCAAAATATCTACTTCCCCTCACATCATCCCTCTCTCCTCCCTCACCTTTCCCTCTCTCTCACCTCTCTCTCCTGAAATCTCCCCTCTCTCTTCCCTGGAGACCCCCCCCAAATCCCCTCTCTCTCTCTCAGCTCTCTCTCTTCCTCACTCTTTCTCCCTCTCTCCAGTCCCCTTCTCGAGCTTCCCCTCTCTCCCGCTCTTCCCTGGCCCAGCCCCTCCGGCCACCTTCCTCGCCAGTACCACCATTATCGTCATCTCCGCCACCATCATCGTCGTCTCCGCCATCAGCCACCACCACCACGACTTCCAGCCACCGCCGCCACCACCATCGTCCTCTTCTCCTCCTCCTTCGCCCCCTCTTCCAGGAGCCGCGTCGCCGTCGTCTCCGCCCTCTCCTCCGCGGCCCCCGGTCTCCCTCCGTCGCGACCACCACCACTCGTGGCCGCCGCCCTCTTCCCGGCCTGCCTGGCCGGAGCTCCTCCTCCTGCTGCTGTTCTCCTCTGCCGCCGGGAGCCCCCGACCCGACTTGGCCGAGCTCCACGACGGCCTCCGTCTCCTCCGCCCTTCTTCTCCGGCCAGCAGCGCCGCCCCGAATTGGCTCCTGCTGCTGACCACCCTCCCCCGCTGGTGGTCCGACCCGACCCGAACTGGCCGAGTCCCCCTCTGGTGAGCTCCGCCACCCTCCTTTCTCCCCTCCTCGGGCTGTGAGCTCCTCGAGGAGCGAGCCCCTCGATCCACGCGCCTCGGGCAGCGTGCTGCCTCGAGCAGTGCACTGCCTCGTACAGCGTATTCCTCGTGCAGCATGTTTCTCGGGCAGCGCACCCTCGGTTGGTGCGCTTCCTCGTGTTTTTGGGTCGTATGCACCTCGGTGTACGTGTCGCCTCGTTTTACGTGTACCTCGGTCTACGTGCTGCCTTGGGCAGTGGGACGCCTCGAGCCCTGTGCCACCTTGGACTTTGTGCCATCTCGATTTGCGTGTACGTACGGATTTATGTGCCGCCTTGGTTTGTGTATCACTTTGGACTCCACACCGCATCGATTTGCGTGTATACGTCGACTTGTATGTCGCATTGATTTGTGTGCTTCCTTGAATCTCGCTCCGTCTCGATTTGCGTGTACGCCTCGATTTGCGTGTCGCGTTGATTCGTGTGCCATCCCGATATTCGTGTCATCTCGATTCTCGTGTGCGTCTCGATATACGTGCACGTCTCGGTTCACGTGTCCGTATCGTTTCGCGTACCTCGGTTTTTGTGCTCGATCCCTGCACTGCTTGCAGGACCCACACGGTATAGCCTTCTGCCATCTCTTGTGATTATTCTACTATTTTATTATTTAATTCTAATGATTGTTTATTGTGTGTTCTGAGGATCTCGATTGGCGTGATAGCTTGGATCGCGACTGTCGAAGACTTGCTTACCTAGCCGAGCCCTCTAGGCAAGTATCCCTTGCTCATCGACGGCTCTTGTCCTCTCTTCTGGATTTTATGGCATTTAATTAATTTGTACTTGTAAACTGTATAACCATGATTAGTGTAGCCTAGTAGTAGAACTGCCATGATGATAACTTAGGATAGCTTGGTCCGATACCGGGATAGACCGTATCGGACAACTCGGATGGGTCATCCACACCTCCGAGGACACGAGCACGACTCACATGTATGGATCGTCCCTATATGCCTCGAATCCGACTCGCGGTCGGGTAACGGCTTTGGCTAACTGTTTTTATGACTTTGTTTGTGGCTTGGGTATGACTGTGGGTCTTGGTGCGCCCTGCATGGCGATTCTTGCTGCATGTGTTGGTTTGGCGCCCAGTACGCATTGTAGTGCTGCTGAAGGCCGAGACTTAGTGTTCTCGGCTAGGGTTGGTGCCCAGTACGCATCGTAGTGCTACTGGAGGCCGAGACTTAGTGTTCTCGAATAGCGATTCTGCGGCGGGTTGCGCCGAGTGGATTTTAGCCCCAATTCGTAGGGTGCTCCCGTCCAGAATACAAAGAAGACTCTGCCGAATTTTTCCAGAACTCCCGGTTAGGAACTTGGTTCGAAGGATTGGGCAGTGCCATTCCTTTGGTTTGCGGGACTGAACTCATGCATGTTCTTCTTGGTATAGCATCCCTGATCTTATTGCCTGCTAGGTAGACTCCCGACTAGATTATTCGCCTAGCGTCTTGATCTGTCCTGTCCGCCGGATTGTGTAAGGAGAGCGGTTCTACTCGGGTGAAGGTCTGCAACCCTGGTCCTTGTTTGGTTTAAGGGTTGTGGATCTGATCCAGAGGGGTTCACGCAATCCTTACCTTTTCGACGGTATCACCCATTGGACTCTTGACCTGTGACCCTTCTTTTTAGATAGTGTTCTAGTTCAGTTGTTATCCCATCATCTGTCCTGTCCGCCGGATTGTGTAAGGAGAGCGGTTCTACTCGGGTGAAGGTCTGCAACCCTGGTCCTTGTTTGGTTTAAGGGTTGTGGATCTGATCCAGAGTGGTTCACACAATCCTTGCCATCTTCCGACGGCGTTGATTAGTGTTGACCCGTGTGTTGGGATTATGATCTGATTCGAGGATTGACTATGAGGGGATATGATATTGAGATAGAGATTATGGTAGACTAAGTGGATTCTTAGATAGTATTGCTAGTTCTTTGGTGATGTCTAATTTGATCAGATATGTCTTTGAGGACTTTTGGATTTTGATACTGGTGCGAGTGTCTCGCGGAACGAGAAGAATATCGAGGGAATTATTATATAATTTTTACTCGACTTCCCAAACGCCCAAACCTGGTACCTTTGTGTATTCCGATAGTTAGAGAACCTGGTTTGATTTTTGTGTCTTGGTAGTTGAGGGGCTTGTTTTCTAGTGGCTTGTGATCATTGACTAGGAGGATTCTTGTGAGTTGAGAGCCTAGCATTGTTAGGGGAAATGAGATTGGTATTTGGTGGTTGTCTTTATTGACGTGATATTCACTCCCTCATGGATGGGAGACACTTGATAGATTGATTTGGTGGATAGACCGACTTGATGATTGGAGCTGTAGGCTCCCATATATGCTTGAGATGTTATTATAGTAGAGGTTCTGGTCTTGTACTTGACCTGATATCCATGCCACGATGTGGGCAGATGACTTCTTGTGACTGACAGAGTTGTCCTTGTCCCAGACCTGACTACCTGTATCCGTGCTATAAGTCCAGCTTACCCTGCGAGGTACTGGCCCTGACCTTACACTGCGGTGCCCTTTGTCTATTGGCACTTTGAGGTGCTACTTCCATGATTATATGGCGTTGCGATGCCATCATGATATTCTGGCTATATTACATGATTACCTGCACGGGTATCTGGTAGTTGGTCTATAGTCTTAGCGTGGTTAGGATTGCTTGCTTGCTTGTTGCATAACACTAAGGATGGATCACAACTGGGACTATAGGTGTCGAGGCTGATTCTTACTTAGCGTTCTCGTACTGAGGTACGACATCTAGGAGGATGAGCGTGTGACCACGACATGTGATTCCGGATAAATGTTGGGTTAATCTAGGCAACTAAAAATGGTAGAAGCATTGGGAGGGAACGGAATCCCGAGATCGTGCATTACCGGCCGCCACAGGCTCGTCCTGGCGCGTCGGGGTTGGCCGCCACGGATATGGCAGTATCCGACTACTATATGTACTCCTGCTTAGCCCGGTGGCCTTCCGAGGGACCGGTGCATACCTGCCTGCTATGCGTTATTTGGCCTCGCTAGCCCTTGCGGGATATGGCACGATCTGAGGATTCCTATATTGCATTGTTGGGGTAACCCAACCTCCACCTAGACAGCCGTAGGCATTTGAGTGGCCGCTTATTTATATAATTGTTTGGCTTGTTGCTTGCTAAGCTGGCTGGCACGTAACGCTGTCCCGGTGCAGTAATTCATTTCCTTGTTCTTGTTTGATGTAGGGATGAGTTACTGTTCCGATGACAGACTACGAGTTCCAGTTGGCAATGCTAGCATTAGTGGATGTTAGGATGACTGTGATGATTGTTGGTTACTTACGTATTAGTGGGATTGCTGCCTTATATTCTGTAATCGTGCGTAGGTACCGCACGATCCCTTACCTTATTTACTGTTTTTAGATGCTATTCCTGTCATATTATATCCTGCTGGTTTTTCTTCGCCCGTCCTTGAGCCTTCCTTTCTGGTACTTGCTACGGTTGGCCTGACCAACCCTGGATTGTTCCCAGATTGCCTGTGACCGACCACGTGGATCTTCCAGACTTGACTTGGAGGACGTGCTTCAGTTTTTGACCATGAGGGAACTGTGTGGGAAGGTATTCTTGTCTACATTATTTCTTATTGTAGACTCTCTGATTATCATATGAGTATTTTCTGTTTTTCATATGATTATCTCTCTTGTCGTTATTTCATTGATTATTGCCTGTGGATATGAGATCGGATTTATGCCATAGACTGCTTGCATGCTAGGATACCCAGCAAGATTGACAGCCACGATCGCCGTATGACATTTTATACCTCATACGGAGTAGCTGGCCTAGTCCGTCCCAGTATTTTGGTACTGGGGCGTGACAAACAGGCACCTTCCGCCTGCCTCAGAAGCCCTCGACTCCGTCTTTTGGATGTAACAGTCACCTTCAAGTGCATCGAAGACAACACGACGTCTCATCTTCACCCTTGGGAGCACTTCGTCAACAGAATGCACCCGCATATCCAAGTTCATGTTGGAAGTACGTGAGGGAACGAGGAGCAAACCTTCTCTCCATGCCACTAATAGGCCGGGCAAATCAAACCCATACGCCAAGTGGATGACTCTCCAAATTCTGTGCAATGAATTTGCATTAAATGGATGAACCGGACGCCTCGAATTCAGCCAAACGGCTATTTTTAGCACTCGAGGAGCGAGACAGCCGCATCATTAAAGGACATGTCGGATGCGCCAGCCAAACAGCGCATCACATGGACGCACCCTCCAGCATCAGGCACATCACACAGACGCGCCCTACAGTACCCGGCGCATCACAGAGGATGCGCCCCCCTCACATCTCCATACCGAGTGGGACACCAACCAATGTGCCCACTCAGCTGTCCATCGAACGTCACAAACATTAAATGCTGAACTGACACCAGAGTTGGCAGCACGCTTCTCAAAGTCTGAACTGTTGACAGCTTTTTCAGAGAACGAAGCGTCGGCAACGTCAGCATCATCATGACTCTATTCCGACGGCTACTGCCACGTGGCCGTCCGCATGCGCCTCTATGGCCATGCGTCCAAATCGCCATGCGCCTCTACGGCCATGCGTCCAAACCAGCATACGCCTCAAAAGCCGTGCGCCTCAGACCCTTCACTGATCCCTAAAGACAGAAGAAGAGTCTCCCGTTGAAGCTTTGCATGCGCCTCAAAAGCCATGCGCCCCAGACTGATCTCTGATCCCGAAAGACAGAAGGAAAGTCGCCTGCATGCGCCTCAAAAGCCATACGCTCTAAACGGTTTGTAACCCCTAAAGGTTATGAGCCGCAGCCTCCTCCTGCGCCCAGTCAAGGCGCAGCTCACCAGATTACTTCCCCCCACCAAATCCGAGATCTTCGAGCCATGGGTCGATGACACGTGTCCTTTGACTCAACTCGTCCAAGATTTCAGCAACAGAAAGATCTTCTCCTCTGCTATGTGCCGGCTCACAACAGCAGTATGAAGAGTTCTTCCCCTCAATCAGGGCGCATCATCTACGCGCCTCCATCTGCAACCTCTACGTGGCATCCCCACACACCGGCGCATCCTACATGCGCGCATGAGCAGCCAGCCTGCAAAACTATAAATAGAGGGATCTTCTCCTTCACACACACACACAGAATCCACAACGAACATACAAGGAATCATCAGAGAGGCAGATACAGACACTCAACGTCTTCCTCCTCTCAGCAAGCTCCAGCACCCAGAGCAATCCACACCTTCAGAGAACCGATAACCGTCGTCAGCCCGTCAACGGAGTCAACGCATTACCACTCGCTCCATTGGCACTAAGGACCCAGCTTAAACAAAAGTGTACTCCTAGGACTACATCTAAGTCCTACATTGTAACACTGTTCTGTTTGTATTAAAGTTTTCAATCAAACAATTTTAATGGCAAACAGTACAATGATGGTAGTCATGGATGCAATTTATATACATAACTATGAACTCAAAGAAGCTGCAACTTAACTCCTCAAATAGTTGTAGTATATATCAAATTTTCTCATCAATTTACCAACTAAACTATGACCCATCTTGCTCGAGATTTAAAATCGAAAGTGGAGAGTTTGTTTCTCCGCCACCAATTTCTCAAAATTGGTTTTGTTTTGTTTGCATACTACAAATCCAAAATCAGCAAGCAGATAGGGAAGGGGCAAGTTCTTACCAAACAAAAATCGGCCACCTGTGCTCGGGTAGAGGAAGACGAGGGTCCACTCCATCATTGATCGCGTCAAGGGGGAGGATGAGGAGCCTAACAGTCGTCGGTGCACGCGTCAAGGCTGATGCTAATAGCCGTGGTGCGACCAAAACTCATAATTTTGTAGATTTTGGAGAGAAGAACGAAAAAAGATCACAGAGATTTTTTTTAGGGATCTATTTCTACGGGGAGAAAGGAAACTTTTCAGGTGACTTTTCCATCTGAAACATTTGCATCAATCACGGGAGCAGAGCACGTCATTTGAACATAAATTAAAATGCATCTTAATGGTTCCTAAAAATATAATATATTTTTAGTTTTAGGAAAAAATAATCTTAGGAACATTTAATTATTTTGGAATGAATATAATGTGTTTCAACACCTAGAAACCCTTAAAAAACGTTCCAAAGCCCAAAATTTTAAATGTTTCAAAATCTCTCTTTTGGTGTAGTGAATGCTAATCATGAACTAACACCCTAACCTGGAAGTCCACACTGCTCAAGCACAGGCCAAAGGCCAAGTTATAAGATAAAATGCAGGCAACTGCCTGTAGCTACAAGGCAAAACCAAATGTTGACGGTATATATACCGTCAACATTTAAAAAATTTACTTGTCTTGACAAAATGAGTGAAGTAACTCTTATAGACCGAAAGGATACTCTATACACTCTATGTAATACGATATACCAATCATACCTACACTTCTAGGATACTCTATACACTGTAGTAATGAATTGCCCTTACTAATGATGCGCTTAGGTAACATATTTAACAGATGAGATTTTCATGTTGTACTTACGCATTTGTAGCTATAAACTGCTTGAGCAACAACATATAGGTATGAGAATCGGTATCAGACTATTCCTATGAGTATTGGTATCGGCGATATCAGTAGTAGACTTACTAGCTAGGGTTTTGGTCAAACTCTAGTCCACAAGTTCAATTAGCCTATTGGGTTCATTTCTAGGTAATCCTATAGATATCTCAGGGTATAGGCTAAGGTACACTAGGTCAAGCACATATGAATACCATATATATACAGTAACATATATATATATATATATATATATATATATATATATATATATATATATATATATATATATATATATATTGTCACGACCCGTACCCGTTTTTTCGGATACGATACGTGTCCAAGCCAGCCTACGCCGCAGAGTCGGCGGTAGAACGCTGTCAAGCCCGCAAGAAAATAAATGCTCAAAAATAAATATTTGCTGCTCATTCACATTTCTAATTTATTACAACATTTATATTTAAAGGAAAAATAAAGTTTTACAATTAAAGAAATTGATACAAATGCTTTCTATTCTAGGTTGTCCTCAGCATACCCAAGTCTTCCTAATGCTAACAGTGATCGCGGCTAAACCTGAAAAATGTTGGTTTCCAGTCAGGAATGGAACAAGTACACAAACCGACGACAATACGAAAACACAATAGAATTAACAAGACATGAAAATAGCATATGGAATATGAAAGCTAGTAAGAAAACTGATGACATGGCACGGTGGAAAAGTAAAAGGAAAAATAAAAGACATCTACCTATGTGGTGTGAAATACCTTTTAATACGTGAACGGCTGGGCTAATACGGCACATCATACGATGGCTATCGTTCAGTAATGGTACGGCTAACTCATACGTGAGTGTGTATGACTTAGCTATCGTTCAGTAATGTAATTGGGTTTGTTCACGTATTTACTGAGTATTTTCCCTCCCGACTACTCCGTGTGACGAGCGTGTCAACAAGCAGCAAGATATATGTATAGACATGAAATAAAAAGACTACTATGAATCGGAAAGCAATCAGAAAGTGCACTTGCCTGAGGTCCTTGCACAAACCGTAGTCACAAGCCGAGGGTGAAGGAAAGTCAATCTAGAAGCTGTCAACCTATAACATACATCGCACCACGAACAGTGCACGAAAACCACAAATTAATTCTAATGTTCTAGTTCTAAATAGTGGCTAGTTGGGTTACTAATTTAATAATAATTAATTCTACAATAATTCACTTAAAAACTTAATTTAACCTAATAATAATCTGAATATAATCTAAACATACAAGTTTGGCCATCAAAAGTCATGTTTCTCAATTTTGGAAACCATGGCACGCAAATCGAGACGTACCGTTGACTTTTTGGCAAACGCTATGAACTCTAGATTTTGAAAGTGCACCTTGGTAGATTTCAGTGCCACGAGTGCGCTGGAATTGACCGTGCCTCAAAATCATGCTTTGGTCAAAAGATATCGCCGTTATGGCTAATCGTGACCAAAACGGGGATCAACCGATCAGTTCTGAGTTCAACAGAATAAATAAAATATTAAATGAACGAAATAATTTTTAGATAAAATATATGTCGTAGGGCTCTGTGTTAGATTTCCGAAACTTTAAACGGTTCGTGATTTCGATTTCTAGTTCTCCCGGAATCTCGAAAACACCGAAACGTGTCAAGTTTCGGACAACCGACACTCTACGAATTTTCCAGAAATTTAGGTTCAGAAATTACGAAAATAAATTTGATATTCCGAAACTATACCTCAATACGCTTCCAACAAAAAAAGGCGTGCGAAAAGCACGTCGGAGTTGGCGGGAATCGCTTCTGGAAGTCGAGGTCTCTACTAGAACTCTCTCTCAAAAAGGCGGCTGAAATTTTACTAGGGTTTCGAATATAATACTATATATATATAGGAGAGAGAGGCGGTTCAGCTGGGCGCCGACAGGTGGGCCCCCCCGTGGGTAAATTTCTGGGTTATTAATTATTTAATTCAGAAAATCATTTAAAAATCATTTTAAGTCCGAATAAATTAAAATAAATTGCAGAAAAATCCAGAAAAATTCTAGAAAATTCTAGAAAATATTTCTAAGTGTCTAGAGTCTAAATAAAATATTTTTAACACAAAATATCATCATGTGACCTCACAGTAAATTCCTAAAGCCTATAAAATATAAATTCTATAGGTTTTAATTATATAAAAATTTTCAAAAATTCTAAAAAAATCCAGAAAAATTCTAAAATATTCTATAAAATATTTTTAGTCATTTAGAGCCCAAATAAAAATATTTCGTCCCGAAATACCCCCGTATGACCTTACAGTAAATCCTAAAAGTCCTTAAAAATAATAAAACCTTTAATATTAAATACCTACAAATATCCAAAAATTGTAGAAAAATATAAAATAGCTAAATAATACATATATAAGCTATCTAGAGGTCATATGACCTTAATATGGTCATAGCCCACCGACAAGCTTTGACATGACTCGCAATGGCCATAAAATTAATCATAAACAAATAAAATTAAAAAAATTAAAAAAAATTGGGAAGTGGGCTTACAAATCTATCTACCTTAGAAAAATTTCGTCCTCGAAATTTCAAAAGACACAAATAGGCACAACCAAGAATATTATCAAAATATGACATGACCAATCAATACGAATAAGCACGACAAAGAATATAATCAAGAAAATAATGTGATGAATGATCGAAATTGATCAGGCAGATAGAATCAAAATCTAAATACGTTTTAGAAATATAGTGGAAGGAAATCAAAATAGGTTTTAAAGATGACAATTTGAAAATAGAAAAATATGAAAGAAATAAAGAACTAGTAGTTGTAGAGAATGTTGTAACAAGAAATAAGATATGAAATAAATTTGAAAGAAAAAAAAAATTAATTGTCGTATGCCAATAAAAGATATAGTCGTTATGATATTCGAAAATCATAAGTATATCCGAAGTCATTTAACCGAGAATACATGCCTCGCCAGTGTACATCTGGCTGCCGTGAACCCTTGGTTTCATGATTCAAGTATAATATGTTATCGAACACTTTATCAACTCTACCCAATATTGACATAATAAATCAAAAGATCAATAATATAACTATGATATAGTTTTAGTAATATTCAACAACCTATGCAAACTTAAAATTATTTCAACTTAGGGGTCATGCCACGCCAGTGCGTTGCTGACTGCAATGAACCCGCAGTCTCCATAATTCAAATAAATGGGGACAGTGCACATCTGCCTTACCATTGTATGTCACCGAAAATTATTTTAACTATAACCATAAGAATTTCAAAGGAACTTCGATAAATTCAATTAAGTCGATCATGATAAGAAAATATAAGTATCTGTTCTTGAGTAAAAGTATCAGTTTTGAAAACAAAATGATCACAAAATGAACAAAGACGACTTGAATTAATATATAGATAATTAAGCCAAGATTAGGAATTAAAAATAAAACGATCGCAAAATAGTTTTGAAAATAAAACGAGGTTTAGAGAAGGCAGAAGATAAAATGGCACAAAAATGATCAAAATTAGGAATTGAATTCTGTGAAGGCCTAACTTACCAAGCGAATAGTCTACCCACCTTTGATCCTAACAACGTATCAAATATCTAATAGGGTTTAAAATTCAATAAATCATTGGCTAAATCACATGGCCTAATTAGCAACCTTAACTACCCAAGGGTCAAATTGAATAAGGGACTCCTAGTCCTAGTCATTCTCTAAAATTAAATTAGTCCTAGTTGTGAATGAGCATTTTCCTAGTCGCAGGCTTGCAGTAGTACGACTAATATTGGTACTACTACAAGTTCGTATAATTTGCGAAGACTGACCTGCATGGGCCACCACAAAAACTTGTCACGACCCGCACCCATTTTTTCGGATACGAGACGTGTCCAAGCCAGCCTACGCCGCAGAGTCGACGGTAGAACGCTGTCAAGCCCGCAAGAAAATAAATGCTCAAAAATAAACATTTGCTGCTCATTCACATTTCTAATTTATTACAACATTTATATTTAAAGGAAAAATAAAGTTTTACAATTAAAGAAATTGATACAAATGCTTTCTATTCTAGGTTGTCCTCAGCATACCCAAGTCTTCCTAATGCTAACAGTGATCGCGGCTAAACCTGAAAAATGTTGGTTTCCAGTCAGGAATGGAACAAGTACACAAACCGACGACAATACGAAAACACAATAGAATTAACAAGACATGAAAATAGCATATGGAATATGAAAGCTAGTAAGAAAACTGATGACATGGCACGGTGGAAAAGTAAAAGGAAAAATAAAAGACATTTACCTATGTGGTGTGAAATACCTTTTAATACGTGAACGGCTGGGCTAATACGGCACATCATACGATGGCTATCGTTCAGTAATGGTACGACTAACTCATACGTGAGTGTGTATGACTTAGCTATCGTTCAGTAATGTAATTGGGTTTGTTCACGTATTTACTGAGTATTTTCCCTCCCGACTACTCCGTGTGACGAGCGTGTCAACAAGCAGCAAGATATATGTATAGACATGAAATAAAAAGACTACTATGAATCGGAAAGCAATCAGAAAGTGCACTTGCCTGAGGTCCTTGCACAAACCGTAGTCACAAGCCGAGGGTGAAGGAAAGTCAATCTAGAAGCTGTCAACCTATAACATACATCGCACCACGAACAGTGCACGAAAACCACAAATTAATTCTAATGTTCTAGTTCTAAATAGTGGCTAGTTGGGTTACTAATTTAATAATAATTATTTCTACAATAATTCACTTAAAAACTTAATTTAACCTAATAATAATCTGAATATAATCTAAACATACAAGTTTGGCCATCAAAAGTCATGTTTCTCAATTTTGGAAACCATGGCACGCAAATCGAGACGTACCATTGACTTTTTGGTCAAACACTATGAACTCTAGATTTTGAAAGTACACCTTGGTAGATTTCAGTGCCACGAGTACGCTGGAATTGACCGTGCCTCAAAATCACGCTTTGGTCAAAAGATATCGCCGTTATGGCTAATCATGACCAAAACGGGGATCAACCGATCAGTTCTGAGTTCAACAGAATAAATAAAATATTAAATGAACGAAATAATTTTTGGATAAAATATATGTCGTAGGGCTCTGTGTTAGATTTCCGAAACTTTAAACGGTTCATGATTTCGATTTCTAGTTCTCCCGGAATCTCGAAAACACCGAAACGTGTCAAGTTTCGGACAACCGACACTCTACGAATTTTCCAGAAATTTAGGTTCAGAAATTATGAAAATAAATTTGATATTCCGAAACTATACCTCAATACGCTTCCAACAAAAAAAAGGCGCGCGAAAAGCACGTCGGAGTTGGCGGGAATCGCTTCGGGAAGTCGAGATCTCTACTAGAACTCTCTCTCAAAAAGGCGGCTGAAATTTTACTAGGGTTTCGAATATAATACTATATATATATAGGAGAGAGAGGCGGTTCAGCTGGGCGCCGACAGGTGGGCCCCCCCGTGGGTAAATTTCTGGGTTATTAATTATTTAATTCAAAAAATCATTTAAAAATTATTTTAAGTCCGAATAAATTAAAATAAATTGCAGAAAAATCCAGAAAAATTCTAGAAAATTCTAGAAAATATTTCTAAGTGTCTAGAATCTAAATAAAATATTTTTAACACAAAATATCATCATGTGACCTCACAGTAAATTCTCAAAGCCTATAAAATATAAATTCTATAGGTTTTAATTATATAAAAATTTCCAAAAATTCTAAAAAAATCCAAAAAAATTCTAAAATATTCTATAAAATATTTTTAGTCATTTAGAGCCCAAATAAAAATATTTCGTCCCGAAATACCCCCGTATGACCTTACAGTAAATCCTAAAAGTCCTTAAAAATAATAAAACCTTTAATATTAAATACCTACAAATATCCAAAAATTGTAGAAAAATATAAAATAGCTAAATAATACATATATAAGCTATCTAGAGGTCATATGACCTTAATATGGTCATAGCCCACCGACAAGCTTTGACATGACTCGCAATGGCCATAAAATTAATCATAAACAAATAAAATTAAAAAAAATTAAAAAAAATTGGGAAGTGGGCTTACATATATATCCTCTCATAAATATAGTATAACTCATATCCCAACAATACCTACATATACTATATATATGAAACTGTAAATCCAAACTTATCCCAAACTGGTATGTAAACCCACAAACTGAACTGAACTACAACCCAAGCTAACTCATAGACTCACAAACTCAACCTGGGATTCAAACTCAAAAGCAAATCCTAACTCAGAACTCACCCAAACTCCCAAACAACATACAACATTCAATTATATAGCATATTTATATAAATACAGAAATAATGTAAGAATCGTATCCGTCTACAGAACTAACATTTAGGTTAGCGTTTACCTAGTCGGGGCCGGAGGAGCGGATCGTCGAGGGGGCAGGGGGTCGCCGGTGGGGAGCTGGAGATGAGGGTGAGCGGGATCGCCGGTGGGAGCAGGGTTGCCGAGCGGGGTCGCGGAGGGTCGGGGGCCGAGGGGGGAGGGTCGCCGAGGGGGGAGGGGGTCGCCGGAGGCCCAGGGGGGAGGGTCGTCGAGGGGGAGCTCGCTTTCGTTTGGGAAAATTTCGATCGAAAAATAATGGGGGGAATGAAAACTGAAAGCCCTATATTTTCAATTTAGCGACGTCATACATATACGTCGGTAAACGTCGCTAATATTAGTGAAATTAGCAACGTTACAGTAGTTACGTCGGTAAACGTCGCTAATATTAGTGATATTAGCGACGTTCGCCGACTTATCCGTGACGTATGTTTTCTTATACACAAAAAAGTCGCAAAACGTCGCCGATCGTCGGTAATAGTGACGTATTGCGACGTTTATAGATTACGTCGCTAATTCCTTAAACGTTAGCGACGTTTTAATAAAACGTCGCTAATTGCGTCGCTAATATGACTTATTCTAGTTGTGAATCTAAAATGCTTTTCACCTAAAGATATCGCCTAAAGATAAAACCAGACATCCAAAATGTTTTTCACCTGACCACCAAGTAGTCCCAACATTAACATCAGCTGCAGAAACATATGGGGACCTGGATCCTTACGTGGGAACTATACATTATCACACTCAAACAAAATTAAACCAGAACATATGGGGACTTGGATCCTTACGCATGAACTAGTAAATAGCAATATATGCACAAATTAAACTAGAACATATGTGGAAAATCAAATTTCTTAGGTAAAATTGGGAGAAGAAGAAATCAAACCTACAATTCAGCCGTGGGTCTCCGTAGATACGTGGACATCCTATAAAAACGAAAAAAAATTCGGAGTAAGCGTAAAATCCTAAATAAAAAGAAAAAAATTGGGGGAATAAAACCCTAAATTTTTTTTTGGGGGGAATAAGACTTGTGCTCACGAATTTGTATTGCTCTCCCCTTCCCTTGCTATGATCTGAACACAAACAAAAGATGTGAAAATCAAAAGAAGAAGAAGAGGAAGCAGTCAACTAATTAATATTTCCCAAAAGAAGAAGAAGAAGTGGAACAAAATAAAAGAAGAAGAGAGAGTCGAACCTATTTTGAGGCTGGAGAGAAGACGCGAGAAGAAAAGCGGGAGAAAAGGGGGGAAAGTTTTTGGCTGCGGGATGAAAATTGGGGGAACCTATTTTGAGGCGGGGGATGAAATAGAGGAGGGAACCTGAAATTTTTTGGTGCCTGTCTTATTTAGATTTTAGGGCATTCATTGCATGCCTTCTTTTCTATAAAAAAATTAAGACATTCAATACATGTCGTAAATAATATAATAAATTATATTATGTCTTATTTTACGGCATTCGTTAAAATGTATGTCATAAAATGATTATTTACGGCATACTATCTTAGGCATACCTTAATTTTAATGTCGTAAAAGATCACTTTTCGTGTAGTGTAATATGTAACATGACCCTCCTTTATCCCAAAACAATGGTGGTGCAGCGTTAGTATGTTAAACTTTCACACTAGAGGTCCTAGGTTCAATTTTTTGCTGTAACATTTAGTTTTAGTTCAGTTTTTATTATTATATATATATGGGCCTCATTTTAAAAGTTTGTCTAGGATCCCTTGAACTCAGGACCGGCCCTGCAAGCAACCAGGATTAATTCCGATTCATTGGTTGGATTGATCATCAGCTGGTCAAGAACTTAGGTTACCGGACAATCACAGAACCAAGCATAAACAAAGTTACAATTGCAAGCCAAAATTACATTTATTGGATCATCACATTACCGTTTTAATTGTGGAGACAGACCTAATATGCTGTAAAACCTAGTTATCTAATGTAAACAAATACTGGAATTTTACTTCTTAAATTTTAAGAAGGAGAGAAAGAAAGACATGGGTTAAATGGTTATGAGAATGTCTGATATTAAAGAAAGACATGCATGATGCCGATATATGTTTTTTTAATGAGATAAGGCTAGTCATTAGCGACTGTCCGTGTCCTACGTTACTAGCCCCATGACCACCTCTACCATTTCCATTTTTATTTTGTTCGGGCTGGAATTTGAATCGACGTCCACTCCTCCCCTCTTTTACTAATGTTATCCAGGTCCAGACTTGATATAAGGTCCATGAGACAGCTCCCTTAGCTCCAAAATTTTATAGGACACCATTTTTTATACTATTTAATATATATAAGTCCAACTCTGAACAAAAGTCTGACATAATCATTCCAATTTTTTTAGTGAATATTTTTTTATAAGGTATCTAAACGTCATATACTAGAACACCAAACAAGTCAGTTAGTTAGATTAAAGAAGAAAAAAATGGTTTAAAAAATTGATTATACAAACTTAATAAAGTACTTTTGCTTCCAAAATAACGAGATGAGATACTTAAATGACTATGTAATGCCTTTGAGGAATCGTTTGATGGACTAAGATTTTTTTCTTTCTTTCTTTTTACTATTATCATTATGAATTACCCAAATATTGTTAGCTTCTTTTTATTTTTTTGTCTACATCATCAGGGTTTTTTTGTTTCGAACATCTCCAATTTTATTAGTATTTCATTATTTTGGATATTGAATTTTTTGGTGTTTTATTTCAACAATTTTTTGATGATAATAATATTGCATCATCGTTGATGGGAAAAATAATAATATGAACATTAAGCTTTGATCAGGGCACCACTTTTAAACTTCGTCTAGGATCTCAAAATCCAAAGTCCAACATTGAAGTGTTATCACTATACCACCCCGTTTCTTTAGGTCCCGCTATATGGTTTTGATTGAAAGATGTACCAACCCTTGTTAGCAATTCGACAAACGAAAAAAATTCGGGACGACAAAAAAACGAGTACAAATTGGCTCAGTGCAAATAAAATACATTCAAAAATTCGGTCAAATATTCGAAAAATGGAAACATTGAGGTTAGAAACTTCACATTCTTAGACATGTTGTCAAATTTGGTTAATTAAACAGGTTTCCACCACGTTTCTTGTGCCAAATTTTTCAGTAATTTATACGGAACACGTTTAAAACTTTGCATGCTTAAAATTACGTACTGATTTGAATCTGTCAAAAGCATGCAAGTATTATACATCTATGAAAGGTACGAAATTTTTTGCATATAATACGAGTTTTATTCGGGTGATTGCTAATAAGGGTACAAACAATAAAGAAAGATATCAGACATCTAATTAGGCCTTTTAAGATGCCATATATATGGTGACGAAATTAAAGAGGTCGAATGGAATTTCTCCAGAGTAGATTGAGAATGCTCATTGATGCTATAAACAACTTATAGCAGTGTGTAGATACATCGAGCGAATATAAAAAGAAAGAGGTGATATTCGGTTTTGAACCAAAAATTGAACCAAACCGAACCGAATAAGAGATTCGGTTTGGTTTTGAAAAAAATCGCGGTTTGGTTTCGGTTTTGAAAATACTAAATTTTCTTATTCGGTTTCGGTTTTGGATTTTGGTTTCGGTCCAAAACCGAAAACCGAATAAGAAATTTTAGTTTATATATATATATATATATATAGGTATTAATTATAGGTATATACTAAATATATATAGATATATACTATAGGTATATATATAGAGAGAGATGTATATACTATATGTATATACTATATGTATATAATAAATATATCTAGGTATATTTAGTTATTATATATATTAACAAAAAAAAGTACAAATAAACCAAAAAAATTGAAAACCGAACCGATTTAATTCGGTTCGGTTCGGTTATTGACCAATTCGGTTCGGTTTCGATTTTGCTTATTCGATTTCGGTTGAATTCGATTTTCGGTTATTCGGTTCGGTTGGAACCGAATAAACCGAATACTCACCCCTAATCATAATCGTCAAAATCCGATTCCATAGGTCAGGCTAATTAATTATAAGAGAAGACATTGGTGAGACCTGAACTTTGCAGAACAAAAAAAATGCTGCGACTGTCTCAATATTGACAGTGGTCACTGCGGAAAGAAAATATATATATATCGATCCCTTCTGAATGATATTGATGCCAATATGCATGGTAATGCTGCTGTTGACCTCTTCAATGTTTGGTTACATTTGTGTGGTGCATGTCCTTCTTGTTGTGTACCCCTTGCTAGTTAATATATGTACTTGCATGTCCTTGAGTTGTGAGTGTTGTCTTTCTATTGATATATTAATATCGGTCGTCAGCAGTCGGCAGTGTACGTACCTACACATGTCGATCGCGACTACATATTTTGTGCTTCTACGTACGTACGTACTGAAAGAAAGACGGAGACACAGGCACTAATGTTGGCTTCTCAGTTCTCAGACGTGAACTGGTTGGAGTTGATGCTTGAACTTTTACGTACCATGTACATCAGAAAAAACAGCAATACTTAACAAGCTGAGCAACGAGGTGCGTGCTTCATAAATCATAATTAATAAGAAATTAATGATATTTTATCCACACGGTCTGTGACCACGAACGTAATCCTGCAAGCAAAGGGCAGAACCAGACATTCAAGTTAGAGTGGGTTGGAGTAGATTGGGTTGGACTAAGTGTAGGCTGACTCATGACTCATAGGAAAAAAAACTGAAAATTGCTGAGAAACCCAATTTCGGGGTGGGCTTTTATGAAATGCCCACCCGCTGGATAAGTTTTATGAAATATCAAGAATTAAGTATTTTCACGTTAAATATTCCAAGATTCCCTTTTAGATGTCACCCGCTAGAAACTGCTATTTTTATAATACCGAAACTACCCCTCCGCGCGAATTAGTCATCTATATGTATTTGAATTCAAAAAACTCAGATCTGGATTGTGATTTTCGTCTTCTTCTTCTTCACTGGAAATCTGAATTTCATTGCTCTCATCTTCAGCAGAGATCGCAAAGATCGTTCGTAGTTCGGTGTGCTTTTCTTCAGTCGAACTCAGATCATCGCTCGTCATCATCATCATCATCATCATCTTCATCTTCATCGTGGAGACATTTGAAGTTTTTCGACAATTATGTCAATTGTGGAGAGAATATCTTTCTTCTTCTTTTCCATCAGAATTATCATCGTTTTGAAAGAAGAACGAAACTCTTTGTTCATGAAAAAAAACTAAATTACACGGAGAATGCCATTCTCCGTTTTATTTAAAACGGAGAATGCCGTTCTCCGTCTTAATTTAAACGAAGAATGACATTCTCCGTCTTAATTTAAACGGAGAATGGCCATTCTCCGTGCTACATTAAGACGGAGAATGTCATTCTCCGTTTTATTTAACACGGAGAATGACATTCTCCGTTTTATTTAACACGGAGAATGGCATTCTCCGTGTTAGTAATACGGAGAATGGTCATTCTCCTGCGTTTTAACACTAGAATGACCATTCTCCGTGTTAAATAAAACGGAGAATGTCATTCTCCGTGTTAAATAAAACGGAGAATGACATTCTCCGTCTTAATGTAGCACGGAGAATGGCCATTCTCCGTTTAAATTAAGACGGAGAATGTCATTCTCCGTTTTATTTAACACGGAGAATGACATTCTCCGTTTAAATTAAGACGGAGAATGTTATTCTCCGTTTTATTTAACATGGAGAATGACATTCTCCGTTTTATTTAACACGGAGAATGGCATTCTCCGTGTTTCTAACACGGAGAATGGTCATTCTCTTGCGTTTTAACACTGGAATGACCATTCTCCGTGTAAACTAAGACGGAGAATGACCATTCTCCGTCTAAATTATGACGGAGAATGGCCATTCTCCGTGTAACTTTCAGGACGGAGAATGACATTCTCCGTCTTAATTAAGACGGAGAATGTCATTCTCCGTGTTACTAACACGGAGAATGGTCATTCTCCGTGTAAATTAAGACGGAGAATGCCATTCTCCGTGTTACTAATACGGAGAATGACCACCCTCATGTGAAATTAACATTTTTCGTGTTCTAGCACGGAGAATGGCCATTCTCCTGCATTTTATGGTCAGCTGAAACTTTGGAGGGCCATAACTTTTGACTGGGAGGTCGAAACGAGGTCCCGTTTGTCGCAAAATGAGCGTATCGTCGAGGAGACTGAAAGTAACCGCTTCACCGTTAGACGGCCTTCCGAAATTTTAGATTCGCAAAAAAATGATATTTGGACCTCCGTTTTAACATTTTTGTCGTTTGTCCCAGTCTTTCCGAAATTTTTCGACGAGTTTTTGAAGATTTTTGAGGAAAAAACCTAGATTCGAAAGTGAGCAGCGTAAGGAAGAAGATGAAGTATCGAAACTTTTTTTTAAGAGCAGTTTCGTGGGTGTTTTCAATAAATTAAAAGGAAGGACAAAAGGGTCATTTGGAACCCGCTTTGGATAAGTTTCTCTAATTCTGGGCACGCGATGAAAGTTTTTTTAGCGGTGGGTTTTACATAAAAAAATTTTAGTTTTTGGGCATTTCATAAATCTTCCCATAAAAAAATTCAAAAAAAATATATATATATATGAAAAAAAAGCAAAAAAAAAAAAATGGTGGGCTGGAGCCCAACCCAGCCCACAGAGTGGGTACGCCCTTGCCGCAAGCCCACGTGACAACCAACCATTGGCCTCCTTGCTAGCACCGGACTACATTCCCTTACAACCAAGGTCAGAGGGCCAATGGGAGGCCGTCACGTGACGACGGACCAGCTGCATCACAGGCGGAGCTACCGGGGGCTGGGTGGCCTCCAGCCCCCTTAAAAAAATTGTTATTTTTTTTCATATGTTATTTTTTGTTTTTATTTTTGTTTTTTTATATGAGTGTATCCATAGTCAGTCCATCCCAACCTAATCTAGCCTACCTCACTTCAAAATCCTAGCTCCGTCCTTGAGCTGCGGTCACAAAAACTGCAGTCAAAATAGCAATGTCCTAATTGATATGATGGCAGAGAATAATGACATGTTATATATCATGAGTTTGAGAACAGACATGCCTATATATGGATTTAGAAAAGAGATCAGCACAAGAAATTAGAATTATATGGTGGTGACAAACAAAAAGGTAATTGGGATATATATTATTATTATTATTTCTTGTTTGCCTTCGCCACCTTTAGGTTAAAATTAACGACTACTCGATAAAGTATCTTTTAGTGCCGAGAGAATGTTAAGAATGGAAAAAAAATTTCGTGCCGGCTCCCATCAAAATGATAGCTACTAAGGAAAGATACAAGAAAATAAAAATTAAGTTTGACTCACTTCCGCAATAATCCATTAATTATTGCTACAGAAATATTGTTGACAGCAGGTTGAATGTTTTTCTTTAAGATAGCATCAGCACATTACATGACAGTGTATTAATTTCGGCAATCCATATGATTGCAGAAGACACCTATCAACGACACATTTCCATTAACTTTTGACTGATGTGTCAGTTTTTTTAGCGACATATTAGTGACTTATATATATCAACTACACATTAGCGACGTGGGTGATGATGTGTACAATATGACATGTCAAATGATTTGGCCCTCTTGTGACAGACACTCAATGACACATGCACCTAACAATTTTATTTTCCAGATATCAGTACGTTAGCAACATATAAAGATGTTTAGCGACGCTTCCTTGAGTGACAAAGCATTACTAATACATCGCTAATACAAAAAGTGTAAAGTAATTAGTGTAAATAGCAATACATACACAGAGAAATACAATGCATACATATAGAGAAATAACATATAACAAAATGATATCATCATTCATCAATCACAACTCACAAACCAACATAATGATCGCCCCTCACCATATCATCAAAACAAAATATAGTACAAATAAAATGTAATACAAACAAAGTTTGATACAATGTCATCAAAGAAAAGTAAGAAAAGTCTGATACAACACAAACCCAATTATGACTGAAAATAATACAAATATGTCAAATACATCACTATTGTTGGGGAGGCAGAATGCCTGAGAGCCTCAATATTTGGACCACGTACTCTGGTGCCATCTGCGCTGGTGCTGGAGAGGGCGATACTTCTCAATTTCCTTCAATCTTCCATTGATGGAATCGAAGGAATTGGCTATCATAGTCGTCGTCTCCGTCAAGTGAGTAACTATCCCAAACCCATAGATAGCGATGCATAGCAAGAGAGATGATCGATAAGTTGAAGGAGGGAAAGGGGGGTAATAGGAGGAGTAGGAGGATGGGGTAGCGTCGAGAGTGGCGGGTCGACACGGAGTAAGCAAAGAGATGTCGCAAAGAAGAGGATGAGGATGAGTGAGAGAAAGAGAGAGAGATGATCGAGTAGTTGCACAAAATAATTGAAATTTTTAACATGTATAGCAACGTATCCCGACTCCAATTTGATACTTATAACGACATCATCAGCGACACGACAATGACGTCTAGCGACAAACTTATGTTCAGTGTTGACCTGGATCTGTGACATATCGACGACATAGATAACAACATATAGCGATATCACAGTGTGAATCGGATGCTGGCCTAGCATGTCAAGGATGTCTTTGACGTATTTGTGATCACGATATGCGTCGCTACTTTGTCGTTGTGATGTCGCCCTTATATCGTTAAATTTGCATCCTTATCAGCGACCCAGACAACACCATGGCAAGGAGTAGCAATGTGTGAAAACTGTTTATGGAGTCATTATTTTGTCGTTTGTCACGTCCCGCTCCAGTAGGAGCGATCGTCCTCGCTAAGGCGTGATGCCGTACGAGCCTAGATTGCGCTCGTGTAAGGCAGTTTCATAACGGCCGATTACAACGTCTGCGACAGGATCGTCGCACAGAAGTCTCAAGCAGAAATATTGAAACATGCAGCGAAAATTTAGAAGCAACACACAAGTTATTCAAAAGTGCTCTTTATTGATATTGAACAATAAGATTACAATGGACGCAAGGCCCTGATTACAAGTTTCTCAAGCTCACTTTTTTCTCATTTTACAAGTCACTCTGCTCTCTCTCATCTCTCGATACAATGCTTCAAGACGACGAGTGCAGATTATGCAGGATAGCAATGTCCATAAATTATGTCCCGTATAAGTCTTGACTCCATGTGGCCGTACGCTTCGAATCGCCAAAAAATTTCGTACCTCGACGCATCCAAGCGAGCTCCGCGCCACGAGCTTCTACCTGTGCCTGCACATAAAAACTGTGTGGGTATCAGTACTCAACTGTACTGGTGGAGTGAGATCCTCGCCCACCCATACAAAACCAACACGTTCATTTACTTTGTGCAGCTCAATTCCTTTTGATTGTCTTTCTAGTCTTGCCTTAGGATCAATTTTAAGACAACGACGCCTTGGCCTATACTTGGTAACGCAACGACAGGGTTGTGCGATACTCTATTCGTGGCTCCAATACATATTCGAGGCAGTGCCTCGCCGAGTAGAACTTATGCAACTCGGTCGTGCCAAGACTTTCACTTGTTCTATGTGCCTCTAGACCATTCTCGTGCTAATGACGTCAAGGGGACGACTCGTACTGGTCGTGCCAATAAACTTGCTCGTGCCTTAATCTCGAGGCCGTGCCTCCCAAGTATCAACCAGACTTAACCAACTTGCCTTACGGCCCTTCCTGACTTAACTCGAGACGACGCCATATTCATGCCGAAGCACGTATCCTTGCTATAGCCAAATCTTAGGCTCCAGAATGGTGATGCAACCGTGCACACCCAACTCATGCCGACTCAAGGTTAGTGCTTGCAGTAAGCATAACTTGTTAACCTAACTCGTAACCTGCTAGTACTCGACGCAATCCAAAGGCATACACGCGGATAGTCGCTCTTGTCGACACATCTATATGAGTGGTCACTAGCAATATCAAGCTATCCTGGATCTTTTGCATATGGTGACCATTCGCGTGGCGAGGTACGAGCTCCCACCGAATGATCCGTAGCCTATATTGTAACGATTCACTTCAATCGAGTCGTACCGTCAATAAAGGCCGTACAATATCTGCAATTCCTTCTAGGCCGACACGAACCCGGCACCCCGGGATCGTTCGAGGAATTTTGCCCTTGCGTGCAAGTTGTCCAATGACCATGCAAGACTCAACTCGATCTATCAAGTCCTTCCTTAATCCACTACCAAAATACAGTCAATTAGCGACGGATAATTAGCGACGGATTTATTCGGTCGTCTTTAGCGACCGATTAGCGGCGGATTACCGACAGTATAACGACCAGAAAAAATATTTTTTTTATTTTTTTTAATGGTGAGAAAAGGTCGGTAATCCGTCGCTAAAGAGTCGGGAACATAATTGGAACATAGCGACGGAAAATTTTTCGTCGCTATACTGTCGACTATATGGCGGGAATTGTTGAGAGAAATGGCGGGATTTATTTCGACTACATAGCGACGGATATCCCGTCGGTAACTATAAAACTAAGCAACGTACTAGCGACCGACTATATCCGTCGCTAGTCGGTCGCAAAAGTTAGGTTCCAGACTTAAATTGAAACGACGGGGGGAATTTTTCATTCCCCCCAAAATTCATTCCCTCTCTCTCTCTCTCTCTCCCGCGGTGCTCTCTCTCGACGGATCTTCTCTCTCTCCCAGGTAATCCCCTCTCCCCCTCTCTCTCTCTCTCTCTCTCTCTCTCTCTCTCTCTCCACCGCGCGCTTGCGCGGTGCTCGACTGTGGGGGGCGGCGTCGGCTGTGGTAGGACACCGCGGGGGAAAGGGGGTGGGGCGGATGGAGGCCGCGGGGGGGGGGGGAGGGGGGGATGGGGCGGCAGATGGAGGCCCCGGGGGTAGGGGACGGAGGGGGCCAGGGGTTGGGGGAGGCCGCAGGGAGGGGGCAGAGGGGGGCCGGTGGTGTAGGGGAGGAGAGGGGGGCCGGTGGTGTACAGGGGATGGGGATGGTGGAGTGGGGATCGCGGGAGGGGGGGGCACGTTCAGTCAGAATCGTGTTCTGATATACGAGTCGTGTCCACTCTGGACATGCCTGTGTCATGTTTCCTGGACACGTGAGGACACATAAGACACGTGTACACATGCTTTATTAATTGCCAAACTTTAAATTGTGCTAAATTCTTGTATTTATTGATTAATTCAATGTGTCTATAATCTGTCTGATACGTGTAGTATCAGAGAGTTCTTCCCTATTTTTCTGAACTTCAAATTCATAACTAACGGCTAAATTTATGTTATTTAAACACTGCATTCTTCACTAAATCTGTGTCCTATTATCCTATATTCATAATTAAGCCATAGCATCTTATTTTTCAGGTTATTTAAGTAGTGTATCTTGTGACAATTATATCATTTGTCTCTAAGTTTCTACCATACCCATGTCGTACTTTTGTTGAATATATTTTAACATTACTGATAATGAGGTTGGAAGGATAGACTCGTGTAAGTTTCTCCACCTTATGATAGTAAATACCTTTTGTTTTGGAAAAATATTTGGCATTGTTATTGGTTAATCCGTACCAGGAGAGTGATGTATCAACATAGTTCTGGAATGATTCTAGGCGTTCCTTTTGATGATAGACGACATTTAAAAACTCTCCATGAGCTGACCATCTTTGTGAGTGGTTTTCTTGGGTCATTTTCTGAACTTAATATTAGTCTAGTAGGATGAGAACTTGCTTATTTTTTATAACAAGTTGTCTAAAATCTGTTGATCTTAATTACATGAGTGCCCTTCTGCTGCTGTAGGGTATGCATGAAACATTTAAGGTTTCGCTTCGTTGCTTAAAATTTATCTGGAAAACAGAGTATTGGGTACCCTGCGAAGTTGCCTGCCAAACACTCAGCTGTAGATTGAAACCTCAATTTTTGATGGGTACATTTAATGTTAAAAGATAGGGCGGACTCACTCTAACATCAGTTAAGCATTTAGATGGGTTTGCTTTCAACTTTTGTTTCTAGAAGATTATGCTTTTAGCATTTTTGGCCTGAGTGGTTTTGATTTATAGTTTATCTTGTTGTCTCAAGAAAATTATGGCTACCTAAGGTCTACTGGAAGGAATGAGTTTAAATATTGTTTTAAGTAAAATATTCACTTAAAACATCCTTAAGTGACTGGTCGACATGATGCTATGGCTATGGCTTCAAATTCACACATTGCCCTGCATACATTGCATAAACACTGCATTCTTCACTAAATCTTCATGCCTTGCATTCATTTTCATATGTTCTGTGCACTCTGATACTCATGTATCAGAGCATGTCAATGTTCACTGCTTCCAGTATTCACCATTCAGCTCACACACTTCACATTACACTCACACCCCTCAATTCCAGAAAACTAGTACATTGTTAACATGTTTACATTGTTGAATGAACTTTAATATGTAAATGTTAACCCTTAACCTTGTTATTAAATGCTAGTTAAATTTAGATTTCATATATGTGAACCACTATGCCATGTAACCCTCTCTAAATGATTTCCATGATGTATATAGATAATTGTAGGATGTAGATGCATGTTACTTATAACTTAGCTAGTCTATTCCCTTCCATGTACACCTCTTTGTTCACACACACAGATAGCTTACATGCTAGCTTCCTTTCTCTTATATATAATAAATATTTGCATGAATGTGATGGCGTGATGTGTTGGCTTGTATAGCCTTGGGATTGATGTGTGCTTGCTAGAATAGGCTTGGTTAGGCCTAGTGAGACTTATTAGACTTGTTTGGGCTAAATTTGACCTAGTTTGACTAGTGTAGTTGACCATGGTTGACCAAGATGTGACTTTGGCCTAGGCATTGCCGAACATTGGAAAGGAAAATTAATGGGAATTAAAGTTTTCCAAAGGAAAGAAAATGACAAGGAATTGATTTCCCTATCGGTATCGGACGATCCCTATCGGTATCGGACGATCGCTATCGGTATCGAACTATCGGTATCGATCGAACTATCGGTATCGGACTATCGGTATCGATCGAACTATCGGTATCGGACTGTCGCTATCGGTATCGGACTATCGCTATCGGTATCGACCGTATATACTTAGTATCGGGCGTAGCGGATTAGTATCATCAGTATATCGGTTTGGGTTAAGATCAAGGTTCAAAGTATCGGTATCGGAATAGTTGGCCGAGTAGGAGGCCGAGATAGTCGAATGAGAAGAAGGGAAGAAAGGAGGAGCAGATGGGTCCAGAGCCATGGTGGAGGAAGAGAAGTAACATGAGAGCAGTTTCCGTCGTAACATCTTCTGGCTCTGCTGGCAACTGAAGTCCAGATGCTACAAAGGACGATCCTTCGCTGAAATTGACTACAACACCCATCAGTTCAAGTTCATTCCTATATGAGTAGATTCCAATGCCATAGAAGCCATCAGTTTGTTGACCTTCCTCTATGGCATTGGAATATACTCATATAGGAATGAACTTGAATTGATGGGTGTTGTAGTCGATTTCAGCGAAGGATCGTCCTTTGTAGCATCTGGACTTCAGTTGCCAGCAGAGCCAGAAGATGTTACGACGGAAACTGCTCTCATGTTACTTCTCCTCCTCCACCATGGCTCTGGACCCATCTGCTCCTCCTTTCTTCCCTTCTTCTCATTCGACTATCTCGGCCTCCTACTCGGCCTACTATTCCGATATGCGTTTGATACGGTCTACCTAACCTATATACTGATACTAATCTGATACTCTCTGATATTAAGTACATCCGGCTTACTAGTTAGCGGATCCACCAATTACATGATTATATACTAATTATGTTAGATTGTGATACTAAGTAGCCTCGTCGTAGGCCTAGCGTGTTATCCACAAGTTTAGTTTTTCTTACGATATGAGTATCGGTATCGGGCTATTAATTCTTATGTTTAGTTTGTCTTACGATACAGATATTCACATCAAATCGAGCATGAATCGTTACTTTGTTGATCGTACATGGATGTACAAACGACAACACGAGAGCAGAATAGGTGTGAGTGACGATTTTCAGGCAGGCGTGGAAGTGTTTCTTAAGTATGCCATGAGCAAAGCTCAGTATATGGACGGTAACAAAATCAAGTGTCCATGTCGTAATTGTCGCAATAGACATTACGAAGAAGTGGCGAGTGTAAGAGATCATTTGACCCGTAAGGGTTTCGTACGTGATTACGACCTGTGGTCATCGCAAGGTGAACTATATGCGGAAAGACAGGTTGCGAATGCTGCTACTTATGCTTTTGATGATAATGCTGCAACAAATTTTGTCGTCGAAGACGAGGAATGCTCTATTGATTATGGAGACATGCAGAACCTTGCACGAGATATGGTGTACGACGCGGCAGGGCCTAATTTTGATCCGGAGGATCCTAATCCCGAGGCGAAGGAGTTCTATGATATGTTTCAGGATGCTGAAACTCCTCTATATCTTGGTTGTGAGACACATTCCGTACTGTCAGTGACGATGCGGTTGTTGAACATAAAGTCCGATTTTAACTTGGCACAAACTTGCTATGATCGGATTACACAACTAATCAAGGAGGTGTTACCGAAGGAATCAAAAGAGCTTCCAAATAACTTCTACAAGTCGAAGATGATGGTCCGACAACTGGGACTGGGGTACGAGAAGATAGATTGTTGTCGCAACGGATGCATGTTGTACTACAAGGAGAATGAGGATATAGAAAGTTGCAGCTTCTGTAATGCGGATCGTTACAAGCCCGTCAGGGGAAAAGGAAAGTCAACTAGAAAACGACGTCCTTACAAGTATATGCATTACTTGTCGATCACAAAGCGCTTGCAGAGGATGTATATGTCTCAGAATACAGCAGAACACATGATGTGGCACAACTTAGAACGCACAAAGGACGATGGAGAATTGTCACATCCTTCGGATGGAGAGGCGTGGAAATATTTCGATTTTCGTCATCCAGATTTTGCTGCATAGCCTAGAAATGTACGTATGGGGCTATGTTCTGATGGCTTCGCCCCTTTCGGGCAGTCGGGATCTCAATACTCCTGCTGGCCGGTCATTCTGACACCTTACAATCTGCCACCATGGATGTGTATGAAGACTCCTTATATGTTCTTGACAGCTATCATACCGGGTCCCAAAAATCCGATGAAGAATATTGATATATATTTACAGCCGTTGGTGGATGAGCTGAAACAGCTGTGGGAGATCGGCGTCGATACCTATGATATTTCCAGGAAACAGAACTTTCAGATGAGAGCTTCACTGATGTGGACAATCAATGATTTTCCCGCATACGGTATGCTGTCGGGATGGAGTACTCACGGCACCATGTCTTGTCCGATATGCATGCAAAATAGTCAGGCGTTCCGCCTTAAGCATGGAGGAAAAACTTCTTTCTTTGATTGTCATCGTCAATTTCTGCCCGCGAGTCATCCTTGGAGAAAGAACAAGGACGCGTTCAGAGCTGGAAAACAAGAATTTTCTCATCCGCCTGCCAGATTGTCGGGAAACGATATTTGGGAAGATGTAAAGGACTTGCCTACTGTAATGGAAGATCCATCGAACAATCGTGTCGATGGTTTCGGACGAACCCATAACTGGACCAAACGGAGTATCTTCTGGGACTTGCCCTATTGGAAAGATAATCTTATAAGGCATAATCTTGATGTTATGCATATCGAAAAGAATGTGTTCGATAATGTCTTCAATACCGTCATGGATATTAAAGGAAAGACGAAGGACAATCCAAAAGCAAGACAAGACATTGCCGAGATATACAAGCGTCCTTATCTGAACTTGATACAAAGGGGAGCTGGTGGACAAATAACTAAGCCGATAGCACAATACACATTGAGCAAGGAAGATAGATTAATAATCTGCAAGTGGGTATCTACTTTAAGATTTCCCGACGGCTATGTATCGAATTTGTCTAGATGCGTTGATCTCAATGAACGCAAGCTAACGAGAATGAAGAGTCATGACTGCCACGTGTTTATGGAAAGATTACTGCCCATTGCTTTGAAAGAGTTGTTGCCTTCTGCTGTATGGGTTCCGTTGGCCGAACTATCAATATTCTTTAGGGATATTTGTTCAACTAAGTTGACTGTGCAACACATGGTTGAACTTGAGGAGAAGATTATCTTAACAATTTGCAAGTTGGAGAAAATATTTCCTCCTGGCTTCTTCGACAGCATGGAGCATCTACCGATTCATCTAGCATACGAAGCCCGTGTCGGTGCATCTGTTCATTACCGATGGATGTACCCATTTGAAAGGTACATAAAAATTGATATAATTTAAGTTGAATTTCAGTGGGTTTTAAAATTCATTCTTAATTCTCAAGATAATTTGTCTCTCTAGATACCTACACCATCTGAAGAAGAAAGTTGGCAACAAGGCTCATATAGAGGCTTCGATATGCGAAGCATATCTTATCGAAGAGGTGTCAAACTTCTGCTCCATTTATTTCGATACTCATGTTAAGACAAATCGAAATAGACCTCAAAGGAATGACGAGGACGTTGAGGATGGAGGTATATTCAATGTAAGGGGCAAGCCTGTTGGGGCTAGTAAAAAACGGTGGTTGAATGACGACGAGTATGATGCCGCTCACCGATATGTCTTGTTAAACTGTGACATACAAGAAGTGAGAGATTTGGAGAAGTAAGTTAGTACACTTGCACTCGTTATAATCTCGATTTTGTTGAAGTAACTTTAATTATATATTTTTTTTTCTCTAATAGTGTATTTAGAGAGGAAGTCAAAATGAGGACACCCGATATTACCGATGAGGGACTTCAAAGAGAGGTTGATTGTACATTTCCGTCATGGTTTCGCAAATACGTAAGTAACTGAGATTTTATATATTCTTATAAAATACCTAAGTAACTGAGATTAGAAATATATAATCTAAAACATTTAAATTATAAATTTTTGTTTACAGGTTTTATTGCCTGAAACAACACTCACTAATGAGTGTGTTCGTTATCTGGCAATGGGACCGAAGAAGCAAACAAAGACTTGGCCAGGCTATGTCGTTAATGGCTTCAGGTTTAAGGCAACTAAAAATGCTATAAATGTCGGATTTATCAATGATGGCATCAGTACCAAGGATTCCGGTGTTTGCATAAGAGGCACCATCTATGACGACGAACCGGATTTCGACTATTATGGAGTGCTTCGGGATATTGTAGATTTACAATATACTGGCCCTTATGATATGCATATTGTGATGTTCAAATGTGAGTGGTTCGATACGACACCAAATATCGGTTGGAGAATCGATAAACAATTTGGATTCGTCGATATAAATTATCGCAGGAGGTATACAGGGTCCGATACATTTGCGATAGCAAGTCAGGCTGTTCAAGTCTACTATACAAGCTACCCAAGGCGTCGTAGAGATCGATTTGACTGGTGGACGGTATGCAAGATTAAATCTAGAAATACATTCAACGTTGGAGACCTAGCATACCAAGAGGACCAGATCGAAAAGTCCCAATACTTGGGACAACACTCGGATACAATAGATGTTGAAGATATTGTTGAGGAAAATAGAGGGGAGGAAGAGGTTGATACACAAGACTTAGCTGTCAACCATGGGAGAAAGAGGCATCTTGTCCCAAATATTGAGGCAGAAGAAGAAGAAGAAGAAGAAGAAGAAGAAGAAGAAGAAGACGAATTTGATGGGGATGAGGATACAGATGAAATCGACGATAAGGATGAGGATGAGGATGAGGATGAGGATGATGATGAAGACGAGGCCGAGGATGAGAACGAAGACGATGATTAGGTTTTTAATATTGTTGTATATTAAAAACTCCTTATAAGTTTGCCACCATGGATGTGTACGAAGACTCCTTATAAGTTTGACCTCATAAAAGCAATTACGTGAATTCATGTTTTTTTCATTCGATTATTTACTTATTGCAGATGGCACTCCTAGTCTTCTTCGCGGCGGCACTCGTCTTCCTGCTGGTGGTATGTATATTTTAGTTTAGAATTTTATATTCATTTACACTTTTATATTGTTAATTATGTTTATGTGTTCTATTTACAGGTCATGATGGCTGGCCGGGGCCGTTCTCGTGGTCCTGGTGCTGGTCGTGGTGCTGGTGCTGGTCGTGATGCTGGTGCTGGTGCTGGTCGTGGTGCTGGTGCTGGCGGTGGTGCTGGTCGTGGTCGTGGTCGCATTCCAACTTCCCTGGATGTGTCCCCATCCACCGAGGCCGACCCGGAGAGTACACCGGGCACAGACGCATCCCACCGTCGATCGACAACTTCATCGAGGCAGGAGACTAGATCTGCTAGCGGATCCGATCGCGATCCGCGATCGTCGGACTCACCAGCGGATCCACCAGTGGATCCCTCTGCACCGTGGGCCTCAGAGTACCCCCATTGTCGGTTACATCCGGTTACTGGGGAGTACATGCGCGGAGCCGCGGATCCTCCGACGCTACCAGAGAGGCCGAGAGGCGAGTTCCGACGAGAGCTATGGCCCGCGGGGACCTCGTAAGTAAATTTAAGATAATTTATTAAATTTCTTTCATTTATTGAAGTTAATAATCCAGTCGTTTCTTCTTTGTAGGTTTTTTCCGTATAATGTCGCCAGGGTTCTTGGAGAGATTATCAGGGCTAACTTCCATGGTGGCTACCTCAACTTTTCGTCGGTGCCTCCAAACTTGAAGTACGTCTGGCTCGACGAGTTGAGGGTATATATCTATATCTTTTAGTTAATTATTAGTTAATCTTTAATCAACCATTTTTTAAAGACCGTGATATTAAATTTTTATGTTAGACGACGTTCTGGTGGCCCCCCCATCGTGAGGACGCGATCCGCAGGACCTACAAAACTGTCGCGTCGAAGAAGATACGCGATATGATTCATGACCTGAAAGCGGCGCATACGTGTCCGAATTGGCTCCGGCGGGACTATTATGAGCAGCTCTTAGAACAGATGAATACTCCTGCGTACAAGGAGAAATCAGATAAGGCGAAGGCGAACCGACAGGCCGCGGGGCTTCATACGGGGGGATCAAGGTCCCATGCAGCGACGCTTGCAGATCTGGTGAGATTTTGTATTATTAATATACGGAGTTAATATCGAATTATGTATTATTAATATACGGAGTTAATTAAGTTCTACGGAAATTTTGTATGCGCGCAGGTCCAACGGGCGGTGAAGGAGGGAAGGGATCCAGAATCGGTCACCATGCACGACGTGTTCCAGCATATGCACAAGAGACGGAAGGACGGGAACTTCGTCGACGATAGGGCCAAGAATACTGATGTAAGTACTTATTTTTATGAGATTTACGTTAGAATTAAAAGTATTCGGACTATAACTTAGGTAAACTTAGGATTCACACTTAGCTTAGTGAAATATTGAATCTGCATGAAAAACATTATTTGAACATCAACATACTCATGGTTGTTAAGAATCAATCCCATCATTTATCTAAAAAAATGGTTATTAAGAATCAAGTTCTTAATGTTTTTAAACTCATGAATAATACAATCATGTAGTACTAATAACCAAAAAGTAATACTAATGTTTTAGTTTTTTGCTCTATTATCAAATTTATGGTGAATTTATCACTTACTGCTTTACAAAGCTTTTTATTATTGCTCAGTGTGTTAATTTATCCATATATGAAGTGTTGTATTAGTTTGTGATCAAATTTCCTAGGGAATATATCTTATGATACACAATAGTGTAATCAAGTTAATCAGTACACGATACGTATCTTTGACAGCCTAGGTTATAACCTTGAATTGTAGGCTAAGTATCGCGAGGCCCTTAGTCGGGCTGAGTTAACTGAGACCGAGGATGTCGGTGAATCGACGTCCGCCCGGACGCGGACGCCCACTTCTTTGGCCGCTCGCAACGACTTGTTCGTAGATACCGTCGGCGGCTTTAAGAAAGGGCACCTGTACGGAGTCGGCTCCCTAGGACCGTTGCACATGGCAACACAGAGAATGCCACCGCCACCGCCACCGCCTCCTCCCGCGGCCTCGGGAAACGAAGATGTTAGGTCGCAGATTTCGCAGCTGCAGGAGGTGGTGATGTCCTTGAAGGAACAAGTTGCCAGGATCATTCCGCCTTCGTCTTCTACTGGTGCGGGTCCGTCTTCTCCTGGTGCCGGTCCGTCTTCTGCTGGTCGTCTTTCTTTCAACCCTGCTGCCCCTCTGGTACCGCCTCCGAGTATGACGGCACTCCTTGATTTAATGACGCCAGAGCAGCTACGCCAACTACCGCCCAATGTCCTCGAGAGCTTGCCGCCGTACGAGGCGGAGCGCTATATTCAGCGGTCGCACCAGGGATTATCACCACCCCAACCTTGAAAAATTGTATAAGAAAATTTGGAATATTTGTGATAATTTTGTAGTATTTGTGAAAATGTTGAAGAATTTGGAATATTTGTGATATTTTTGGGATATTTGTGGAAATTTTTGGGATATTTTGGAATATTGTGGAAATTTGGAATATTTGTGATATTTTTGGGATATTGGTGTGCATTATATTTGTGTATGTGCATATTGGGTTTATGTGTGAACTGGGAAAGCCCTGCATTTTTTTTTCAAAAATGTCTCAGTTAGCGACGGACTCGTGACTGATTAGCGACGGGTAATTCCAGTTTCCGACTGACTAGTGACGGATTATCCGTCGCTAACTGGAGTTTCATAACTGTTTCCAGGTAGCGACTGTTTTGCTACTTACTACCGACGGATAATCCGTCGCCAAGGTTCTGGAAATGGGATTCATTATCAGAACAATGGCGACGGATTATCCGTCGACAAGCAGTCGACAGTTCGACGGAATAGCGGCTGCCTATCGACGGATAATCCGTCGCCAAGGTTCTGGAAATGTATCACATTTCCAGAACTTTGGCGACGGATTATCCGTCGGTAGTCAGTCGACAAAGTCGACGGCTTTGCGACCTACTATCGACTAATTATCCGTCGCCAAGGTTCTGGAAATGTGATACATTTCCAGAACCTTGGCGACGGCTTAGCCGTCGCTAATCCGTCGTCAGGTCGACGGATTTGCGACGTACTATCGACTAATTATCCGTCGCCAAGGTTCTGGAAATGTGATACATTTCCAGAACCTTGGCGACGGATTCGCCGTCGATAATCCGTCGGTAAATCGTCAAAATTACCGACCGTATTTCGACGGAATAGCAACGAAATGATACATTCTGATACGAGGTTACGACGGATTACCGACGGATAGTCCGTCGCGAAGGTTCTGGAAATGTTTGACAATTTACAGAACCTAGGCGACGGATAATCCGTCGGTAATTCGTCGCTCATCCGTCGTAGTTTAGCGACAATTTGCGACGGAATAGCGACCGAATGATACTCTCTGATACACAGTTACGACGGGTAACCGACGGAATATCCGTCGCTATTTTCTAACAGAGTTATAGTACTTTAAACTAACAATCGACGATAATCTGCCGCAAATCCGTCGTTAAGGCTTTGTATAAAGATGACGAAACGCCGTCGCTAAACCGTCGCTCCGACGACTGCTTAGCGACGGCACTGTATTAGCGACGAGCTGATTGCCGACGGAAAAAAATGTCCAAAAGCCGTCAGGGATCGGTCGCTAACCGCGTTAGCGACTGTTTAGCGACGGATTTATGCCGTTGCTAATTGACTGTATTTTGGTAGTGATCATGACCATGCTTTCCATCTTTCTATCGAGACTCCCAAGTAGCGGGACCGATCTCATGTGATTCCTTATCGAGACTCCCAAGTAGCGGGACCGATCTCGTGAATGAGACTTATCGAGACTCCCAAGCAGCAGGACCGATCTCGGCGACAACCAGTCGCATGGACTTTCTTTGTCCGTGGCATGCTTTTTACTAAACCAACCGTAGCTCGTGCCTTAGACAGACCTTGTTCTCTAGGCGACGCTATCGCTCCAGTCACATACTTATATGACGAGCCTTGTTCTCGTGGGACTATGTGACTTGGCAACCGCAAAAAACAGGGGACAATGCTTGCTATAACTTCGATAGCCCAGCACAACTCTCGTCTAATTTATTCAGGCAATGACTTGACGAGCACAGGCCATGCCAAGCTTCGCATCGAGGGAACGTGTCGTGCACGCATTCGACTTGAACAACCAAGTTCTTGGGTACCTAGACTTAAGCCACAAGCCGTACAATACGACTTAACCCACGGGACATACGAAGGCTATGCCAAGCCTTGGACGACGGGACCGTGCATGCATTATCAAGCATTCACGCGGACGACGCCTATGACTTAGGCTAATTCGAACGTTGTGGCAACTTAGCAACTTAGGCCAACTTCTTTTTCCCAAGCCACGGGACGAAGGGCCGACTGTCATTTTAAAAGCACTCTAAGCAGATTTCTAAGTAGACCATGGGACCTTTTTTCATGTTCTAACACATTCCGACCCGTCGGAATTATTTTCTTAGCTATGTGGATGCGTCTCTTTTATTATCAAGCCTAACTTGTGCAAGTTAAAAATAAGCGAGTTATTATGTGAAGGCTAAGACGAGGTAAGTTCATCAAAACTATCCCACCTGAGCGAGTCTTCGAGCAAGCCATTGCGAGGCTAAGGCCGAACGCCGTCGGCGTTTCGATTCCTCCGATTGACTGAGCGGGACGGGACACTATATCATACACCACTCAAAAAAAGTTTTATTCTCGAAACTAACTGAGTACTTACTTTTAGACTACTTTGATCTAAGGACTCTCGTACACACTCCGCCTATACGTTTTTTCAATCCGAGCCACGCTCGCACTACTATCAATCTTTCCTTTAACACAATTTCAAAATCCTCGACCCTTTTTCCATTCCTTGAGTCTCACTTAAATTCAACATGTCACTTGGTTGGATCGTGCACATATTCCAGGCATCCCTAAAATACATGCATTCAGCCGAATCGCATGATAGAGAATTTGTCATTGTCACTCGAGTCGCATCGTGCACATATTCAGGCGTCCCTGAAATATATGCATGTCAGTCGAATCTCGTGAGGGGTATTCCCATATTCTTGATTCACTCTATCCATCCATACCAATCCTCAAGATCAATCTTTCGAAGCTAACTCTTGAAACGGTGACCTCTCGCCTAACCGCTAGGCCATTTCTCAAGGCTAAGTCAATGTCAGGATTGGAATCATAGTTCTCCAACAATAATGCCAACACTGAGCCCAATCCTAGGGTCAAACCAAAGTCGATAATACAAAATTTTCTATCCAAGCTCGCATCACTCAAATTTCTAAACATCGAGCATGATCACCTAATTCGTATCAAGGCATTCGTTGCGCAGATTCGAATCCGTTCAATCACCAATTTGCATAGTCTATTCCTTCCGACATAATTCACATATCTATTCTAACCAATTTATGTATTCGATCACGAGATCGTCTAGCACAATAATTTATCACACCCCAATCTTACGCAAGTCTGATTATCTACGTTGGATATGAATTACCATGCCACGTTCTCGTAGGATAATCGTCCTTATTGGAGCGTAACTCTTGCTTGAGTCTAGACTAATTCATTCTCGATACGCGGATTGGACCTACTCAATCCTCAAGTTTAATCGTCAAGCACACTGAGTCATTCTCGAGTCCACCTTCGCGTCAAACCACAAGTCGAAGCGATCAAATTGCCACGCCATGCAAGTTCGATCACCCCCGTTGTATGAATCACCATACCAGCGCTCATGCAGAATGATCGCCCTAATTCGACGTAACGCATGTGCGAGGCTGGAGTTACGCTCGTATAAGACAAGAACGTCAACGTTGTGGTTATCGTCGAAGCAATCCAAACATTTTATTTCATTTTCATTCAAGCCAAGATCTCAGTTCAATAGTTTGTTCGTCATTCATGCGACTAGAAAATCCCCGAGCCAAGTCTATCTTTTCCTCGACACATTTCAACATCCCAAGTATAGCATCCATCGGCATAATGACATCTTACACGATCATCATTCCTCGAATCAGAGTACCCCCGAGTTATCGTACATCGATCTTTGATACGCCTCAATACCATCGATGATGTACGTAACCTGACGATTTTCTTTTGCAACAAACTCCGAGTCATGCAGCTGATGCTATTGTCCGAATTGGATATACCACAATTCCATTCGACCAAATCTAAAATTATAAGTACGATCCTCTAGGTTTCCTCGATTAAGACATTCATTTTTATTCATCGTTCCGAATCCTGATTCAATATCGTTTCCTAACTCGCGTTACCTATTCACCAGTTGTCCGAACGACATCTTGTTCGGGACATTCGAAGTCACGACCAACTAAGCGTGACGCGTTCTAAGACTTTGCACGATCGCATCGCCTCGCCGACATACTCGTTGTACCCCTAATCCTTAATTTTGCTCGAATGATTTCCAAGACGGACCATACACCACTCAGGATTCGAGCCATCCGATTTAGTCCACAATCATGTTCGCATTATTCGCTAATAAATCTTTCAGATTCGTTCGACGAACTCTAGCGTAATCGCTCACGTCGTCTCGAAGTACTAAGTCGTTCGCACTATTCCTCAAAATCTAAACCAATCTTCCATGTACGCCTAAGAGTTGGTCCGATAGAATTCCTATCGATATACACTCTAAGTATATCTTCGTTCCCGACCAAGCGATACTCAATATTGCTCGTAATTTGTTTGCACCATAAAGTCTAGGTGCGCGACACGCGGCACAACTTAACCAAAAGGCCGTGTGCATAGTCATCCTGTACGGACTATACTCTGATTTGGCACGCTCATTTGCTAATGTCGACGTAGGACTATTTAGGCACGTACGCGACTTGCTAATCATTAGCATGTGTTTTCTATCAACTCAAGTTTGACACCGTTCGGCACAAAGGCCATCGCATACCGATGCGTTCGATTGAACACTTGTACGAGCTTTTAAAAATATTTAGACTTATTGTATGGACATGCCGTAGGACATTTGAGAGAGAGCGCACACTTCTTATCAACGACGAGCTTTCAAAACTGAGAGATTCGACTTGAAGTCTAAGGACGTAAAGCCGTGTTCTGATACCATTATGTCACGCCCCGCTTCCGTAGGAGCAATCGTCCTCGCTAAGACATGATGCCGCACGATCCTAGATTGTGCTCGTGCAAGGCAGCTTCATAACGGTCGATTACAGCGGCCGTGACGGGGTCGTCGCACAGAAGTCCCATGCAGAAACATTGAAACATGTAGCGAAAATTTAGAAGCAACACGCAAGTTATTCAAAAGTGCTCTTTATTGATATTGAACAATAAGATTACAATGGGGCGCAAGGCCCTGATTACAGGTCTCTCAAGCTCACTTTTCTCTTATTTTACAAGTCACTCTGCTCTCTCTCATCTCTCGATACAATGCTTCAAGGCGACGAGTGCAGATTATGCAGGATGGCGATGTCCATACATTATGTTCCGTATAAGTCTTGACTCCACGCGGCCGTACGTTTCGAATCGCCAAGGAACTCCGTGCCTCGACGCATCCAAATGAGCTCCGCGCCACGAGCTTCTACCTGTGCCTACACATGAAAACTGTGTGGGTGTCAGTACTCAACTGTACTGGTGGAGTGAGCTCCTCGCCCACCCATACAAAACCAACACGTTCATTTACTTTGTGCAGCTCAATCCCTTTTGATTATCTTTCTAGTCTTGCCTTAGGATCAATTTTAAGACAACGACGCCTTGGCCTATACTTGGTAACGCAATGACAGGGTCGTGCGATACTCTGTTCGTGGCTCCAATACATATTCGAGGCAGTGCCTCGTCGAGTAGAACTTATGCAACTCGGCTATGCCAAGACTTTCACTTGTTCTATGTGCCTCTAGACCATTCTCGTGCCAATGACGTCAAGGGGACGACTCGTGCTAGTCGTGCCAATAAACTTGCTCGTACCTTAATCTCGAGGCCGTGCCTCCCAAGTATCAACCAGACTTAACCAACTTGTCTTACGGCCCTTCCTGACTTAACTCGAGACGACGCCATATTCATGTCGAAGCACGTGTCCTTGCTATAGCCAAATCTTAGGCTCCGGAATGGTGATGCAATCGTGCACACCCAACTTGTGTCGGCTAAAGGTTAGTGCTTGCAATAAGCATAACTTGTTAACCCCACTCGTAACCTGCTAGTACTCGACGCAATCCAAAGGCATATACGCGGATATCCGCTTGCCGACACATCTATATGAGTGGTCACTAGCAATGTCAAGCTATCCTGGATCTTTTGCATACGGTGACCATTCGCGTGGCGAGGTACGAGCTCCCACCGAATGTCGACCCGCAGCCTATATTGTAACGATTCACTTCAATCGAGTTGTACCGTCGATGAAGGTCGTACAATATATGCAATTCCTCCTAGGCCGACATGAACCCGACGTCCCGGGATCGCTCGAGGAATTTAGTCCTTGCGCGCAAGTTGTCCAATGACCATGCAAGACTCAACTCGATCTATCAAGTCCTTCCTTAAGCATGACCATTCTTTTCATCTTTCTATCGAGACTCCCAAGTAGCGGGACCGATCTCATGTGATTCCTTATCGAGACTTATCGAGACTCCCAAGTAGCGGGAACGATCGCGTGAACGAGACTTATCGAGACTCCCAAGTAGCGGGACCGATCTCGGTGACAACCAGTCGCGTGGACTTCCTTTGTCCGTGGCATACTTTTTTCTAAACCAACCGTGGCTCGTACCTTAGACAGACCTTGTTCTCTAGGCGACGCTATCGCTCCAGTCACATACTTATATGACGAGCCTTGTTCTCGTGGGACTATGTGACTTGGCAACCGCAGGAAACAGGAGACAGTGCTTGCTATGACTTCGATAGCCCAGCACTACTCTCGTCTAACTTATTCGGACAACGACTTGACGAGCAAAGGCCACGCCAAGCTTCGCATCGAGGGAACGTGTCGTGCACGCATTCGACTTGAACAACCAAGTTCTTGGGTACCTAGACTTAAGCCACAAGCCGTGCAATACGACTTAACCCACGGGACATACGAAGGCTATGCCAAGCCTTGGACGACGGGACCGTGCATGCATTATCAAGCATTCACGCGGACGACGCCTATGACTTAGGCTAATTCGAGCGCTGTGGCAACTTAGCAGCTTAGGCCAACTTCATTTTTCCAAGCCACGGGACGAAGGGCCGAGTGTCATTTTGAAAGCACGCTAAGCAGACTTCTAAGCAGACCATGGGACCTTTTTCCATGTTCTAACACATTCCGACCCGTCGGGATTATTTTCTTAGCTATATGGATGCGTCTCTTTTATTATCAAGCCTAACTTGTGCAAGTTGAAAACATGCGAGTTATTATGTGAAGGCTAAGACGAGGCAAGTTCATCGAAACTATCCCACCTGAGCGAGTTTTCGAGCAAGCCGTTGCGAGGCTAAGGCCGAATGCCGTCGGCGTTTCGATTCCTCCGATTGACTGAGCGGGACAGGACACTACATCGTTGTCTACGCTTTTTTTTTGTGTCACCTGACATCCCAAAATAGCGACAATGTTTGACAATGTCGATAACTTTGTTGCTATCTCCACTTATTGTCGTAGTGTTAAACAAACATAGATTAACTGAGGTTTGACGAGTCCTCAAACATACTATTTACTTGAATGGACACAAAAATATTACCTGAAAATAAGACAAGGACCTACTTTGTACAGATTCTGCAACCATTGGATACTACTAACTACACGCCAGTTGCTTTAGTGCCAAAAAACTGGAAATAAAGATGGAAACAAACACAAAATAATGATACTGCCACAAGAATTAGCAGATTAAGAATAAAACAAACAAAAAACTGCAGAATGTTGTACTTTCACAAAATAATGATACTGGCACAAGAATTAGCAGATTATTCTTGCGCTAATATCAGAGCATCAGTGAATCATTATAATAATGCTTCATTGATTTATAAATCAATGAAGTTTGCATGCTATTATCAGAGTTCATGATGTTAACCTGATGTTAACAGTAACTTCCGCGTGAATGATAATTGTCATTCTTGAGCATATAAAAAGAGGCTGCTACTAAATGTGGGAACAGCAAGCAAAATCTAGATTCAGCATGTCAATTCCATATCATTTTAAAGTAAATAGAATGATCTCCAGTGACTAATAACAGTTCAATTTTCAAGAACACCATGACCTTGAGAAGTATAATGATATCGTGACCTGTTGAAAATTTAAAACATTCTAACCATGAGAGGCTCACATATATACAGAAACAATAATCTCGTCTAACATCAATTGAGAACTAGAAGCAGTTGGTTCTTAATTTTGCACACATGAAAGTGTGAATATACAACCGTATGGATCTCAATGTACAACACGACAGTAAACATGATGCACAGAGACTGTGACCAATAAAAATTACTTTATGAAAGAGGAAAAACAATTCAAATTGGGAAAATTTTAGAAACGAACATTTTAGAAACGAACAATGGCAGATGAAAGCAAGGTGCGGAATAACTCCAACTAGTCCTGTTAGTCACCGTAAAAAACTAGTATAGTTTTTTTTTTCTTTGGCTAAAATGTATATCATCATCCGCAGAACTTTCTAATATGTGAAAAGAATAAAACGGGAGTATATCAAGATCGTTGCAAGTATCCGCCGTGTCTATACATATAGTAATTTATCTTGCGAGTAGAAGGATATCCTCCATAGATGGATTATCACTAGACAAAGTACATCAGAAAAGGTCAGCAAATAGAATGAGAACTAGACTGCCTAAAAACATTGAAAACCTAAAAAAACTTCTGAAGGGAACCAATGTCAATTTTGTATCTCCTTTAGACAATTAAAATAAAAGAAAAAAATTGGCCAACAGAGGTAAGATGCCATCAGGGTTGGTTGCTCTCCTGACAGCTTCAGTGCATAATATCCATCTTTCATCTTGATAGAGGGCTTGAATTTTCCGAGCTAAGAACGCCCTCGTCATCAGGTGTAGTCACACCATTGCCATCAATATCAGCACCATCATGGTAGTCTGAGAATTTGAAGAGTGCTTCCCTCATCCACGGATATCTGCATAGCTTGGCAGCCTCTGGGATGGTAAGCCATTTCCTGTTACGTGTGCTCTGTTCCGGCCACGAATCCAGCTCCTCTTTGACATGCAAGGCAAACATTGCTGCTTTGCATAGCCCTTCTGGGCTGAACTCATCTTGGTGACTCTTACTCCTGAAGTCATAATGCCCCAAGAATTCCTGAGGTGAGATGGAACTTATAATCAGACTTGGTTTCTTGCACATAGTAAACTTTTTTAAGTCAAAACGGATCATCACCCTTGGATGATCCATATCATTCATCACAACCTCCATGCCTTCAAAGTATACAACGGAGAAATCATGCATCAAATTATTTGTATAAACAATCACTTAGCAATATAACAAATGAGGAATTAATGGGTGAAATAACCAACTCCCATCAGCAATATTTTGTATAGATATAACAGACCAGCCAATCCAACCAATCAGTGGACATCGATGCCTTTCACAATCTTGAATATCAACATGTTTCATCAATATGGTTCCTTAGTTCAACATAAAATATTATCCCTTCTACAATGAGAGAAGTAAATTGAAAGGAGCAATACTAATGAACTAAAGGGTCTACAAGATCAAAAAAATTAAAACATCCCTTACTAATTTAATATTTTTGTTGGTAGTCATACATAATTATGTTAACATATGTAACCCATTGACACCTATGCTTCTTTGAGAAAAAGATAATGTTACAGTTTTTGTTGTTAGAACTATACTTATCACTCAACAGTAATTGTGCTCTTGGGCAAAATATCATTTTGAAGCCCCCCTGGGAAGAAGATGAGTTTTCTTTAATTTCTTTCTTTTTTGGAGATTCAGAGAAGAAAGACAATATACTATTATATATCTGAATGCAATTTCATATCTTAGTGTACCTTAAGATCTCCTCTAACCCCTGCCTCTTCAATGGCTTCTCGTACAGCTGCCTCCTCAACAGTTTCATCATTCTCCCATCCTCCCTGCAAAAGAATGGAGTATAATGTATAAGAACTAGTGCGACACTATAGTTAAGTGCTATACTATGAATGCTAGAAACAGGACTTAATCAAACAAGAATGATACTTCATGCAAGCAAATGTACGAGACTTTCCGGACAAGAAAAAATATAAGATTTATCATGGGCCTCCAGATCATGATGATGCTCTAGTCCAGTAAAACAATAATTTTTGTTATAATAGAAATAGTCTAACACCGGGATCACACAACAAGGTAGTGGTGGAACTTGTTGTGAAAAATAACACCACAAAACCAAAGGTTGATCTCGGCAAGGCTACAAGCCCCCTACGAACCAATGGTACAGAATCAGTGGGCAAAGTCACCACCCTGGAGCCCACCCAAGGATACCAAAGAGGGGGTACATATTCAGTCTTCAGACGACTCCTAAGCTTCTTAGAGCATCTTCAATGCAAGTGTGAGTTTAGAAAAAGGTTGTTGCCACATAGGAATAACAAGGCTTTATTGAAAAAGTCCTTCTCCAATGCAAATGTCAAAAAGTTGTAAAGTTGACATGGCAAAGACATTGTGAAGTTGGTTGTCTAGTTCTAGACATGCACTTCACAATGGCTTAACCTCCACATCATCTATTATGAATAAAAAAAAATTAGAAAGAAGGGAAAAAGTTGTCTTGAAAGTTGAAAATGTGGATTTTATTGTCTTCTCAATATTTTTGCATTGGAGAAGATTTTTCTACTTAATTGTCTAGTGTGAATATAATCTTGCCATCTAGCAAAGACATTGTCTTGTGCCTCATGCCACATAGGAATCACATCACATTACAAGACATTAGGGTTGGAGATGATCTTAGCATAACTCTTACAATGTCCATAATAAATGGTAACTCAAGACTTCATGACTGCAACATTTAGTAAAGAACAACTAAACAACTTAACTGATATTCTGGAAACTGCTCTGCATGAGATCATCAAATACATGCAAAATATGTCATTGGAAAGAGTTGAGTGTACTTTCCAACTCAAACGGAAAGTATTTTCGAGTTTCGTAGACGAAGTTATGGCTAAAACACCGAGTAGTTTTTAGGTTTTCACCTAAAAACCGAGAATGAGGTAAGTACTCCTACTTAATGTTGGAAATTGACACAAAATCTGGTTTACTTAATGTTGGAAATTGACACAAAATCTGGTTTACTTAATGTTGGAAATTGACACAAAATCTGGTTCTATACAAACACACGGTTTCATAAATGATCTTTTGAACTTCAATACATATGCGCCTGCGTCATACTCCCCTTGATAAAAAGAACTCTGTCCTCTAGTTTATGTGTCCAAAATGTTGTATTTCTTTCAAATCCTTCTGTTGCACTACCCTGTATTTTCCAACCTTACTAATGATATCCATCTACTCCGCCCATTTAGTTTTAATAAGATGTTGGATCATTACAATCCTGATGAACCATTTGAATCTGAATGAGTGGTGAGAATCATATAGGTAAAAGTAGGAATAATGGCCTCCAAAAATCACAGGAGAATGAATGGTAAAATGATATCAAACAATACCCAGCCATAGATATATGTTGTGGGAGTAAACGTGATTGGAGATAGTACTAGAGAATGCAGACTCACTAGCCGTAAGTGTATCTCTATGCATATTTTCTTTGAATCTTCACATAAAACAAACTTTTGATGTGCATGATCTGAATTCCTATGGTAAAACTCATCCTCATCGTGATCTAGATAGTTATTGTATAATGGTGGAAGATCCTAACTGACCGTTGTTATTTCATCAATGTCATCAAGATTAAAATCTGAAAGCATTTAAATTATCATCTGGTTGGTGTTCTTGTTGTTGACGAAGTTGGCTATTCTTGCTGATGTTGTTGCATGTCTTGTTGGAGTTGTTGAATTTGATGGTGTAGCTCATCCATCTCAATGTCACAATGTCATGAGCATCTCGTCGTTGAGCATCTTTTCGTGAAGTTATTGTAGACAAAAAAAGAAGAAGAATGGCTATGAGGCTTGCTCTAATACCAACTAACACTGGGATCACACCACAAGGTCATGATGGAACTCAGTGTGAAAAGATAACACCACAAAACCAAAGGTTGATCTTGGCAAGGCTGCAAGCCCCACTACAAACCGATGGTAGAGAATCAGTCATGGGCAAAGTCACCAGCCTGGAGCACACCCAAAGATACAGTTGAACTCACTCAAACCAAGAAATTCACAAAGGAATAGGTGAACTTGCCCACCACTGATAACTTGAACTTGCCTACAAATGATCCCAAAGGGGGTTACTTATAGAAGAGACAAAGATGCTAGAAGCATTAATGCAAATAAACTTGATAACTTTGATCCCAAAGGGGGTTACTTATAGGGTTCAGATGATTCCTATGCTTCTTAAACAATGTCCATAATAAATTATCACTCTTGACTTCATAAGTGGACCATTTAGTAAAGAACAACTAAATAACTCGACTGATATTCTTCTGGAAACTGCTATGCACGAGATCATTAAATTCATGCAAATTATGTCATTGGAAAGAGAATTAAGTGTACATTCCAACGGCTCAAATGGGAAGTCTTTTCCAGTTCTTGGACAAAGTTATGGCTAAAACTCTAAATAGTGGTTCAGGATGTGAGCTAAAAACCGAGAATAAGGTAAACTACTCATGCTTAATTTTGGAACTTGACCCAAAATTTGGTTCTATAAAAGTTTAAATGGTCTCTTGAACTTCCATAGATATGCGCATGCGCCATAGTCACTATCAAGAAGCCAATGATTCCTTTCATATAAAATGTGAAGCTATGGCGGCATATGAACGCAAACAGAAACTTCTCACTTGTGAGTCACTTAGATGTGTAATTGTCTCAACCTGGTAGCTGCACCTGTTTTATTCTTTAAGCCCTCTCATTCCTGATGATGCCATTTTTGTGGCTAGAGGGGGAAAAAGCTGTAAATAGTTACTACTGGTAAGCTGTAAATAGTTACTACTGGTAAACTAGATCAGGAGCCAGTCTTTAATTCATAATTTTAGGTTAGCAATCACTATGACTTATCCAAAGAAATTGTACGCTCCAGCTAAATTTCAAATTGTATTATTTCCAATAGTAAACGCAAGCTCCAGTGTGTCAGTCATATTGGTGAGGATAATTGCTTGTCCTTTATAATTATCCAGTTGTAGCTCTTGATATAGCTTTGGATAATTTGGGTTTAATATTTTAATAGTTGCGAAAGACTTGAGCAATGGGTTTTTATTTTATCAAGTTGATATAATTCAATATAGGACAGAACTTGAAGGAGGTAACAAATGTGAGTAGCAATATCAATGGAGTTTCATAACATTCAATACGAATAATTGCAAAAGTATCCTCAACTCATGCAAGTATAGAGCAATCATTCGTGGGGGAAGCATCAAGAAATTTTAGTTTTGGGGAACAGAATAAACATAATTTTAGTTACTAACTGGACCTTCTGACATTTCTGAGCGTAGCTTACCAATGCCTTTCAGGTTGGATCCTAATACAAAATGAACTCTCAATATGGTTATACAATCCTCTCGTCTATAGGTATATCTCAGTATATCTCAATATACAGTGAAAGGCTTAACAAGGCCTGTTGGTAAGAAGGGCAGATAAGAAAGCCTAGATCATAACATGGCTGAGAAATAGGATATGAAGACCCAAAACAAAAGTTTAAGAAGAAAATATGACTTGCTATCTTGGTTGAAAATGAAATATAGGCTTTAAGGTGAGATCCAAAGAGAAAAGTAAAAAAGATATCAATTACAAGGAAGAGGTGTCCTTGGTTTACATTAAAACATGATTTTAAAGAATGGTGAAGAGGCATCTGTTTGGGAATATAACTTGCAGTAATTATTAGCACTTTAGCAGTGAGCATGGGTATACCTTCCACTTCTAAAAATGGGAAAAAATCTCTTTGTTATTTATACATATTTCCCGCAAAAATATTGGTTGCAATAAAAAGGCTGAAGCAAGTTTTGAAATTAAGAGAATTTCTCCACTAGCCAGCAATTAAGTGTAGACAATGTCATGTTTGCAACAGAAAATGATCATTATCAGATATCCAATGTTATTATACTTCCTTTTTTTCCATTTCTCCGACGAAGTACCACCACATCAGCCTGCTCTTCGAGCAAAGACACCAGACCTCATCGTCTGTGTCTCAAAACCCTTTCAAACACATCAATAACAATAGAGATGATCTTGTTTTCCAGCTGGCAGATCTCCTTCATCTCCTTAATTCATACTAGCTCACTGTTCGTCCTGACAATGCAAAGTGGAACCTAAGCCGTATAGGTGTCTTCCTCTGTCAAATCCCTCTGCAAAACATCTTTTACCCTATCTGTCCTAGTTGTTCCTTCAGACTTGTCCTTTGGGATGCTTGTTCCTCCTTCAGAGTCAAATCCACTATTGGTTGGCATTCCACAACAAACTCCTCAGTCCTCACTGCTAACAACCTCGCCAGACGTAATTGGGCACCAACATACTATGCTATCTGTGGTTCCAATCCCAAGATAGTTGATCATATCTTCCTCACCTGTCCTTATTCTGGCTCGTTCTGATCTTCATTTGCAACACGTTATGAGCCCCCTCTAACACACCTGACTCAGTTGTCCTCTGGACTACTTGGAGGTCAACAATATATTCCCCCTCGATTAGAGAGATTTAACTGCAACTTATTTCATTTTGGAAAGAGAGGAATAATTGCATCTCCAAGATACTTACAACTTGTTTGTCTGCCTCCTTTTTTGGCAGATCATACACCTCGTAAAGCCAGTGATCTACTATCGGGGGGGGGGGGGGGGGGGGGGGGGGGGGGGGGGGGGGGGGGGGAGGGGGGGCATCAGGAGTTGTAACTCCAATCTCATAGTGGTAGCCTATATCCCCATATTTCCATAATTTTGCCTCCTTCGTTGTCTTCTTAGGGTCTGTCCCTGGATCCCTTTTGTTTTTTGTGATCCTGTTTAATATTGCCTTCCATTTACCCCTCTGTTTTAGCCTTGTTTGGAATTTAGCCTTTTTGGGGGCTCATTGGCTCTTTTTTGTAAGTTTTATTTATCTTAATAAATTTGTGGCTGGCTTTGCCGGCTGCTCTCGTCTCAAAAAAAACTCTTAATCTTATCTACCTTAGGCCATGTCATAACCCATCATCAAATCCTAATTCTTGATCTAAAAACCCTGCCAAAATTTTCAATTTTAACCACTTCTCCTTCTTTTAATCAAAAGCACAATTCCACCAAATTCCGGAGATCCAGATCCCCAAAATGCAAACTCCAGAAATCGTTTTTCCCCAAATCAGAACATTAGCATCATTTGAATGATTTCTTGCATGAGTGATGCTTATGAGAATCCAAATCTTCCACACAAAAAAAGTTCTGCATGCTTATGTCTACCACATGAAACCTTATGTAGAAATCAGATTCCGCAGCATCGTTTATGCATACCAGTCCCACCATACAGGATGTATCTCTTTAATAAGCATTATGAGACACACAGAACAAACAAAAACCTATGACTTTCTTCTTAAGCACCTATTTACTTTTCCTCCTTCAAACAAGAAAATTAACAAGAAATTTATTTTTCACTTGAATGGAAAACAAACGTGTGAAACTCTTGGGATTAAAGCTATGCTTCAGAACTCGAAATATTCCAGGATGGAGAGAAGGGGGGATAGGAGGGAGATGGTGGCAGAGGTGTACAGGATGACAGAAGCCAGAAGGGTCTGGATAGCGTAGAGGTGGATGAAGGCAAGGGGGAAGGTGAAGGCAAAGGTTGAGGTCTCTATGAGGCACAAAGGTGGAGAGCAAGTGGAAGGCGGCAGGATAAGGCCGAAGTATGGGTAGGAAACTTCACATCATTCCTCTGCATTTGTTCAAATATTTCAATCCATCTAGATTATCACAATACAAGAATATCTTAAAATTATCAAACATTAGAGTTCAACATGATCCTAGGAGCCCTTCTATGATCTAATGCACATTTAATTATCCAACTCTACACCAATTTAGGGTTTAGACTTGCTGACGACATTCACTGCAGTAAAACCTGAATTTGTTGTTGTTCAAGCCAGCCAGTTCAAAAGGACCTTCACCATGGCTTGAGTTAGGTTTAAAAATCAAATGATAGATACTGACATGATTACTCATCAAGAATTGTGCCCAAATATGTTGTCAAAATCAATATATTGCCCAATGCCCTAACTCTAATGAACAATATTCAATATTCTCATAAATAAATAGATATTTCCTGTTTCCTCAAATTTATGTAGGCATGAGTGATGATTAACTGAATGCTATTAGCAGTGGTGAATAGATTGAGCATTGGTCTCGTTCCTTAATACTAATTTGAGGGCAATCCGCAAGTTGAACCTCATAAATAGACACTACTGCTCAAAACATAGTTTATGATATCTGCCTTATCTCAAATCTCCCTTCATGAATATTAGATATCAACTCTCATTATCCATAACCATATGCAGACAAACACTAATTTCTTAATAAATAATGTGATAACAAGATATTTTCCATCTGATCCAAGTAACTCGGAAACACTAATTTCCTACAAATAAAGTGATAACAAGATACTTAAAATAAGATCGAAGTAACTTGGTGAATAAAAAGGCTTCCTTTGATCAAGGCACTGAAAATATATACTGGGTTTATGAGAAGTTTATAAACCCCCAATGATCAAAACTATAGAAGGGATATCCCATCAAGTCTTTCTGCTATACATAGTAATAAGTGCATATATATTTATATCACACGTTGGGATTGTCATTCTTTTTTTCTCTTTGGCTTAAATGTGTCATGGTCTACGGAGATTAATGTAATTCCCTATAGCAAATCGTATCATCTTGCATAGACTCTTTATAGTCTATGGGGACTTGGAGGATGCTTTTTGGTTGCATGAGCTTAAACTCCATAAGCAAAAGGTAGGTATACTACCTGGCAACTGGTTGTCTAGGTTTTTATGGCATGACTCTGTCATGCTCATAGAAATCTTGGCTAGGAATTTGTCACCGACTTAGAGGGTTGACGTCAAGTCGACAAATGGTCATAAAAACTGTCAATTTTTTGTGGAGCTTTCTTATGCTCCATAGCCTACTACATTCTGACGGGGAAGGCTTGGATGATGACCATGATGATAATATTTATATCACACATAAGGTTAATATCACAAGCTAGTATAATTTGGAGAACTAATTGCTTGTGTTACAGGCTCTCAATGAGTCTTGACATGGAGTAATAGAGATAGATATAGGCAGTTCATATGGCATTGCTCGTGATGTTTGTTGACTCCATTCTTCCTGAATTCTTATTGTAAGCAATTTCATGGAAATCAACACATGACCCAAGTATCAAACAAGTAAAGGTGATGACAAGAGGATTTCCTCACCATCAAATTAAGGTGGAAAAAAAGGCTTCCCTTGCATCCATTGTTTTAAATTTATACTAACACTAGTTTTACACTCTAAATGACACCAATTGTATAAAATATAATATATCACCTCTAGCTCAAGTGGCTAAGGTGTGAGGCATCCTCCCTGGTGGGTGTAGATTCGAGCCACGGGAGATGCAATTAATTCCTAGTGGAAAATTAATAGGTGCAACGGTGCGGGTGTGACCAGGCGGTCCGGGTGCGGGCGCAGGCCACACGAATCGTGTGTAGGTGCGGGCTTTCGGGTCGGGTGTGGTCTTAGGGTCGAGTGCGGGCCGAGATATGGCCTTTGGGTTGAGTTTGTAGGCCTTCGAGCTAGTAATTAAAAATTACCTTTTTCGATATATATATATATATATATATATATATATATATATATATATAAGGTGGGGATCAGGTGACATATACAATTTGACATCTAAAAAAATATGCAATCTCAGCCGCACATCATTTGAAATCAATGGTCCAGATTTAAATGCATACCAAATTTACATTCATATAAGTCAAATTTGACATGCATGCTAATTAATAGTAGGTTGTATTAATTAATGAGATATTCAATTTGGCATGCAAGCTAATTAATTCAAAGTATGTATTTAAATCTGGACCATTCATTTCAAATGATATGCGACTGAGATTGCGTGTTTTTTTAGATGTCAAATTGTATGTGTCACCTGATCCCCCACCTATATATATATATATATATATATATATATATATATATATATATATATATATATATATATATATATATATATATTTGGAATAAGGGTAAATTTTATTCCACGCAAATCACGGTATCGGTATTACAATACACTAATCTCACATCTCCCTCCCCAGTTAAGGGGCCATTACAGATACATCGAATTCTATATTATGCAGAATTCCTACTTGCGGAGTAGCCAGTCCTTCAAAGATACGCCTATTGCGCTCCCTCCAGACATGCCAAACTGATGCTGCAAGTCTAACTCTAGCCATCTTGGCCCAACCAGGGTCCATACCTCGGCGGTCTCTGATCCAGCTGAGGATCCCCCGGATATCTCTGGCACTGCCAACTTCACCCAACAATCGCATGCACTGCTCCTCCCAGATGTGCCAAGTCCATGGACACTCAAAGAATAGGTAGCCCATAGACTCCGCGTCACCCATACAAAGAACACACTTCGGGTCTAGAATCTGCATCCCAAACCTAATAAGTCTGTCCCGAGTCATCAACCTGCCAAGAAGGAGTCTGTATGAACAAAGCTGCATTTTACGAGCAATTCCCTTCGCCCAGATAAAGTCATACTCCGCAATCTTGTCATGTGGGGTCCGAACCAGATTATAGCAACTTTTAAAACTGAATATCCCAGACCCTCCAACCGAATCAGGATCAACCCAACTCCAGGAATCCTCGATCAGGCTAGTATCGATAGTGATCCGACGAATCACCTCCCCAAACTGAGCCGTGTATGGATACTCCTCAGGCCTCCAGCTCCCATCCCTGATAATCCGACTACATTTCACTCCCCTGCTCGCCGATCTCCAGAAGGGAGCCATTTCCCATCCACGGGTCCAGCCAGAGATCAGTATTCGTCCCATCTCTCATAATCTTGCATATAGCGGACTGAAGGATCGGTCTGCACCTAAGAATAGCCTTAAATAAGATCGAGAAATTGTAATCAATCCGACAAGACCAGAAATTCATCCACCGCACATATCTGCTAGCCAGCCACTCTGCCCAAAGGGAACCTTCCTTGATGAACCGCCACGCCATCCGCACCCTAGATGCCTCCCTAACCGTCCGAAGAGGTCGCAACCCAACTCCTCCTTCCTCCCGGGTCCGGCAGAGTTATTTCCAAGCGATCGCATGCATACCTCCCCTCCAGATGAAATTAGCACAAATGGACTCCACCTTCCTTATGGTAGCTACTGGAATCTGAATCGACTGCAACCAGAACATAGCGATGCCAGAGATAACCGACCTCACCAGCTCAATACGGCCACCAAAGGACAGACCAGCTGTCTGCCAGCCTTCCACTCTCCTTTGGGCAAAATCCACCAGGCTGAGACAATCCTGATCCCTGGCATAATTGACTGTCAACGGGATTCCCAGATACTTCACCGGTAACTCTCCTTTCTCCACTCCTAGAGCAAGGGCCCGTTCCTCCTTGAGTGTGCACAGAGAGCTGAAATAGACCCTACTCTTCTCCCTATTCAGCTGCAGGCCGGACACCCGCCCAAACTCCTCCATAATATCTGAAAGCGCCCTCAACCCCCTCATAGATGGATGCAGGAAAACCAAGAGGTCGTTAGCATATATCAAGTGAGACACCACCGGCTTGACCTGCCTGAAAAGAGGAACAATCTTCCTACTATGCACCGCCAGGTCCATCATACAAGTGAAGTACTCCATCACCAGAGTGAACAGGTACGGAGAGAGAGGATCCCCTGCCGCAGTTCCCTGTTGCTCGAGAAGCATCCATATGGAGTACCCTGAATGAGGACCGAAAATGTGGGGGAGCATATGCACTCCCTCACCCCTCGCCACCCATCTCTCGTCAAACCCCATAGCAAGCATAAGGTGGCAGAGGAAGTCCCTGTTGACCATGTCATAGGCTTTCCGCAAATCCAGCTTTACACAAGCCTTCATCCCCCCGGCTTGTTGAAATCCCTCACCATCTCATGTGCAAGAAGACTGTGCTCAGCAATCGAGCACCCCTTGATGAAAGCTGCTTGATTCCGAGACACCAAGCCCTGCATAATCCCCTCCATACGCCGGCACATGAGGTGAGTAATTATCTTGTAAAGATAATTACAACACACAATAGGCCTGAAATCGGCGAGGGAGGTAGCACCCTCTTTCTTCGGGACCAAGGTCAAGAAAGTGTGATTCAGCTCCTTCAACAACTTCCCTTCCAAGAAAAACTCCTGTACCGCCTCCAGAATTGGGAACTTTAGCTCACCCCAATGACGTCTAAAGAACCCACAAGAGAAGCCGTCAGGCCCCGAAGCCTTATTTGGATCTGCTTTCATCACAACATCCTCCACCTCCTCCGATCTCACAGGGACCAACAGCAAGCTATTCCCATGGTGCGTCACCAGCCTCTTCGTGACAAGATCGGGGAACGTGGTGGGATAATCAGTTTGCTGATATAAGTCAGAATAGAACCTGACTGCCTCCTCCTGAATCTCCACCGGGTCGCCAACAAGCCTGCCCTCGCCATTAAGCAGCATGGAGATGTTGTTCCGGTGCTGTCTGGTACGGATCACATTATAGAAGAACTTGGTGCACCAATCCCCATCCTTGAGCCATGAACACTTGGCCCTCTGGGCCGCACTAATCTCCTGCTGAAGTCTCATGATGTTGACCTCCGCAATCAGGTCCCGCTCCCTAGACGCCAACTCACCGCTTAGTATGTCAGCCTGCAAAGCTTCCTGAACCTCACGAAGCTCAGCCTCCTTGTCCTCCAGGGAAGACCGCGACATCTTCTTCACCTAATCCCGAATAGCTCTCTTGACCTGTTTGAGTTTGTGAGCCATACGAAACTGAGTCGTGCCCTCCCGAGTATACCGCAGCCCTCCCATAACAGCCTCCTCATATCCCGCAGAAAGGTACCAGCCATTGTTGTACCGGAATGGCCGAGCCTTCCAAGTGGGCCTCTCAGAGAGGCCCACCCGGATAGGGGAGTGATCGCTGGTCCCTGCCGCTAGTCCTTCCGTCATGGAATTCGGGAAGTAGCGAAACCATTCGCTATTTCCCAAAGTCCGATCCAGCTGACAGGCAATCCTGTTGTGGACCGCCTTATTGTGCCAGGTCCATATGTGTCCGGCTCTCTCCAGTCCCCTCAGCCCAGACAAGAGGAGACACCTCTGAAAGTCGTATAAGATCGAATCCGGCACTGGACGACCTCCTACCTTCTCTTGTCGATGCAGCAGGACATTGAAGTCTCCCATAAGCAGCAGGAGAAGATGCAGGTGCTCCGCCATACGACCTACTCGCACGATGTCCGCCCACAAGGTCTCCCTAAGCCGCCTATCATTATGTCCATAAACTGCTCCAAGAATGAAGTGGAATCCTCCCTTGTTGACAAAGGAGATGCCAATAAGCTGCTCTGTCATCAGAACCTGTTTCCCCTCCCAACTATCTCTGTCTATCGAACCCAGATCCTAGCCATATCACAAAGATCCAGGTTGTGGATATGCGCCCAGTTCACAGGCGTCCTGCGAGATAACATAGTCGCCCCTCTAATCTTCGTCTCGATAAGAATAGTAATGTCACTCTTCTCTCTCTTCAGAACTCCACTAATCTCCCTCCATCTTCCAATGGAACACCCACCACGAATGTTCCAGGCAAGGACCGACATTATTTACTTAATGTGAGGACCCCCTGGACTCCATCTGGACTGACACCCGAGGGAAGTGTCCCGTCCGTCAGATCTATATCCTCCCCCATCCCCGACCCCGAGGAATGAGCAAGATGGACATGAATCCTGGAGAGAGTCAAGATCCAATCTGGGTTGGCCACAGTCTGATCATCAAGCCCCCCAGGCTGGTGCTCCTCTTCCCGTGGGGACGGGGCATGCGTTTTCCTGCTATAGACCTTTTCCACCATAAAAGTTTACATCTCATCCTGTCTGCTATCCAGGGAACTCATACCCCTGGTCACCATACTCCTTTAGGGCCTGAACGGGACTATCGCGTCCTGAGTACCCTCCTGTCTCTGCGGGGTGTCAGTCATGGACCTCCTGGCCCCCTCTATCAGGGAGACCTCCTCCATCGGCCTGACTGTCTCCGCCACTCATGCGATGGGACTAGGTGCCACCTCTGGCTCCACCACCTCCATCTGCGCTACCGAGGCCCTAGCTGTCTTCGTCCCTCTAGTCCGGCAAGCACTAGAAGAGTGACCAAAGCACTCACAGAAGGAACACATTGGGGGGACCCAATCATACTCCACAGCCTGAGTCAACACCTCCCCGGATGCCACCTGATACTAAAGAATACTCGGTAGCTCCGTCCCGGCCTTTATCTCCACAAATACTCTGGCGTACATCAGTCTGGTACGAAAAGCCGTAGCCTCATCCGCCATGATCGGCTTACCGACCAAGCTAGCTAATCGCATAAGCAAAGGGATGCTCCAGTATTTCACAGGGAACTCAGGAAAGCAAATCCAGACGGGTATCGCGTTCAACACTTCCTTCTCACATCTCAGCTCCTGTGTCCACTCCTTCAGGATAATAAGCCGCCCGTCAAAAGACCAGGGCCCTCCTTGAATAATCCTGGACACATCTTCCTCCAAGCCGAATTTCACATAGTAAAACCCATTCTCTCGTGAGAAGAACTCCATACTCCCCTTGGGCTGCCACACCCTCTCTGCATAACCCCGTATCTGTCCATAGAACGGTTTACTCCCCAACACATACATCACCAGCGTGTTCTTCCAGAAGTCCGTGACCTCCGCTATCTCTTCCGCCGAAAAATATGCACGAAGTCCTCCTCCAACCTGCATCGGTAGCACATACGCTATCGACACCGGACTCTTGTTCCCACCCGGCATACACATATCCTTCCAGGATTTGGGACGAGGCCCGTCTGTGCCCGTCTGGGGAGTAGCAGACGGAGGCCTCTGACTCCCAACATCTCCAGCAATACCATTTTCATTCTCCGCCGCAGTCGCCTTTGGCCCCCATCCAGCCGCAGTGCGTCCCGGACCTCCTCCATGTCGTCGTGTGATACCTAGGCCGATGGTAGACCTACTCCCGCTCCTTCCAGGGCCCGTCCGACTCATACCCTGAGTTTGAGCCCCTCTTCCCCCTCCGGGACGTCGTCTCACCACCGTCGTCCAACCATCATCCTCAATCCGGCCATCCTTAGACCCGGATTCCGATCCGAATTCGAAAATAGGAGAATCTGACCCAGAACCCGCCACCGCCGGTGACGAATGTCCCCGGACCGCCGCTGCCGCCGCCGCCTGGGAGGGGTCGGCCGCCCCCCCCCCCCCCCCAGCCGTTGCCGGCCCCTCCCGCTGCTCCTGCTGCCTGTGTGGGGGTCCGCAGGACCCCCTTGTCTCCGCCGCCAGCCCCCCCCCCCCCCCCGCCCGGGGGGCCGCCGCCACCGCCTGCCGGGGGGGCCGCCCGCCCCCTCCCTTCCTCACCGGCTTCCTCCTCCCCTCCGCGGGTGGGTCCGGCGGCCGGGGAGGAGGCGCCAGGTTCGCACGGTTCAAAGCCCTAATCGCCTGTCCCGATAGCATTTTTGCAATATATTCCCCACCTATATATATATATATATATATATATATATATATATATATATATATATATATTGTTTGTCATTTTGAGAAAAACATACAACATGTTGGGTCGGATCAGCTGACACACGACATATTGTTTAGATAACTTATAATGTTGGTGTCAACATACTATATAAAAGTATATTATTTCTTACGTTGCCTCAATGCCTTTGTACAATAAAGTGTCCGATAAAAGTAATTATTACTTGCATATATTTACAATTTAGCTTGTGTTTATAGATAGTTAAGGAATGGAAAAGGAAAAGTTTGACACGTTCACACAGCTATGCAACACCACACCTCCGTCTTATCTGATCTATCTCCCTGACCAAACATTGTTGTCAAGAAAAGCTCTGTTGGCACAAACCTACTGTCTCAGAAGATTTGTTTTGCCTGAGAGTAGGGATCATTTTGTTCATCCGAGCACTTTGATTATGGTCAATATCATGGTGACAAGAGATCGCATCTGTCTTGCTCCCTCCTCCTGTGTTGGCCAGTATGGGTGTTGTCGTGTCACGAGGCATGACCACAGAAGCAATGAAAAAGAAAATTTCTGTAGTTGGATCAGATAATTTTGGACATTTTAGATAATTTTATCAATACTGATGTATAAGGTATATACTCAAGGAGCCCAATATGAATATTTGATACAACAACAGAGTCTTCATCCCAATTTGAATAACGCTAACAAAAACTATATACTTCTTTAACACTTCAAACCATGTATGTCTAGGCCTACCTTTGTTCCTAGCGCTCCATAAGATTAACTACTATATTATTGCTCCTCGTTACGGACCTTACATGTCGTCTGAGATGAGATCCAATATCCAACATGTCAAACCCCAATCCAACATGTCAAACCCCAATCCAACATAAACGTGACATCCAATTTTCAATACCTTTGCTTGGGTCAAGGCATGCAAATATATAGATTGTGGACTACGTAAAATTTATGAACCGAAAATAATTAAAACTATCAACTCTTGTCCTTGAGTAATGAAAATAGATATATGCTGCTAAAAAGGCATAGCCCATGATATTTGCTTTACCTGAAATTTTCTTTCATTTTCACGAATGTTTATTACAAAACCTAATTATTAACGATTTCATGTGGATCAAAGTTTGTCCAGACAAGCAAGGTGATGATGAAAGGATTTTCTTCCGTTCCAAGTAATGTGGTGAAACATATGCTTTCCTTGGATCAAGACACCCAAATAATACGCAATTATGTATTGTGGCCTCATATACAATTTAGCTACTATTGACAATCCAAATTGTAAATCTATCAAAACTTTCTGCTAGGCATAGTTATAACTAGACATTTATAGGAGAACTAATTTCTATCTTGACAAGCATAACTTGAAGAACTAATTGCCTATGTTTCAGTAACTCTTAACCCTGAGCAGTTAGCCACTTGAGCATGGTTGTCTATCATCATCACCATCATCCAAGCCTTCTCCATCAGAATGGGGTCGACTATGGAGCATAACAAAGCGCCATGAAATATTTGACAGTTTTTATGACTGGCTGTCAACTTGACATCAACCGTCTATGTTGTCTATGAAACAAAATTAAATTTTAAATTTTGGCCACATTATGTAGATAGGGGGTGGGGAGAGGAGGGGTTTAAGGAGAAAAGAATTATCACGTTATGGTGTTGTCTATGCATGTGATGTCACAAAAACAACTGCTAACCAAAGGATTCTCCTTGTTTAATATGCCAAGCAAAAGTAACTGAAAGTGATCATAAAAATTTAAACTGTGCCCAATTCACTTATCCAAGTGAAAATAGTGACACCGTACCAGATCCAGTGCATTTACTTTCTCTTAACCTTGTGTATATCCCCTTCCCTCATACTTTATGTAAAGTTAAATGGTGTACCTTTGGAAACAAGAGGCCCGGTCCACTTTGTGAGTTGATCATAAGAACTTCAGTTACCTTCTTGGGGTTGTCCCCGTGAATCTCTTCATTAGTTTTGTATTTGAAAGGTATACACCTGATGAAGAAAAAAGTATTAGAAGGTGCATAGCACTTGAATTCTGCAAATCTGACAATCTTAAATGAAAATCAAAATGCAAGCTTTCATCCTTATGAAAGAGATCTAATGCTAGACAAGCATCGATAATTATCAACTGTAAGGAGGTCTATAAAGCAAGCATGCCTGATGTGTTCTAACTCCCACACCAATCAGTTGTAAGCATTGTCTATCTGTGATACCATAAGGGGCTTCTCAATGTCTCAATTCAACAATTTGCTTCTATATAGTAGCCACAATTATGATAAAAAGGTGAATGAAAAAAGAAATCCAGTGTGACCTTGACACTTAACAAGAGTGTCGGAGTGTCATAAGAAACTCCAAGAAAACTAAGACGGATATATCTATACTATGTACACAAGTACATGAGTTTATGTACAAATATACATGAAAATAACTGTTAAGCAATAACTGAAACATGATACTTTAACATGCACACAAGTATGTACAAGATGACCCAAGGATCTCAACTGCAAGTAAAAATAGCAGTGGAAGTATATTTCCCTTGAACAAGACTATTCAGATAAATCACTCCCTTATATAAGGTCAATAAACCACTACTACAGTAGATTTCCCTTGAACAATACTATTCAGATAAATCACTCCCTCGTACAAGATCGATAAACCACTACTACATCCATCCAACAACATGCTGTTCTCAGCTTTGAGACGACATGCGATAGAATGTAGGAAGCATGGACACTCCAAAAAATGTGTGTGGTGTCGTGTCGGACACATTAGTATGTATTGGACACAATCCGGACACTCCACAATACACTAGGACACACCAAAATAGGTGATGTGTCCGTGTCGGTGTCTCCTTAGCATGTCGTGCCGTATCCATGTCCGTGCAATATAGGGTAGAATGAGCGCAACGCAAAACAGAATGGCAAGATTGAGAAATGTAAGACGTTTTCCTAGATGATGCCCAAAAAAAGGATTCCAAACTATTTCCAACTCATAAGGTATGAACAAGGGAGATGTGTCAAATGCCACCATCATGACCTATCAGATATCTGCAGTGGTCAAATCAAATAAGATGTTTTCCCTGTATTGGATACTTGAACACTTGAACCTATCATCATCGCACTTACATATTTCATACGAAAGATATCAAGTTTAGATTGTACCCGATAAAGTCAATTTATTGAACTTTAGAACAATTGTGTTAATTTTCGATATATATGCATATACTAATGCATATAACTTGCACATATTATAAATTATGGACGTATCTGTTAAGAAGTAATTTGTAATTCATTGTGGCTTCTTTGTTTCCCATGATTTATCTGTTTCCTATGCGTCTTTTGTGTTTCCTATGCTTTGGAAGTTGAATGTCTAGTATCTAGAAATATCCTTCTACTGCTACAAGCATGAGAAGTAGAATGAAGAGTTGAACAAGTCCACAAGAAACCAGTTCACTGCAGGAGCAGCAGCTCTGCACAATATCTCTACTTGTTATCCATGTAGTCAGTTCTCTGATATTGAATATAAGATTTGACTCCTCTATCCTCGTTGCTTAGCCTATTTCTTAAGGTTTGTAGCAAGGTTCACAATATCAGTATCGGAATCGGTATCGGACTATTCCTATGAGTATTGGTATCGGCGATATCGGTAGTATCGGCGGTTTCGGATCGGAGTATCAGATTTTTTTGGTATCGAAAAACAAATAATCATTAATAAATTATTTATATTTAAAAACATATATTTTATACATTTAGGCATAATTTTAAGTATTTTCAGTGTTATTTCTTAGTAGTTTTGAAATTATATGAAATAATACTCACCCTTTGCGATTGGTTTACATACAATAGATTGATTTTCTTCTTTTACATACTTTTACAACCTTATTATGCTTTAAACCCTTATCGATTGTTTTTTTCGTTTAATTTTATTTGCCGAATTGACCGGAAAAGAGCCCCAATGTCGGTATCAGTCAGTATCGGTCGGTATCGGATCGGGACGGTATCTGCCGTATCGGATCGGTATCAGCCGATACTTTAAACCATGGTTTGTAGTTATTGGTATCGAACCTTTCCTATGAGTATCAGGATTGGCGATATCGACAGTATCGGTGGTTTCGAATCGGAGTATCGGATGTTTTGGTATTTAAAAGCAAATAATTATTAAATTTAGAAAAAAAATATTTTCTATATTTATGCATAGTTTTAAGTGTTTTCTGTATAGTTTTTTAGTAGTTTTGAAATTGAATCAAATAATGGTCACCCTTTCTGATTGGTTTTACCTATGAGAAATAATTTATTTTTATTTACATGCTTTACTATGCTTTTACACCCTTGTTAATTGATCTTTTACATTCAATTTTTCTGCCGAATTGACCGGAAAAGAGACTCAATGTCGGGATCAGTCAATATCAGTAACAGTCGGTATCGTATCGGGACATGCCAAACCATATCGGTATCGGCCGGTACCAAAAACTATGATATTTTCTTTCCACTACTCTTCCTTGTCCCTAACAAATTTGGTATCAGAGCTTGGTACACCATGGCAGCATTCACAAGTCTCATATCCTTGTTTGCATATTCTGCTAACTTCGATGGAGAGCATCATGAATATTGGATTTCTCAGATGAAGACTATCTTCATCTCACAAGAACTATGGGACGTGGTGCAAGAGGTTATGCAGAAAGACTTCAAACTAGTGGGAGCAACTCCTGGACAGAAGCAATACTATTTTTTGTCGATCTTCCTTCGGGCGCCTAACTGTCACCGTGGAGTGGGCTCCCTAAATGTCGCCTTCGGGCACCTCATTCTACTCATCCAGCCCAGCACTTTCACTACTACTTACTTGCTAGAAGTAGGGTAAGGATTGAACATCAGAAAGATAATTGAGGAAAATCCCTGTATCGCTGGCTAACTTGCTGGAATAAGAGGACATTGAGTTAGATGAGTAGAAAGAAGCAGCTGACTAAAAGGACTACTACTTACTTAACATGAGAATTTTAATCAAATCAAGTGTTGTGGTGATGTTGTACTTGAGAAGTAGGCTATTGAAAAAAATCTCAGAAGCCTGCCACAGAGATTTGAGCACATAGTTGCCGTAATTGAAGAGAGAAAAGATGTCTCTCAACTGACAGTATATGAACTCATGGGATCCCTTCAAGCGCATGAAAGAAGAGTCAACATGTATAGCAGCCAGCCTTTAGAGCAAGCATTTAAGTCCAAAATCAATTTCTCTAAGAAGAAAAAAAGAAACGTGCAAGAACAAAGGGGAGGTCCAGTCCAAAGAACAAGAGCTTTTGAACGCGGAGGACAAAACCAATACAGAGGCAGAGCAAGAGGCAGAGCAAGAGGAGTTCTGCAGCAAAACAAAAGGTTTGGTAAATTTGATCCTCATCGTATCATTTGTAAAAAGTCTGGGCATGAATCTAAAGATTGTCGATTCAAGTGTACTAAATGCAAAATCCCGAATCACTCTCAGAGAAATTGCTGGCATAGAGAGAAGAAGATACTGAGCCTAATTATGTATCAGCAAAATTTGAAAGAATGTGAAGCAGAGCAGTTATTTTACTCTTGTTCTCGATGAGAACATGTAAATGGAGATATATGGTACTTGGACAGTGGCTGTAGCAATCACATTACAGGTGATCGAAGAAGTTCTTGGAGCAGGATGAGAATTACCTTTCTCATGTTGAGCTTGGGGATAGCAAGCAAGAAAAAATTTAAAGCAAATGAGTCATTGCAGTCCACACCAAAGAAGGTAACAAAAGCATATTTGTGATGTCCTTTATTCTCCTAAATTCCTAATATCACTCAAATTGGGTAGATGATGAATAAAGCTCGTAAAATAATCTTTTATGAAGATTGCTGTGAAATATTCGATAAGAAAAGTAATAATAAGGTGATTGCAGTAAAGATGACTTCGAGCAATATGTTTCCTCTCAAGTTGCAGTCATTTCAGCAACTTGCTCTCAGAAATGAGATAGCTGATGAATCCTATATTTGGCATCTGAGATATGGCCACTTTAATCATAAAGGGCTCCAACTTTTGAAACAGAAGAACATTGTTGTTGGACTTCCTCCTATAAAAGGAGAAATCAGAGTCTGTGAAGGGTGCATGTATGGCAAGATGCATCACTTTCCTTTTTCCAAAAACAGCGTGGAGAGCGAGTGCCCCTCTTAACTCGGACATGATGACATATGCGGACCTACTCGAACTCCGTCTTTAAGTAGCAGAAGATATTTTTTGCTCTTTGTTGATGATTATACTAGAATGATTTGGATTTATTTTTTTAACCAAAAGTCAGGTGCTTTCTCTTCTTTTCTGCATTTTCAAGCTCTTGCAGAAAGGCAAAGCGGCTACCAAATGAAAACACTCAGGACCGATTGTGGAGGAGAATTTATGTACAAGACTTTTCTCCAATATTGCAAAGATAATGGGATCCAAAGACAACTTACGGTTCGCCAAACTCCTCAGCATTATGGAGTGGCGGAAAGAAAGAATCATACAATTGAGGAGATGGCTCGAAGCATGTTAAAAGGGAAATCTTCCAAACAAATTTTGGGCTGAAGCTGTCAGTACAGCAGTGTACATCCTTAATTGCTCTCCAACAGTAGCAGTGTGCACCAAGGCTCTTTTTGAAGCCTGGTTCAAGTGTAAGCCAGTTGTAAACCAACTTAAAGTTTTCGGGTGCATTGCTTATGCACATGTTTCCTCTTGAAATAAAGAGAGATTTGATGAGAAGGGTGAGATACTCATCTTTATTGGCTATAGTGATGAATCAAAGGGCTAAGGCTCTTTAATCCATTGTCTCACCGGTTAGTTCTCTCAAGAGAGGTAATTTTCGATGAAATGGCAACATGGAAATGGGAAGAATGTGCAGCACAAATTTCAACCACACGTTGACTTTGTTGATCCAGTAGAGAAGCATCAAGAAGAACCAAATCTGCATGGATTAGATCCTAATAAATTCCGTCCTCAGGCTCAACATCAAGAACCAACCATCATAACAATGTTGTCACATTGGAAATTTGGAACCAGAAAATCCTCCAAGAAGGTATAGTTCCTTGAGCGACATTTATGAATCCTGCAACATGGTTCTATTTGCAGGTGAACCACAAAGCTTCGAAGAAGCTGCAGAAATAGAAGTGTGGAATAAAGCAATGGATGAGGAAATCAGTATGATTGAGAAGAATCACACTTGGAAGCTCGTGGACCTTCCCAAAGGAAAAGAAATAATTGGAGTGAAATGGGTTTATAAAACCAAGTTTGACGAACATGGCAACACTCAAAAGCACGAGGCTCGGTTAGTGGCAAAAGGCTACTCACAACCACCTGGGGTAGACTCTAATGGAACTTTTGCACCCATAGCCCGTATGGAGACAAACCGTGTGGCACTTGCTTTCGTTGCACAATTTGAACTGCAAGTATTTCAGCTGGATGTAAAATCAGCTTTCCTTAATGGTGAATTAGAAGAGAAGCTATGTCCAGCAACCTCAAGGCTATTTAATGAAAGGAAAAGAAGAAAGAGTGTGCTGTCTTCAGAAGGCTCTTTACAGCTTACAACAGGCTCCTAGTGCATGGTACAACAAGATTGACTCCTATTTATTGAATAATAGATTTCAGAGAAGTTGATCCGAACCCTCTCTTTATGTGAAGAAAGAAGGTTCTGGTTTCATTGTTGTATGTCTCTATGTTGACGACTTAATTTACACTGGCACTAATCCTAAAATGGTGAAGGTTTCAACTTTCAAGAAAGAGATGATGGAGTACAAGATGACAGATTTGGGGCTAATGAAGTATTTTCTTGGAAGTCAAGTGAAGTAATCAAAAGGGAAGATCTCCATCTCCCATGAAAAAAAATATTCAGATTTACTTTAAGAATTTCATAAGGAATGCAAGTCAGCCACCAACACTATGGCACTCAATGAAAAATTGCAGCACACTGAAGATGAAGAGAAGGACGGTGCTAAAGTTTATCGAAATCTCATTGGCTCCTTAAAGTAAATTACAAACACAAGGCCAGATATTATGCATTCTGTTTGCTTAATTTCCAGATACATGAAGTATCCAAGCGTCAATTTTCTTCAGCAGGATCCTAAGGTATCTTCATGGCACTAAAGAGGATTGGAATCAAATATGAAGAAAAAAAACAAGTTGCAATCTAGTTGGTTTTACTGACAGGGGCTAGCAGTCTTGATGATAGGAGGAGCAAATCTGGATATACTTTTTGCTTGTGAAAAAGCCAATTTCATGGAGTTCAAAGAAGCAAAGAAGTGTTGCTCTATCATCATCTGAACCCGAGTATATTTCAGAAAGTGAGGCTGCTTGTGAAGCTGTTTGGTTACGAAGGATTCTCGCAGTTTGCAGCAAGATGTTTCAAAGCCTACAGCTATCTTCTGCGACAATATGTCAGCCATTTCAATGACGAAGGATCCCGTTTCCAAGCAAGGTCAAAGCACATAGAGTTATTCACCATTTCATCCAAGATTTGGTTAGCAAGCAAGAGATTTTCTTCTGGAATTCAACACCACCTATGACTGACCTGCTGATATTCTCAGTAAACCAGTATCATTCGGGAAATTAAGGAATTTCAAGAATTCCAAATTAAGAGGGGGTGTTAAAAAGTAATTTATAATTCATTGCTGCTTCTTTGTTTTGTTTCCCATGACTAGTATGTCTCCTACGTCTCTTCCGTGTTTCCTATGCTTTGGAAGTTGAAAGGTCTAGTATCTAGAAATATCCTTCTACTGCTGTTAAGTATGGGAACTAGAACGTAGAGCTGAACAAGTCCGCCAGTAGAACAAGTTCATTGCAAGAGCAGCAGCAGCTCCGCAAAATCTCTCTACTTGTTATCCATGTACTCAGTTCTCTGATAACGAATACACACTACTCTATTCTTGAGGGTCTGCTTGGATTGAGGGTTAAGAGAGTTAAGTGAGGGGGAAATAAACATGCTTGGTTTGAGGGTGGGGGTTTAGGAGGGAGGATTATAGAGGGTTAAATGAGGGTTTATTTCACCATCTTTTGTCCATTTTTTAACCCCCAAATCGGAGGGTTAACGAGGGGGATTGAAGGATTTTGTTAAAAAGTCATAAATATCCCTTATTTGTTCTATAAAATATAATAAATTTTTCTCTATTTTTTCAGTTATTTTTTCTATTTTTTCTTGTTTTCAACATGTTGCTCCGTACCTTTCTAATTTGTGAAGATATTTTGACAAGTTCTAATTAAAATTTCAATCAAATTTAATTTTATGACATATGCAATAAAGTTATTTTGGTAACTATCATATTTTTATTAATCCTCCTCTCACTCAAAACCTCAAATCCAAGCAAGAGTTATTAAACACCCCCCACTTAACTCTCCCTCCAATCCAAACAAGGTTATATGTATTGACTCTACTCCCCCTCACCTAACTCCCCCTCACCTAACTCCCCCTCATTTAACCCCACTTAACTCTGCTTATTTTTCCCCCTCAATCCAAGGATTCCAAGCGGACCCTGAAGGCTACCATATGAATGATGTTAATATTTTGGCACCCTCCGAACTATTCACACGTCGAGTTCGATATCCACATAGCTCGAATTTCCCCCAGGCATCAACCCGAATCCAATTGACCTGTGGAATAGAGCACACCCATCGACAACAAAGGTATTTATCCCGAATTTTGGGGTCGGACCATTCGATTCCCGTCCACTGACTAATATCTTAAAGCTCCTCCTAACCCGCGAATCTATTGACCAATGAAAATGCAGTCTAACTAACGTTCAATTTTGCAGCAACCAAATCCCCGGTGCATCAATCAATCAATCAACACGCGATAAGGACATAAATTACATTTATGTATAACAAAAGGAAACCATAACATAACATAACATTAACATCAATGTGACTAAAGAATCTAAAGATGCGATTCCATGAAAATGTGAACACAGAGGAAGAAAAAAAAAAAATTCACCCGGCGACGAGACGACACCCATCCTCGTACCGCTGCTGCTGCCGACCCGTGCGTGCTACTAATTCGCACATACTCTATGTAGATTTCTATATAGGAAGGAAGAAAGTCTTCTCTGTTGAAAACGAAAGCAAAGGAGAAAACGAGATCAACCTCCTCCTCCTCGCCTCTCCATCACCGAGGGACCCACCACCACCATCATCATCAACGGCTCCACCAGCGACAACGACGACGACGACGACGACGACGACAACCACCACCGACCACCGGAGAGAACAGATCAGGAAAAATGAATGAACGAGACGAATGGAACAGAGCAATAGCAAATCTCGAAATTGTGATTCTCCAGAGGCAGAGACTAAAAATAGATAAGAAAAAACCGGAGCCCTACTGATTCCCCTAATATTTATTTATTTTCCCCAACTGAGGAAAAAATGAAAAAGAGGTTTGCCCGCATAGATCCGGCTGTGCGGGTGGCGGATCCACCGTCCGCTGGCCCTACCCATCCGGACTTGGAACTTATTTCTCGTGGGCCCTGCGGCACTTTCCATTCCGTTCCGTGAGTATTTTATTCACATGCAAACGAGATTTGGATGGATCTATTATTTTTGACCCATTTTCCACATTTGTGCCTATATTTTTCTTTTTCTTTATTAAATTAGTCTCTATCAAATGGGGGCAGTCAATAGACTCGCTGCGACTCGTGCAGAACCATAGCTCGAGACAAGGCCTGCGTGCTTGAATGGGCTTGGGCCTTTACTGACAACACAGTAGTTGTTGTGTCCAGTAGTTCATTTCATTTTCACTTTATTCCTACTGACAACACAGTAGTTGTTGTGTCCAGTAGTAGTTGATGTGTCCAGTAGTAGTTGTGTCCATGTCATTTTTACTTTATTCCTACTGACTGACAACACAGTAGTTGTTGTGTCCAGTAGTTCATTTCATTTTTTTACTTTATTCCCACTTCCATTATTTACTAAACACATAAAAGTATAATTTTAGAGACTTCCATAATACATAAGCAACGGTTCCAAACAGAATTTTGAAGAGTGCAAATCCTATACATATAGGGTGTGTTTGGTAAACCGTATTTGGAGGTAGGATTTGAATTTTATGAATTTGGAGACAAATCCATGAAATTCTATGTTTGGTTGGAGATGAATTTGGATATGGAAAGTATGACAAAATCCAAAACTTGGATTTGATTGGATTTTGGAGTAAAAAAAATAATTATTCTTTAATAATTTCGTTAAAATATTTATTATTTAATAATTTTGTTAAAAATTAGTAAATTAAAAATTAGTTAATCTTTAATAATTTCGTTAAAAATATTTATTCTTTAATAATTTCGTTAAAAATTAGTTAATTAATAAAAAAATAACTATTTTATTAGTATTATTAATTAAAAAAAATAGTATTATTAATTAAAAAAATTAGTTAATTAGTTAATTTTGTTATAATTATAATTAATAATTTATTATTATTATTATTATATTAATTAATTATTTGTTAATTATTAATAATCATAATTTACTAGTATTATTATATTATTATAATATTAATTAATAATTTATTAGTATTATTATAATACTAATTAATAATCATATCCTTTGTTTAGTATTATTAATTAAAAAATTAGTTAATTAGTTAATTAGTTAATTTTGTTATAATCATATTAATAATTTATTAGTATTATTATAATATTAATTAATAATTTGTTAATAACTATTTTATTATAATCTTAATTAATAATATTTTAATCACAATTAGAATCATATTTTATAATAATTTAATTAATAATTTACTAATCATAATAATATTAATTTATAATTACTATTTTTAAAATATTTCATTTATAGTTAATTAATCATTAATTATTAATTATTAATCAATAATTATAATTTATAATTATTAATCGTTAATAAAAAATTATTAATTGTTAATTATTAATTATTAATCGTTAATTATAATTTATAGTTATTAATTATTAATCGTTAATTATTAATTATTAATCGTTATTTATTTAAAAATTAACTAATCATTAATTATTAATTTTATAATTAATAATAACTGTCAATTATTAATTACTAATCGTTAATTATTAATTTTATAAATAATAATAACTATAATTAATCATAATTAATTAATAGCTTAATTATTGATCATGACTATAATTTAATTATTAATCATAAATCCAAATCCTATGTTTGGTTGGAGTTGGATTTGGAGTTGGATTTGAATCTTGAATTTAGAGGATTTCCAAATCCAAATCCAAATAGTGAAATCCAGTTACCAAACAAGCCCATAGCTTATATATTAACTAGTGGATAACCCGTGCCATAGTGGCACGGACACGAACCCGGCCTTCTCGACGTAGGAGTGCAGGCACCGGACCAGCGCCAGGGAGTTACGGAGGAGACGCGGCCTCCAAACACGGCCTTCTCGACGTAAGCGTGCAGGCACCGGGCCAGCACCAGGGACCCGAGCCCGGCGGAGACGGACACGGCAAAGACCACGGTGACGACGTTCGGGGCGGCGTGGGGCCTCATGGAGGCGAAGACGCGCAGGGCCGTCGCGGGACGTCCGAGGGTGTCACTCCCCGTTCCCAGTATACGTATTTTAATACATGTACTGTTTTACTATATTTATTTAAATATTTATCACGTATTGTTTTATATTTAAATCTCTTTAAATTCATGTTAATTAAAATTCCTGCAATTAATTTTATGTATTTTACTTCCTGCTTTTATTCTCTGCTTTAGCTTACTTTATGTTTGGCCTAGGTTGGTTTATTTTTGGGTGTGTTGGTTCAACATGAACCCAATACCCCCACCTACCACCACATCACCATTTAAAGCCCCCAAACTCTTTCTCTCTCTTCATTACTCTCCTTCACCATTACTCTTCTCCTTCTTTCTCATTACTCTCTCCACCTACCAAACCCATAGGCAAGTACATCTTGCTTCTTCATGAGGACCCATTTTTATGGTTCCATTCTCTTCCCCTTGTGATTCTAAGAGAGTTTAGAACTTGGTATTTTTCGTTTTGAAGTTTTATTTTTAGTAGATCTAGAAATTAGTTATTTTGGATTTTGGTGGTTTTAATCTATCAAACTTCTTTGTTTTCAAGTTTTGATGGTTCCATGTTGTAGAAAATTTTATTCTACCCAATTTTGACCTTTGCAAAGTTGGATTTGGACTTATTTTGACCCAGCTATGAATTTTGAAGCTTTGGGTTCAAACCATAGAGTTCTTGCTGATTGGAGAAGACAGTGAGCAGTGTACGCGAGCTTTTTAGCTAGCGCCACTGAGCTGCACGCGCTCTTTAGTGCAGCGCAGTCTGCCTCATACGCTGCCTTTTGGCAGCGTATGGTCTTGTATACGCTACCTTGATGAAGAGTCGTATGGAGTTCATACGCTGCATTTTGGAAGCGTATGACTTGCGTACGCTGGCTTGGATAGTAAGGAGTCGTATGGAGTTCATACGCTGCCTTTTGGAAGCGTATGACTTACGTACGCTGGCTTGGATAGTAAGGAGTCGTATGGAGTTTATACGCTGCCTTTTGGAAGCGTATGACTTGCGTACGCTGGCTTGGATAGTAAGGAGTCGTATGGAGTTCATACGCTGCCTTTTGGAAGCGTATGACTTGCGTACGCTGGCTTGGATAGTAAGGAGTCGTATGGAGTTCATACGCTGCCTTTTGGAAGCGTATGACTTGCGTACGCTGGCTTGGATAGTAAGGAGTCGTATGGAGTTCATACGCTGCCTTTTGGAATCGTATGACTTGAGCGTAGCTTGACCTGAGCGTACGCTGACTTGAGCGTAGGCTGACATGAGCGTAGCCTGCTTACCCTGGATCCTTTATAGCCCTGTATATTGATATTTTATTAGATATTTAACGTCCATTTTATATCCTTACGCCTTTTGGCATAAACTTGATAAAATCATGATATGTTAATATTTCTGTTAAATATAGATTGTTACGTGGGATGTACCATGTGTCGTAAATTGAGTTATAGATATCCCGATTGACTGGAATTAAACCCTGAGAGTTGTAGACTCGACCCCACTGAATACTAGTTGACTTTCATGCCTTGTCACCATTGATAATGATTGTGACCTTGATTAATAATTGATCATGCGTTCCTAGTTGGAACTAAGAGACTGGCTAGTCGTCTTTGAATTGAATGAATGAGACACGTTATATTAATTATGAACTATTGAAGTCGACTAGCTAATCCCGAATATTGGCATACAGGCACATGCAGGCTTCAATTCATTTATTATTTATTTATCTTACCAAAGAAGCATGTGTACTTTATGGTCAAGGCATGATTACTCCGTAGTTAGTTTTGATTGTTGCATTACGCTATGTAAGACCTACAACCTGACCGCACTGGTATCATTATAGAGTTGTACATATCGTACCCCGTACGAAAGTACTCATTCTGAATGACCATGATCCACGGCATGGTACTTCACTCAACGTAGAGACTACTAAGTTAAATAAAATAATAATTGCATGGAGAGAATGGATTTCCGAGTTCTTACATGGCAGCCCTCTTGGGACTATTAAGTGCCCGACAGGTCGGCTGGTCCCCACAGATACTGCAAATCTGCCACACGGGCACGGAGCGGTATCTGGTTATATTATTTATTGTATATTGTATATTAATGACGGGCGTCCTGCTGGGACTCGTCTAATTCATGAATGGCGCAATTGATTGACTGGGTAAACTAGCCTTGCTTGCGCATAGTAAGAACTGAGAAATCCTTTATTGTATAATTCCAGGATAACTTGGGACTCACAATAGCAAGCCGTAGTAGTTTCCTGGCCGTTTAAATTGATTTGTTTGTGCACTGTACCTACTCTGTTACTTAACTGAGATGATCAGAATGTCAGGACATGACGGGCCAACTTCTGTCCTTGTTTGGTTGGAAGGTTGGTTCGAAGTGTCGTGATGTTGTGTGAGTCTTAGTAGATAGCAGAGATTTATTATCATATTCTCTTATTACTGGCTTCATTCCTCATATCGTGCTTCCTTGTGGTACTTGCTATTAGAGGTCTAACCTCTCTGGTTTTGCATGGCCAGATTTAGAGCCAGTCCCCGAGGATCCAGCTTACTTCTACCTCCAAGATGGTCAACACTAGAGGGATGATCGCAGGAGGACTCGAGTGGGTTTCTTACTTCCCCGCCCGTTTTGTTATCTACTTTATACTTTGTCGTTTGGCACCGACATGTTAGTCGGATTGCCTTGTACCTATTTTTGCATAATTGTAACTAAGTCAGACTGCAGCTGCTAATAATTGTGTATACTTACTACATCATCTGGCTGTATTTTGTAAAGCCAGATATCAAGAATATTTTGACTGAGCGTTTGGGATGCCTTACTGCTTTATCTTATATGTTCTCTATTTTTGTTTCTTGTTTGAATGATTGAGACAATAGATGTGAAGTGACCATAGTGAGACTTTTATGTAGTATGCACCCCCCTCGTCTTGTAGACTGCATTGATCGTATTATACGGTATTCATCTACCCGTAATACATAGCTGGCTGAGTCATTCTCCCGCTCTCCAGTATTCTGGTTCTGGGGCGTGACAAGGTTTTAGTGGTAGCCCATGCAGGTCTGATTTCAGACTTGTGGGATGTTTTAATAGGATGTCTCAATCACACATGTTTTCTCTTGATCTCATGATTCGTTACTCTCAACTCTAGCTTGACATTCCAGTATCATTTGACTTCATTGATCCTTCATTTCTGGTCGTTTGATTGTTCTCTTGTCCCTTTTCTTAGGGGCACCTCGTCCGCACCTGTCAGAGCTGGACAGCAACAACATGGACAGCAACATGGACAACCTGACCATGTTGGTCAGCAACAAGAGCCGGTACTAACTCAAGAGGCTACCCAAGAAGAAGTGATAATGGAAGCAGCAGCTGGATCGCAGTATCCAGATGTTCTACCACCACCAACAGTTCCACCTACCCCTGCGGAGATGGACACACCGGCTCTTCTGGAGATCATGAGAGGGATGATGGCCACTCAGCGCACCAGATGTTAGCCCAGCAGCGCATGCACGCTCAGTTGCAAGAGCAGAACGTACTACTCAACCAAGGGTTGCAGACAGCTTTAGAAAGAGGGGCAAGGCCGGATTCTGGAGCATCAACCAGATTTTGCAAGTTCAACCCTCACCGTTTTGAAGGAACGGAGGATGCCATTTCAGCAGATGCATGGCTTAAGGATATTGAGGCTATTTTGACAGCCGCTAAGATGCCGGCAGAAGAACGTGTGGATCAGGTGAAGTTGTTACTTCAGGATCTCGCACGTGATTGGTGGGAATCAGAGGAGGTAGGCATCAGACGTCCTGTGACTTGGGACGATTTTACAGCAAGATTCAAGACGAAGTACTATGGAGTTGTGGTGCAGTTTGAGCTACAACAGAAGTTTATCAACCTCAAGCAGGCCGGCAAGACGGTAGATGCTTATGCAGCGGAGTTCTGCAGATTAAGTAGGTTTGCCCCAGAGATGGTAGCGACGGAGCGCCAGAGGGCTATGAGGTTTCAGCAAGGGTTTCATCTTGAGCTCTTGCAATTGATAGAGGGACACAATTACCAGACTTTTGATGAGATATTGACGGCAACCCGAAGGCATGAGATCACCATTCAGAGGATTACAGTAAGGACTGGAGGTCAGAAGAGATCTCACAGTCAGATTGAAGGAGAAGGGGGAGCAGCGCCCCGAACAACAGCACCATCCCTTGGCATTCGCATTCACGATGTGGCAATACGAGGGCCAGCACCACCACCCAGGCAGCAGCAGCAACAGAAGAAGAACCAGCAACCCCCAGCGGGCTGTACTTATTACGGGAAGATGGGGCACACTAGAGATGTGTGTCGGGCATTGAACGGACTGTGTTTGATATGTGAAAATCCAGATCATCGGGTTACCATATGTCCCATGAATTCGAGGTCAGGAGGACCAGGACAACAGTTTCCTGCTCTGCCAGCACCAGGGGCAGAGCAGTATCGAGGACCGGCGGTAGCAGTGAGACCATTGGCCCAGCGTCTGTTAATGTCACAGGCTCAGATATTTCGACAGCAGGGACCGTCGATACAGCAGCACCAGCATAGACCACCCCAGCATCATCAAGGCAGGGGCCAGCAGCAGCACCAGGCTAGGCCACAGCATGGGAACCAGCAAGGAGGTCGAGGGCAGGCATTCACACTGTCCTTGGAGGAGCATTAGCATCGGAAGATGTTGTGGCAGGTAACATTCTCGTCGCCTCATATCCCGCAGTAGCATTGTTTGATTCAGGAGCATCACACTCATTTATATCTGCACAATTTGCGACACGGCTAGGAATGGAGTTCGAGGCATTGCCAGGGAGGTTGAGTATACTCACTGACAATGGGCTCGTAGGAGTTAGTAGAGTTATTCTAGCGTGTAGTGTTGTAGTTTGCGGGCATTCCTTACCCGCCCAGTTGATAGAATTTCCTGTTGGAAATTTCGACGTTATCTTAGGCATGGACTGGCTGAAAGACAGTCATACGACAATAGATTGTCGTAGTGGGAGTGTATCTTTTGATATTCCAGGCATGAAGAGATTCACCTTAGTCAGATCAGAGGCAACTCAGCAAGAGCAAGGAGTAATAACGACAATGGAAGAAGTTCAGGTTCCGAAGGTAGTCGAAGAATTTCTAGACGTATTTCTCGAAGAACTTCCAGGTCTACCACCGGTTAGAGATATTGAGTTCAGCATAGAATTGGCACCTGGAACTAAACCAATATCAGATCGGGTTTACAGAATGGTGGATTCGGAGCAGGCCAAGGTATATCAGCACATAGAGGAATTGAAGAAGAAGAAGTTTATCCAAGCTAGCATATCGCCATGGGCAGCACCAGTGGTACTTGTGGGGAAGAAGGATGGATCATCCAGATTGTGTATCGACTACAGGAAGCTTAACGCGGCAACAGTAAAGAACAAGTACCCACTACCCATGATCGACGACTTGTTTGACCAGTTGAGCACAGCTAGAGTTTTCTCTAAGATAGATCTTTGTTCAGGGTACCATCAAGTGAGGGTTCGAAAGGAAGACATTCCCAAGACGGCATTCAGGTCGAAGTATGGATATTATGAATTCTTAGTAATGCCGTTTGGTTTGACCAACGCTCCAGCTATTCATGGATTTGATGAACCGTATCTTTATGCCGTATTTAGATCAGTTTGTCGTAGTATTTCTTGACGACATTCTTGTGTACTCTGCTAGTGAAGAGGAGCATGAAGACCACCTCAGGAAAGTGTTGCAGGTTCTGAGAGAGAACCAGTTGTATGCCAAGCTCAGCAAGTGTAAGTTCTGGGCGGATCACATTTCATTTTTGGGTCATATCGTATCAGGAGCTGGAGTAGCAATGGACCCCAAGAAGGTAGAAGCAGTAGAGAGTTGGCCAGTACCCAAGACCGTAGCTGATGTACGGAGTTTCTTAGGATTGGCAGGATATTACAGAAGATTTGTGTCAGATTTTGCAAGACTTTCAGCACCCATGACCCGCTTGACACGGAAAGATGTACCATTCATCTGGTCGGCAGAATGCCAGGCATCATTTGAGAATCTGAAGCAGAAGTTGATATCAGCGCCTATTCTTACATTGCCAGTTGGGCCCGGAGGTTTTACAGTATATTGTGATGCGTCAGGTAAAGGACTTGGATGTGTCCTCATGCAACACGGGAAGGTGATAGCGTATGCATCTAGGCAACTTCGAGACCACGAGAAGAATTACCCAACTCATGATTTGGAGTTGGCGGCAGTAGTATTTGCTTTGAAGCTATGGAGACATTATTTATATGGTGACCGAGTGGACATGTACACAGACCATAAAAGTCTGAAGTACATCTTTACTCAGAAGGAGCTGAACATGAGGCAGAGAAGATGGTTAGAGCTGATCAAGGATTATGACGTGGAGCTTCAGTATCATCTAGGCAAGGCTAATGTGGTAGCAGACGCTCTCAGCAGAAGAGGCGGCGCATTTATGTTGACAACGCAGAAGCACATCTTAGAAGACCTTCAGGAGATGGGCATCGAAGTTATACTTCCTAATGATATAGGAATTCTGGCGAGTCTACAAGTTCAATCCAACTTGGTAGGCAGGATCAAGGCGGCCCAGGCACAGGACCCAAGGATTCAGAATCTTAGGGCAGAATGTGAGTCAGGGCTCAGAAAAGAGATGCAAATTCACGAAGATGGTATGCTTAGGTTTAGATCACGTCTATGTGTACCTAGTAGAGATATCAGACAGGAAGTTATGACAGAAGCTCACAGTTCCCAGTATTCTATACATCCTGGAGGGACCAAGATGTACCAAGATATCAAGCAGCACTTCTGGTGGAACGGGATGAAGAGGGAGATAGCTAGGTTTGTTTCCCATTGCTTGATATGTCAGCAAGTAAAGGCAGAACAGCAGAGGCCAGCTGGATTATTACAACCGCTTCCTATCCCGGAATGGAAGTGGGAACACATCACAATGGACTTTATGACCGGTTTATCGAGATCACCAAGTGGTAAAGATGCTATTTGGGTGATAGTAGATCGGCTTACAAAGGTAGCACACTTTCTTCCTTTCAGAGTAGGGTAATCTACAGAAAAGTTGGCAGAGTTGTATATGCAACAGATAGTCAGGCAGCATGGAGTCCCTGTCAGTATTGTATCAGACCGAGATACCCGCTTTACATCACATTTCTGGAAGAGCTTGCATCATAGTTTGGGTACCAAGTTAAGATTTAGCACGGCTTACCATCCGCAGACGGACGGGCAATCAGAAAGGACAATACAGACTTTAGAAGATATATTGTAAGCTTGCACCCTAGATTTTGGAGGATCTTGGGAAAGCCACCTGTACTTAGTTGAGTTCTCATACAACAATAGTTATCAAGCCAGTATCCAGATGGCGCCATTTGAGGCATTATATGGTAAGAAGTGTAGATCGCCACTAGCATGGGATGATATCGAAGAAAGGAAGATGCTAGGCCCAGAAATGATTATCTAGACGGTTGAAGTGATTAAGGGAATTAGAGAGCGACTTCGTGTTGTGCAGGATCGGCATCGTCATTGGGCGGACCAGCATCGTAGGCCGCTAGAGTTTTCTGTTGGGGACCACGTGTTCTTGCGGATCTCACCTACCCGTGGGGTCATTAGATTTGGCGTTCGCGGGAAGTTGAGTCTGCGATACGTAGGACCATTCGTAAACCTTGATAGGGTAGGCGATGTTGCTTATCGTTTGTCCCTTCTACCTTCGTTACGAGAGGTGCATGACGTGTTTCATGTATCTCAATTGCGAAGGTATGTATCGGACCCCAGCCATATCCTCGATCATTCAGAACTGGTTGTTGGTACCAACCTGTCTTACGAGGAGCAGCCTGTGTCCATCTTGGACCGAAGAGAGAAGATACTCAAGAACCGAACAATTAGTCTTGTTCGGGTTGCTTGGGGTCATCACTCTTTAGGAGAGTCAACGTGGGAACGTGAGGATGATATCCGATCACGGTATCCACATCTGTTTGACTCACAAGGTATATTTCTTCCCGTGTACCTTGATTGTCTTAACTCCGCATGCTAGTCGCCCTATGAGTAGAAATTACTTGATATCGTAGATTGTTAAATATAGATATGTTACTTGCTATGGACATTGTAAAATGATTGCTTGCTTAAATTGTTTGTACTGGTTTAGCCTTGATATTCCTATCCTGCTTGGATTTGAAATTTCGAGGACGAAATTTTTCTAAGGAGGGTAGAGATGTCACTCCCCGTTCCCAGTATACGTATTTTAATACATGTACTGCTTTACTATATTTATTTAAATATTTATCACGTATTGTTTTGTATTTAAATCTCTTTAAATTCATGTTAATTAAAATTCTTGCAATTAATTTTCTGTATTTTACTTCCTGCTTTTATTCTCTGCTTTAGCTTACTTTAGGTTTGGCCTAGGTTGGTTTATTTTCGGGTGTGTTGGTTCAACATGAACCCAATACCCCCACCTACCACCACATCACCATTTAAAGCCTCCAAACTCTTTCTCTCTCTTCATTACTCTCCTTCACCATTACTCTTCTCCTTCTTTCTCATTACTCTCTCCACCTACCAAACCCATAGACAAGTACATCTTGCTTCTTTATGAGGACCCATTTTTATGGTTCCATTCTCTTCCCCTTGTGATTCTAAGAGAGTTTAGAACTTGGCATTTTTCGTTTTGAAGTTTTATTTTTAGTAGATCTAAAAATTAGTTATTTTCGGATTTTGGTGGTTTTGATCTATCAAACTTCTTTGTTTTCAAGTTTTGATGGTTCCATGTTGTAGAGAATTTTATTCTACCCAATTTTGACCTTTGTAAAGTTGGATTTGGACTTATTTTGACCCAGCTATGAATTTTGAAGCTTTGGGTTCAAACTATGGAGTTCTTGCTGATTGGAGAAGACAGTGAGCAGTGTACGCGAGCTTTTTAGCTAGCGCCACTGAGCTGCACGCGCTCTTTAGCGCAGCGTAGTCTGCCTCATACGCTGCCTTTTGGCAGCGTATGGTCTTGTATACGCTACCTTGATGAGGAGTCATATGGAGTTCATACGCTGCCTTTTGGAAGCGTACGCTGGCTTGGATAGTAAGGAGTCGTATGGAGTTCATACGCTGCCTTTTGGAAGCGTATGACTTGCGTACGCTGGCTTGGATAGTAAGGAGTCGTATGGAGTTCATACACTGCCTTTTGGAAGCGTATGACTTACGTACGCTGGCTTGGATAGTAAGGAGTCGTATAGAGTTCATACGCTGCCTTTTGGAAGCGTCTGACTTGCGTACGCTGGCTTGGATAGTAAGGAGTCGTATGGAGTTTATACGCTGCCTTTTGGAAGCGTATGACTTGAGCGTAGCTTGACCTGAGCGTACGCTGACTTGAGCGTAGGCTGACATGAGCGTAGCCTGCTTACCCTGGATCCTTTATAGCCCTGTATATTGATATTTTATTAGATATTTAACGTCCATTTTATATCCTTACGCCTTTTGGCATAAACTTGATAAAATCATGATATGTTAATATTTCTGTTAAATATAGATTGTTACGTGGGATGTACCATGTGTCGTAAATTGAGTTATAGATACCCCCGATTGACTGGAATTAAACCCTGAGAGTTGTAGACTCGACCCCACTGAATACTAGTTGACTTTCATGCCTTGTCACCATTGATAATGATTGTGACCTTGATTAATAATTGATCATGCGTTCCTAGTTGGAACTAAGAGACTGGCTAGTCGTCTTTGAATTGAATGAATGAGACACGTTCATATTAATTATGAACTATTGAAGTCGACTGGCTAATCCCGAATATTGGCATACAGGCACATGCAGGCTTCAATTCATTTATTATTTATTTATCTTACCAAAGAAGCATGTGTACTTTATGGTCAAGGCATGATTACTCCGTGGTTAGTTTTGATTGTTGCATTACGCTATGTAAGACCTACAACCTGACCGCACTGGTATCATTGTAGAGTTGTGCATATCGTACCCCGTACGAAAGTACTCATTCTGAATGACCATGATCCACGGCATGGTACTTCACTCAACATAGAGACTACTAAGTTAAATAAAATAATAATTGCATGGAGAGAATGGATTCCCGAGTTCTTACATGGCAGCCATCTTGGGACTATTAAGTGCCCGACAGGTCGGCTGGTCCCCACAGATACTGTAAACCTGCCACACGGGCACGGAGCGGTATCTGGTTATATTATTTATTGTATATTGTATATTAATGACGGGCGTCCCGCTGGGACTCGTCTAATTCATGAATGGCGCAATTGATTGACTGGGTAAACTAGCCTTGCTTGCGCATAGTAAGAACTGAGAAATCCTTTATTGCATAATTTCAGGATAACTTGGGACTCACAATAGCAAGCCGTAGTAGTTTTCTGGCCGTTTAAATTGATTTATTTGTGCACTGTACCTACTCTGTTACTTAACTGAGATGATCAGAATGTCAGGACATGACGGGCCAACTTCTGTCCTTGTTTGGTTGGGAGGTTGGTTCGAAGTGTCGTGATGTTGTGTGAGTCTTAGTAGATAGCAGAGATTTATTATCATATTCTCTTATTACTGGCTTCATTCCTCATATCGTGCTTCCTTGTGGTACTTGCTATTAGAGGTCTAACCTCTCTGGTTTTGCATGGCCAGATTTAGAGCCAGTCCCCGAGGATCCAGCTTACTTCTACCTCCAAGATGGTCAACACTAGAGGGATGATCGCAGGAGGACTCGAGTGGGTTTCTTACTTCCCCGCCCGTTTTGTTATCTACTTTATACTTTGCCGTTTGGCACCGACATGTTAGTCGGATTGTCTTGTACCTATTTTTGCATAATTGTAACTAAGTCAGACTGCAGCTGCTAACAATTGTGTATACTTACTACATCATCTGGCTGTATTTTGTAAAGCCAGATATCAAAAATATTTTGACTGAGCGTTTGGGACGCCTTACTGCTTTATCTTATATGTTCTCTATTTTTGTTTCTTGTTTGAATGATTGAGACAATAGATGTGAAGTGACCATAGTGAGACTTTCATGTAGTATGCACCCCCCTCGTCTTGTAGACAACATTGATCGTATTATACGGTATTCATCTACCCGTAATACGTAGCTGGCTGAGTCATTCTCCCGCTCTCCAGTATTCTGGTTCTGGGGCGTGACAGAGGGCGGCGAGGCCCGAGACGGCGGCGGTCCAGGAGACGACGTCCCTGTGCGGCATTCCATCGAACACCCACAGGGCGTGGTCGGCGGAGCCGCGTCGGGAGTAGGCGGTGAGCAGGACGGTCTGCACGAAGGGGTCGGGCCAAAATCCGAGGAGGAGGGCGTGTGCGTGGAACGACCTGGTGGCGGCGGCGGCGACGGTGGTGTTGAGCAAGGAAGAGAAGGTGTGGGAGTCAGAAGGGACGCGACGGCGGAGCATTTGGGAGTAGATGAGGAGTGGGTCGGCGGAGATGGCGATGGCGGTGTTGAAGGAGAAGGGGTTAGGGTTGGTCATGACGGAGAAGAGGGAGGCGGCGAAGGAAGGGTCGGCGTCGACGGCGCGGTTGAGGAGGCTGCTTGCGACGAAGGGGTTGCGGAAGAGGCCGGCGACGACGGCGTGGGCGAGGATGGAGCGGAAGCGGCGGAGGGAGGGACGGTACAAGAGGAGCTGGAGGCGGGGGTGCCGTTGGAACAACCGGTTGCTCCGCACCCAACATGGGACCTCCTCCTCTCTTATATAGAGAGGGACAATTTAGTCCTTTCATCATCGTTGAACCAAAGCACATGGATCGGACCAAAAATCCACTGTGTTTTATATTATAGATTAAAATTTGTTATCTTATCTTAATATATATTTTTAATTTTATTACATATAGTTCATATTTTAATTAAAAATTGTTATATATATAGGTGTAGATAGTTATATACATACGACTTAGACGGTTGAGTAGTTTCAATCGTTTTCAAGTCTTTTTTATAACAGCAGAGATCTAAGAGGAAAAGAAAGACTCGTTTTGAATTATTTACAAGTCTCTTTATAATATTACATATCTAAGAGGATAATAAAAATAAAAGAATAGTAGAATAATATCATATTTTTTTTGTCCTCTCCAAGTCGGACAGTGGCTATATAAGCCACACAGCCACCCGAGGAGGAGATTCTAACCCAACTGTGCTTGGGTGCCCCTCCCCGCCCCCCCCCCCCCCCCCCCCCCCCTCCCCACCCACACTTCCGCACTGCGACTAGGACATATTGAAATTATGTTACCCTATTTTTTACTAATTATAAAGATGCTTCAAAATGAACCTTATCTCTATATTCTCACTTAATTGAAAAAATCTAAAATTTCTCTAACTACCACCACCCTATGTATACGACAAAAATCATAAAATCTTTCTAAGTACATGCTAAAAATCTAAAAAACGTATAAACATATCTATAACAAATAAAATTCAATTATATTAATATTTAAATTATATTTAAACTAACTACATGGTATTATCTAAACATATATCCAAAAGTTCCAATAATATATCTAAAACAAAATTTTATCGAAATATATTAAAATTACTTAGATAAGACTATTATCAAATGATATTAAAATTACTTAGAAAATTTTATTGAGAGCTATAAATTTTATATAAACAAATTTTATCCAGAGCTATAAATTTTGTCTTAGGACGTTTTACCTAGATAGGAAAACTAACTTCAAAATAAAAAAATAAAAAATAAAAAGTCTTTAATAAACAAGCATGAGTGTCTATAGTTTTACAAAGGAATATTTTTGTTTGTAAAACATAATCGACTAGACTACCAAAAGTTAATTTGTATTTTGTTTATTTTGTTGAACCTTTTAGGTTAGACCATAAAACAATATTGATATAAATTTATTTTTTATTTTTTGAGTCTAAATAATTTCCACCAGCCCAACGAAGGCGAATCACAAAATAAATTAGATTAGGAAACTAAGTAAGTATTAAAAAAAAGTAATCAATTTCAAGTGTTCTGTGGCATATTTTTTTATGTTCTTCTATTAAATCAGAAAATAACTGCGTACAATATTTCTGGTTGTGTTTGTGTAGATTTTTTTTTTTTTATGTTGGTCGTTTATTTTTTAGAATACCTAACTTTTGCCAATTTAACAAAATCACATTTGGAATTTGTAAAGTTGATGAGGTTAGCAGGAGGAAATTGTTTTATTTCCTTTGATTTGTGTTAGAGTTATGATAGTCTATATCAGCTACAAAATTTAAAACATCGTACTCATGAATTTGTTTAAAAAATAAGTAAAATATGATAAATATGATGTCTTTAGGCTCTACTTGCTACATTGATGTGTATCCTATGAAAATTGTATATTTATTTATTATTTTTCTTTAAAAAAAATTGCATATCTGTATTTATTATTTTGTGGGAGACAATAAGGTGGGCGAGGCATAAATTAAACTCTAACGGATATGAAACTTAGATGAAAAGAAAAAGACTAGTAAGGACCAAATGTTCAAATAGGAAAAAACATTAAGGAAAACATTTTGATAATTACTTGTAAAGGAACAAGGACCATTTTCATATTGGGATTTCTACTTGTAATTTGAAGGACAAGACAAAAAAATGGTTTAAATAGTCTGTCTATATATACATATAATAAGGGGAAAAAAGTTTATGACTGAGAGTAAGGTTTGGTTGACTAATTGACCAAAAGGTTTAATGTGCAATGTGGACCGGACTTGGGTTGGTCCGACCAGACTAGGTGTTGACCAGGTTCGGACCCTACCAGTCCGGTTAAGTACATGGATTTGATTTGGGTCGGACCATGAACCAAATACAAGTCAAATCCAGCATGGCCCAAAGTCCAGTTTGAATCGATCTGATCGGATTTGGACCGACCTAATTTATTAAAAAACAAAATAGACCTTTGGCCTTCGGCTTCTTTGTATAGAAAAACTAGGCCTTTGTCCAGTGATGTTATTAGTATGGTAACATAATATATATATATATATATATATATATATATATATATATATATATATATATATATATATATATATATATATATATATAACATTTATCCTCTGCCATTGCTATTAGTATTATTAGTATATACCATATATATGGTAACATATATAGTATATATTATGTATATGGTATATATTACTATATACAGTATATATTATATTTATTATATATATGGTGTTACAAATGAAAAGTGATGGTAAAAAACTTTTATAAAATTTGATGTATATAACCCGTTACAACTCTTTTACTATAGCTTACAAAGCAAATTTAACAACTTTTTTAAGATTATAGGAAAGTGGCGATGGAAGTTTGGTCAACACGTACGAGACCACTTTGTTCTATTGACGATCAAAACCAAGATGGCATATTTGGATGCTTTTGAACTCCTTAATGTAATGTCATACTCCACACCATGACATTGTGTTGGCTTGTTAGCTTGAATAGCCTAGTTGGATTTGAATATGTGTGAAGTTATCATTCGGTATCTACGTGATCAAGACGGAAAGATAATTTATCAAATGATGAGTGACGTTGACAATTCTTTCCTTTATCTTCACATGTAATAAAAGAACTTCCTTTATTTCTTTTGTAACGCCCTTAATGATGCCCTAGTAAGATATAGAAGATAAATAAGTCATGTGCATGTTACTCATGTTGTTTTGAAATGTTAGACATGTAAAATGCTAGTGCACTTATGCATGAGAATGAAATATTATACCTTAAAAAGTGTAATTTAAAAGATATTGTATCATGAGATTTCACGAGAAAAGTGTTATGGAAATGGTTTGATACCATGGAAAAGCTGGCAATATTTTGGGACCTATGGGCTACTAGTCGTGGGAACCCTGAAATATAAATATGTGTTACGAGCGGTGGCTCGAGAAACGTGAATCATAAACAAAGAATTGCATAACATTTATTCATCTTTCATTATCATGCATAATATATTTTACAGCTAAGTTGTATACATATTTGCATGGTCACTGGCAACTTGTGCGTGATGTTTATCTTTCCTCAAACAGTATATGGGAAACCAAAATCGTGTCGGCGTAGAATAAAATTATCAATGTGCATTATTCTCGCTAAGAGAATAGTACGGGTGTATTATTTGAGAGAAAATAATTGCATGGGTGCATGGCTTCGAAAGAGAAGAAGGACAAGGGTATTAACTACTTCTAGTATAAGGTTAGCTACCTATATTGGATGGACGTTGTAATAGCATATATAATCAAAAATGGTGTATCACGGGTGACTATCATGTAGTTATATTACATATTAATAATACTTATTTTGCAGAACCAAGTGGTGCACATAAGGACTTGTGATGCTTATAAATGTGATTTCTAATGTTATCTTGCAAAGAAGGTAGAATAACAAATCCAATATATAATATAATCCTTGTTTTGCAGAGAAGGAAAGTGCGTGGTGATAAAATCACTAATATGTGATATTTGTTACTTAGGTTTATACTTCTTATGAACTATTAGTTAACAACTAGATAAATAGAAATATCACCTAAAATTTTATACTTCACGTGATTAATGTGTTTATTTAGGTGAGTCGGTTGATACCATTTACCGGTACATTCTCTAATATGTTGACCTCCTCCTCCACAGGTAAGGAGAGTTACTTAGACATTTGTGAGGCATTAGAGCAATCGTTTGGCAAATTGAAGCTTTCTCTTGAAATGTGTTATCTTTGCTATAAATGATGTAATGTATGAAATATTATAAATTTTTTGTAACCGTTAGTTATAAGCCAAGTGGTCACTTCAAATTTCTATTGAGAGTCGTATGTACTCCACTGCAAATCTTATCAACAAACATAATATTTTTTATTATATTTGTTGTGAATCAAATTATTTGTTTACTATCGCTGCATTGACCTTCATTTATGATCAATCATTTATCAACTATGCACATCTATGCTCTTTACGAGTGCAATTTAGACTTGTACGATATCACGGCAAGTGGTGACTTATCAGTTCTACGGAACTAGGACGTGACACTCGATATCGATCACAAAGCACAGGGAACATACTATTTTTTGAAGTTTACTACTCACTTTGTTTGAGAGAGATCGCAGTTGCTTGACCGATCTCCTATTGTTGTGCCAAATGGCTATCATCCAAGGAGTGACCTTTGGGGGCATCTCATTTGTATGTATGGAGTGTATATTTCAGGAAGATAATATCTTGAAAGAAAGTATGAATTTAGCCACGAAAGATGTCACGTCCCAGAACCAGAATACTAGCAAGTGGGGACGGACAAGGCCAGCTACATAATGCCAAAGTACGCCAGTACTCTGAAATCACGTATAAGCTGTCAAGATATGGGGGTTACTTCTACAAGCCAACAGTCGATCCTAGGTCAAACAATCCTAGGTATCTCAATCACAGACAATTACACAAAGAGCAAGAAGTATGATCATCATACATACAATAGTAAAGCATCCCAAACTATATATACATGGATGATCATGAAGCTAGTAATAAAAAATGAAGAACTAGCAAGAGTAATAGTCATACATAATAAGCTCTAGCTATAGTCTATAATACGCACATAATGTTTTGGCCCGTAGGCTAAATGTCAAGATCCAAAAATATGAGCTAAACATGTGCTCGGAGGCTAAACGCCACAAAAGAATAATGTACATAGCTAGTGGAAGAATGATAAGAAACCCACTCAGGTACTCTGGTGCTCCGGGTAGTCACAGTCGAGTAGATGGTACGAAAGATCCTTCGGGCTCCTCTATCAGATTTGGCCAAACAAAACCAGTGGGGTTAGACCCCAAATAGCAAGTACCACAAAGGAAGCCAAACTATGGACTAAAACCATCAATAACTATCATATCAACGGTTAGAGATACAAATAAGTATATGTGGGTCGAGACTCGTGCACTACCAATGCACTTATCCCGAGAATAAAAAAGACAATAAGTAAAGCATCATGTGACGTAAGGTAATTAACATGTGACATAATGTACAGTGTAGTCATGTTAAGTAAACGGAAGCTTGAGAATATGTAAAATCAACTGGTCATATAAGCATGTGAGATAGCCGGGTCATGATGTAACGCCCCAGAACCAGAATACTGGAGAGCGGGGGCGTACATAGCCAGCTACGTATAACGGAATGGAATCCACGCCGCTATACGGTCACGGCTGTCTAGATATGTGAGGGTTTTACTACAATTCATCAGTCTCTTAAGGTCATAAAATAGCCTATTGCCTCAATCTCAACCAACTAATAATAGTTACAAGATGTCAGACCACCAAATACACAATAGTAAGGCGTCCCATACATTACATATTTAGAATGATCATGAAGCTAGTCGTTACAAAATGTGAGGACTAGCAAGAGTTCAGTCATACATGATCAACCCCCGGGGTTTGTCAATCATGTTACAGTCCGTAGGCAGACAATAAGTAAAAGCTGCAATCGAGCTAACACTTGCTCGTCGGCTAAACGCCTCAAAAGAATAATTTATAATATTACAGTGGGAGAACAAAAAGAAACCCACTCGATACCCTGGTTACGCCTGGTGATCACCATCGGGCTGGAAAGCAGGGAGATTCTTTGGTGCAGCTCCGGTATCTGGCCATACAAAACCAGCTGGATCAGACCCCAGAAAGAGCAAGTGCCACAAAGGAGACTTCACTTAAGGACTAAAACCAACAAATCATTAGCATTCAACATGTAAGAAAATAATAAGTAACACAGATTGGGGTTTGTGCTCTACCAATACACTTATCCCAATCAGAGAAAATAATTAAGTGAAGCATCATTGACATAAGACAACTGGAGAATCATGCTAAATAAATATAGCTGGGCAGTATATGAAGAGAAGACGAAGGTACTATTCCGGAAGCCAGGTTACAATCCTTAAACCAAACAAGGACCGAGATTGTAACCCTTCGCCTGAACAGAACTTAGTCTCTGATCATTTATTGCTAAAGGTGACAATCATTAAGGTGAAAATGAGAGAGAACAATGATAAAAGTGACAATGAAGAGTACAATACTGTAATGTCCCAAATTCGTGATACGTATTTAGTGTACGTATACGTGTTTTGGACCCATATTTTATTTAGTCATGATTAGTTATCTTGGTTTATTTTTGCATTGGCTTGGTTTTATTGGCATTGATAGTTCAATTGGTTTTAATGGTTCATTGGTTTATTTTTGGATTAGTGAGGCTTGGTTATTTTATGATTCATTTGGTTTAAATTGCTAGAGAGAGAGTTTATTGGCCTTGACTTGGTTCACCTTGGTTTATCTTGGCTTAGTTTATCCCTGGGTTGGTTTATCTTGGCTTGGTTTTGCCTTGGTTCATCATGAACCAATAGGAGAACCGCCTACCTACCACCACCACTACCATTTATTAACCCCCACTTCCTTCTCTCTCTTCATTACTCTTCTTCTTTCCTCCATTAACTCCTCACCTACCAGGAAGAGAGTCTAGGCAAGTACAACTTGCTTCATGGAGGAACTCTAATTTTATTGCTCAATTCTCTTCCTTGCAGCATTTTAACTTACTTTAGTACTTGGCTTTTCCACTTCCATGGCTAGATTCTTGTAGATCTAAGTTTACTTTATTTTCAGAATTCTTGGGTTTTGATCTACTTAATCTTGTTATTTCTAAGTTTTGATGGTTCCATGTTGTAGAGAATTTCGTTCTACCCCATTTTGACCTATGGGAGTTCGGATTTGAGCCCCGAATGATAGAGTTATGGAGCTTGAGGACTTGGCTCTCATGGTGTTCTTCTTCTCGAAAACTTGGAGAAGAAGAACAGTACTTGACTTGACTGCATGAATATTTCATGCGGCAAGTGATTCCCTTTTAGCTGCATGAATTATCCTGGCCGCATATGCCACTCTTCCAGCCGCATAGGTCTCGGCATAGTCCGAGCCGCATGAACTTGGTCCACTTGTAGCCGCATATAACTTGTATTCTCTCTGACCGCATAAGCTCCTAAATTGATCTGGCCGTATGGGTTCCTAACCGAGCCGCATGCACCCCCTTCATCTCCTGGCCGCATGAGCCCCCACTTGAGTTCAGCCGCATAAGGGCCGAACCCGGCTAGCCGCATGAGACCCTCTTGACTCCGGCCGCATATACGTGATTGATCGTCGGCCGCATAGACCTATGTCTCCATCTGCCGCATATGCACAACTTCTCCGTCTGCCGCATGCGCTCACCCAGCCAGCCGCATGAGCTGCTCTTGTTCCGAACCGTATGGGCTCTTAATTCACCCGACCCGCATGAACTTCTTTCCCCAGCCGCATGCGCCTGACCCTATTCAGTCGCATGGACTGTTCTCCTCCCAGCCGCATGAGATCATTCCTAACCTCATAGGCCTGAGCCGCATGGTTCTCCTATAGCTCTGTGTACTGTTGTTTTATTACTATTTGTCCATGTCTTGTAACTCCTTGTGTAACTTGAGTTCCTATGGCGTATACCTTTACCTTTATTGTATATTTTTATGCTCATTTTATATCCTTACGCCTTTTGTCCTGAACTAGATAATCACGAATTTATTTAATATGTTTGGAAGTGATAATTGAACATGACATGACATGACCTGATAGTGGCCCGTCGTGGTGCACTCTTGACCAGTAAACTTGACATGATAGCCTGACCTGATATATCTTGATAAGATGTTACGACGGCTACCTGACATGATCTGACCTGTATAAGTAACCTGGACACCATGGGCGATTGTACTTGTACAAATAATCCAGTCCTGTCTTGCATCATGTCTAGGAGGGGACTCCTGAGTACCACGGTCAGGAGTACCTACTGAAATGGACTAAGGTTAATGACTAGAATAATTTACTAGACATGAAGAGATGTTCCCCAGTTACAGGCGACCCCGTTATTCCGACCGCAAATGTTTGGACTTGTAGCCTGCCGACGAGTAGGGCACATTTCCAGTCCACTGTTATGTGGGGCACTCTCCATTGTCACTATAATGATTGTACTCCATTGTCACTCTAGTGTATTGTACTTTCTCTAATTGTCGTCTTAATGATTGAACTCTCTAAATTGTCACTATAATAATTGCCTGGATAACCTGGGTAGCTGCAGGGCCTGTGACTACTTGGAGCATCTTATTACATCTTGCTAGTAACTAGGATTGTGATAACCCTAGTTAGTTAATGTAGAAAGCCGTAGGCAATTATTGGCCGTGATTGATTGGATGGAGTCTAGTCCAGTATAATATTGTCTAGAAGTGATTGATTGCAAGATTGTACCAGAATGATTGAATGATTGTCACTCCATATTGTTACTATAACGATTGTACTCTATTGTCACTCTAGCGTATTGTACTCTTCATGGTCACTTTTATCATTGTACTCTCTCTTTTTCACCTTAATGATTGTCACCTTTAGCAATAAATGATCAGAGACTAAGTTCTGTTCAGGCGAAGGGTTACAATCTCGGTCCTTGTTTGGTTTAAGGATTGTAACATGGCTTCCGGAATAGTACCTTCGTCTTCTCTTCATATATTGCCCAGCTATATTTTATTTAGCATGATTCTCCAGTTATCTTATGTCAATGATGCTTCACTTAATTATTTTCTCTGATTGGGACAAGTGCATTGGTAGTGCACAAACCTCAATCTGTGTTACTTATTGTTGTTTTCTTACATATTGAATGCTAATGATTTGCTGGTTTTAGTTCTTAAGTGAAGCCTCCTTTATGGCACTTGCTCTTTCTGGGGTCTGACCCAGCTGGTTTTGTATGGCCAGATACTGGAGCAGCACCAAAGGATCTCCCTGCTTTCCACCCCGATGGTGGTCACCAAGCGTAACCAGGGCATCGAGTGGGTTTCTTTTTGTTCTCCCACTGTAATATTGTAAATTATTCTTTTGAGGCGTTTAGCCGACGAGCAAGTGTTAGCTCGATTGCAGCTTTTACTTATTGTCTGCCTACGGGCTGTAACATGATTGACAAGCCCCGGGGGTTGATCATGTATGACTGAACCCTTGCTAGTCCTCACATTTTGTAACGACTAGCTTCATGATCATTCCGAATATGTAATGTATGGGATGCCTTACTATTGTGTATTTGGTGGTCTGACATCTTGTAACTATCATTAGTTGGTTGAGATTGAGACAATAGGCTATTTTATGACCTTAAGAGATTGATGGATTGTAGTGAAACCCTCACATATCTAGACAGCCGTGACCGTATAGCGGCATGGATTCCATTCCGTTATACGTAGCTGGCTATGTCTGCCCCCGCTCTCCAGTGTTCTGGTTCTGGGGCGTGACAAATACGCTAGAGTGACAATAGAGTACAATCATTATAGTAACAATCTGGAGTGACAATCATTCAATCATTCTGGTACAATCTTTCAATCAATCACTTCTAGACAATACTATACTGGACTAGACTCCATCCAATCAATTGTCACGCCCCAGAACCAGAATACTGGAGAGCGGGGGCAGACATAGCCAGCTACGTATAATGAAATGGAATCCATCTCACCATACGGTCACGGCTGTCTAGATATGTGAGGGTTTCACTACAATCCATCAGTCTCTTAAGGTCATAAAATAGCCTATTGTCTCAATCTCAACCAACTAATAATAGTTACAAGATATCAGACCACCAAATACACAATAGCAAGGCGTCCCATACATTATATATTCGGAATGATCATGAAGCTAGTCGTTACAAAATGTGAGGACTAGCAAGAGTTTAGTCATACATGATCAACCCCCGGGGCTTGTCAATCATGATACAGCCCGTAGGCAGACAGTAAGTAAGTACAATCGAGCTAACACTTGCTCGTCGGCTAAACGCCTCAAAAGAATAATTTACAATATTACAGTGGGAGAACAAAATAAACCCACTCGATGCCCTGGTTACGCCTGGTGACCACCATCGGACTGGAAAGCAGGGAGATCCTTTGGTGTTGCTCCGGTATCTGGCCATACAAAACCAGCTGGGTCAGACCCCAGAAAGAGCAAGTGCCACAAAGAAGGCTTCACTTAGGAACTAAAACCAGCAAATCATTAACATTCAACATGTAGGAAAACAACAATAAGTAACACAGATTGAGGTTTGTGCACTACCAATGCACTTGTCCCAATCAGAGAAAATAATTAAGAGGAGCATCATTGACATAAAAGAACTGGAGAATCATGCTAAGTAAAATGTAGCTGGACAATATATGAAGAAAAGACGAAGGTACTATTCCGGAAGCCAGGTTACAATCCTTAAACCAAACAAGGACCGAGATTGTAACCCTTCGCCTGAACAGAACTTAGTCTCTGATCATTTATTGCTAAAGATGCCAATCATTAACGTGAAAAGGAGAGAGTACAATGATAAAAGTGACAATGAAGAGTGCAATATGCTAGAGTGACAATAGAGTACGATCGTTATAGTGACAATCTGGAGTGACAATCATTATAGTGACAATCTGGAGTGACAATCATTATAGTGACAATCTGGAGTGACAATCATTCAATCATTCTGGTACAATCTTGCAATCAATCACTTCTAGACAATACTATACTGGACTAGACTCCATCCAATCAATCACGGCCAATCATTGCCTACGGCTTTCTACATTAACTAACTAGGGTTATCACAATCCTAGTTACTAGCAAGATGCAATGAGATGCTCCAAGTAGTCACAGGCCCTGCAGCTATCCAGGTTATCCAGGCAATCATTATAGTGACAATTTAGAGAGTACAATGCATTAGAGTGACAATAGAGTTCAATCATTTAAAGTGACAATCGAGAGTGCCCCACATGACAGTGGGCTGAAAATGTGCCCTACTCGTCGGCAGGCTACAAGTCCAAACATTTGCGGCCGGGATAACGGGATCGCCTGTAACTGGGGAACATCTCTTCATGTCTAGTGAATTATACTAGTCATTAACCCTAGTCCATTTCAGTAGGTACTCCTGACCGTGGTACTCAGGAGTCCCCTCCTAGACATGATGCAAGACAGGACTGGATTATTTGTACAAGCACAATCGTCCACGGTATCCAGGTAATTATACAGGTCATGTCATGTCAGGTAGCCGTCGCAACAGCTATTCGAGATAATCATGTCAGGTTTATCATATCAAGTGTATTAGTCATGAGTGCGCCTCGACGGGCCACTATCAGGTCATGTCAGGTTATTATGTCAGGAGTGCACCACTACGGGTCACTATCACGTCATGCTCAATTATCAATTCCAAACATATCAAATGAATTCATGATTATCAAGTTCATGACAAAAGGCGTAACGATATAAAATGGACGTAAAAATATACAATAAGGAGTTACAAAATATGGGCAATAATGATAAATAATAGTACACAGGGCTATAGAAAAGCCATGCGGCTAAAGCATATGCGGCCAGGATGGATCTCATGCGGCTGTGAAGGGAATAGCCCATGCGGCTGGATGGTATCAGGCGCATGCGGCTGATAAGGGAAAAGCCCATGCGGCTAAGAAGGAGTTCAGGTCCATGCGGCTGGGAAGTGTAGTATCATGCGACTGGGTATAGAAGGAGGCGCATGCGGCTGATAGAAGCCCATGCGGCTGGGTCAACATGGCTGCTTATGCAGCAGGGAGTGAAGGGTGCATATGCGGCTGATAAGGGACTCAACCTCATGCGGCCAAGAGAAGGACAAGACACATGCGGCTCAATTAGGTGAGCGCATGCGGCCCGGGTCACTGGAACCCATGCGGCCAAGACAAGAGGGGCGCATGTGGCTCAGGGGGACGAGGGCGCATGCGGTTCAGTAGAAGCCCATGCGGCTAAGGAAATAAAGGATGCATATGCGGCTGGGATTAATCAGGGTCGTGCGGCCCGGATTAAGAAGTCCATGCGGCTGGGTCTGGGGGTTCTCATGCGGCTCGAAGATCAGGGCCTATGCGGTCCGCAAGTGCTAGAGTTCATGCGGCTCAAGGAGATGGGCACATATGCGGCCGATGGGGAATGAGCCCATGCGGCTAAGAAGTGAGATCCAGCCTATGCGGCTGAGAGTCTCATGCGGCCGAATCACTTGCCGCATGAATTGTCATGCGGTCAAGTCAAGTCTAAGCACAGTTCATCTCCAAATTTCTGAGAGGAAGAACACGATGAGAGCCAAGTTCTCAAGCTCCACAACTCCATCATCCGGAGCCCAAATCCGAACTTCCATAGGTCAAAACGTGGTAGAACGAGATTCTCTACAACATGGAACCATCAAAACTCAAAAATAACAAGATTAAGTAGATCAAAACCCAGGAAATCCGAAAAAAATATAAATCTAGATCTACAAGAATCTAGCCATGGAAAGTAAAAATGCCAAGTACTAAAGTGCTTTAGAATGTAGTAAGGAAGAGAATGAAGTAATAAAATCAGAGTTCCTCCATGAAGCAAGTTGCACTTGCCTAGCTCTCTCTTCTCTCTCTGGTAGGTAAGAAGTAAATGAGGAAGAAGAAGATGATAAATGAAGAGAGAGAAGGAGAAAGGGTAATAAATACTATGGGTGGTGGTAGGTAGGGGGTTCACCCCTTGGTTCATGATGAACCAAGCAATCCCAAACCGAACCAAGCCAACCCGAACCAAGAATATACCAAGCCTCACTAATCCAAAATAAACCAATGAACCATTAAAACCAAATGAACTATCAATGCCAATAAAACCAAGCCAATGCAAACTAAACCAAGATAACTAATCATGAATAAATAAAATATGGGCCCAAAACACGTATACGTACACTAAATACGTATCACAAATTTGGGACATTATATCAATCACGGCCAATCATTGCCTACGACTTTCTACATTAACTAACTAGGGTTATCACAATCCTAGTTACTAGCAAGATGCAATAAGATGCTCCAAGTAGTCACAGGCCCTGCAGCTATCCAGGTTATCCAGGCGAACATTATAGTGACAATTTAGAGAGTTCAATCATTAAAGTGACAATCAGAGAGAGAATAATACACTAGAGTGACAATAGAGTTCAATCATTAAAGTGACAATGGAGGGTGCCCTACATGACAGTGGGCTGGAAATGTGCCCTACTCGTCGGCAGGCTACAAGTCCAAATATTTGCGGCCGGAATAACGGGATCGCCTGTAACTGGAGAACATCTCTTCATGACTACTGAATTATTCTTGTTATTAGCCTCAGTTAATTCTAGTAGGTACCCCTGACCGTGGTACTCAGGGGTCCCTGCCCTAGACATGATGCAAGACACACTGGTTCATTTATCAATACATTCACAAGTCACCCACGGTGTCCAGGTCAATATTACATTATTATGTCAATAGAGCCGTCGCAACGGCGCTCAATAAACTATGCCATTCACTTATCTGGAGTGCACCACCACGGGTCACTATCAAGTTGCGCACAGAATTCAATACATCAACCATGCTATACTCACATTGTGCTCATATCAATGTCGTGTCAAAAGGCGTAAGGATATAAACAGGAAATACCATGCACTAAAAGAAGATGAAATAAAACATAATGCAAATAGGTGCCAAGACTAGACTGCGCTGGGCAGCCAGGGTCAGGTTGCGCCAGCACGAGGAGTGCCAAGTTGCGCTGGACCACAAAGGAGCAATGGACGCCAAGGTCAAGGGGCACAGGCCATTAGGTGGCGCCAGGCTGGGTTGCGCCAGGGTGAGCTGCGCTGGGAGGGAGCAAGCTGGACCGCGCCAGCACTGGTCAGCGCCAGGCTGGACCGCGCCAGGCTGGATTGCGCCAGGGCGGATTGCACTAGCACCAAGAGGCGCTAGGCTGGGCAGCGTCAGCGCTAAAGAGTGCTGGGCTAGACTGGGTGAGTGGCGCCAGCGCTAAAGAGCGCTGGGCTAGCTGGGTTGCGCCCGGGACGGAGGTCTTCTTCTCCAAAGCTGAGAGCAAATGGCCATGGAACTCAAAACTTCAAAAGACCATAACTAGGTCAAATCTCAATGAAAATCCACTTTGTAAAGGTCTAAGTTGTGTAAAATTAAATTCTCTACAACATGGAACAATCAAAACATGAAAATGAACAAGTTTTATAGATCAAAACCACCAAAATTCGAAAATACTTCAATCCTAGATCTACAAAATTCCAAGCTCCAAATGGAGAAAACCCAAGTTCTAATGTTGCTTAAAATGAGCTAATAAAGCTATTAGATAAATAAAATACAGCCCTCAAGTGATAGCAAGATGCAACTTACCTAGGTTGGTGGTGTGTTAATGGTGGAGAGGAAAGAGTATAATGAGGAAGAATATGAAGAAAATAAATGAGAAGAGAGAGAGGAAAATTGATATTTATAGTAGGATGGTGGTTCTCCATGTCAAACCCAAAATAAACCAAGCCAAGGTAAACCAAGGTGAACCAAGTCAAGGCCAATAAACTCTCTCTCTAGCAATTTAAACCAAATGAATCATAAAATAAACCAAGCCTCACTAATCCAAAAAAAAAAAAACCAATGAACCATTAAAACCAATTGAACTATCAATGCCAATAAAACCAAGCCAATGCAAAATAAACCAAGATAACTAATCATGACTAAATAAAATATGGGTCCAAAACACGTATACGTACACTAAATACGTATCACAAATTTGGGACATTACATCCTACCCACCTTAAAAGAATTCCGTCCTCGGAATTTAATCAAGAGGCTAGAGATGTAAGGGAAAGCTATTCTATCATAGGCAATCTACCACTACCAATCAATCATACAATCATTCATGCAAGCAAGGATTCGAAGCGTAAGGCATAAGGAAGATATTATACCTTACGAGTCAAACCAGCCGGGATGACCTGATCAGATATCATCCTCATGCTCCCAAGTTTGACTCTCCCAAAGAGGGATGACTCTAAGCAACACGGACTGAACTGATAGTCTTGCGCTTGAGGTCTCTATCTTTGGTCAAACATGGACACGAGCCTCTCCTCATACGAAAAGGTTGGTACCAATAACCAGTTTTGAATGACCTAGGATATGGCTCGGGTCCGGGATGTTCCGTCGTAATTAGGATACATGAAATACGTCATGCACCTCGCATAATGACGGTAGAAAAGCAAGATGAGAGGACACATATACCTCTCGGCCAATTCTGAACCTGAGCCTGGGCTAGGGCAAACTGCCGCGGGTTCTGTTGCTGGAAAGTCTGGGCCTGAGTCAGCAATGGCCTCGGGAACGGAAACTGCTGTTGCTGGTGAACTGGAGCCGGTGCTGGTGCTGGTGCTGGTCCCCTAACCGAGGGACTAGATACTATCGATGCTAAATCAACTCTGAATGGGCAGGACCCCACCCTATGGTCTGGTGCTCCACACAATAAACACAATCCCAACGCCTTGCGACACTCTGCTTTCACGTGTCCAGGCTTCCCACAATAAGAACAGCCCACGGCAGAAGACTGCGCTTACTTCTGTTTCTGCTGAGAGTACGTCAGGGTTGAGTGCTGGTCCGACGTAACTGAAGTTGCTCGCCTCGGAGCTCCAATAGTTAAAGTCCTAACTGCTGGGGGTAGTGCCGAAGACTGGTTCATTTGACTATGGGACCGCTTCCGACCTCCGGTCCTGTCCACTATTCTCTGGGAGGTATACTCGTGCCTCCTCGCTGCTCACAACACCGCATCTTATGTCTGATGCTCGAACTGTTCTACTGCCAATATAATCTCCAGGTGAAGTCCTTGCTGGAACCTCTGCGCTCTGTCAAACTCGGTTGCCACCAAGGTGGGAGCAAACCGACTGAGTCTGGAAAACTCGGCCGTATAACCGTCGACCGTCCTCTCCATCTGCTTAAGATTACTGAACCTGGTCTGCAAGTCATATCGAGCAACTGCATCATAATACTTGGTCTGGAACTTCTTGCTGAACACTGTCCAGGAGACAGGTGTTGCCAATCCCACTGCTTGTGCGGTCCACCAACTGCGGGCTAGATCCAATAACTGTAGGCGCACCACAGCCACCTTCTCGTCTTCTGGAGTCTTCGTAGCTTCGAGAATCACCTCTGTATCCTGTAGCCAAGCAATGGCATCCTCGCTGCCATCGAAGAATGGAGGGTTCAAGCGCTTGAAACTGTTGACCGCACTGTTCCTTCGAGGACCACTTCCACTCATAGCATCTTGTACTATTGGTGCAGGGCATCTCCCCGACGATCTTGGGACGCAAGCAACTCACGGATGAGTCCTACCAAGTCTCCATCCTCTGACCCTGCTGGCTGGACGGGCTGAACTGGTGGTACTGGTTCTCCAGGAGGCACGACTCGGAAGGCTGCTGCTGAGGACTGAGCTCCTTCTGGATGATCAACAGGAACGATGTCACTGAAGCAATGACATCAGGGATATTAAAGAAGGACCAGGATAGATCAATGATACAAGCATATTATTAAGTCAGGAATTCAAGGAAATATGAAGATACGAGTGGAGATCAAAGGAGAGTACAGATTGAGACATCTATCCGGTAAACCCTCACACATCTTGATTAACATGACCTGCACGGGCCACCACTTAAACCATGTAACGCCCCAGAACTAGAATACTGGAGAGCGGGGGCGTACATAGCCAGCTACGTATAACGGAATGGAATCCACGCCGCTATACGGTCACGGCTGTCTAGATATGTGAGGGTTTCACTACAATCCATCAGTCTCTTAAGGTCATAAAATAACCTATTGCCTCAATCTCAACCAACTAATAATAGTTACAAGATGTCAGACCACCAAATACACAATAGTAAAGCGTCCCATACATTATATATTCGGAATGATCATGAAGCTAGTCGTTACAAAATGTGAGGACTAGCAAGAGTTCAGTCAAACATGATCAACCCCCGGGGTTTGTCAATCATGTTACAGCCCGTAGGCAGACAATAAGTAAAAGCTGCAATCGAGCTAACACTTGCTCGTCGGCTAAACGCCTCAAAAGAATAATTTAGAATATTATAGTGGAAGAACAAAAAAAAATCCACTCGATGCCCTGGTTACGCCTGGTGATCACCAGGGAGATCCTTTGGTGCAGCTTCGATATCTGGCTATACAAAACCAGCTGGGTCAGACCCCAGAAAGAGCAAGTGCCACAAAGGAGGCTTCACTTAAGGACTAAAACCAACAAATCATTAGCATTCAACATGTAAGAAAACAATAAGTAACACAGATTGGGGTTTGTGCACTACCAATGCACTTATCCCAATCAGAGAAAATAATTAAGTGAAGCATCATTGACATAAGACAACTGGAGAATCATGCTAAATAACATATAGCTGGGCAGTATATGAAGAGAAGACGAAGGTACTATTCTGGAAGCCAGTTACAATCCTTAAACAAAACAAGGACCGAGATTGTAATCCTTCGTCTGAACAGAACTTAGTCTCTGATCATTTATTGCTAAAGGTAAAAATCATTAAGGTGAAAATGAGAGAGAACAATGATAAAAGTGACAATGAAGAGTACAATACGCTAGAGTGACAATAGAGTACAATCATTATAGTAACAATCTGGAGTGACAATCATTCAATCATTCTGGTATAATCTTTCAATCAATCACTTCTAGACAATACTATACTGGACTAGACTCCATCCAATCAATCACGGCCAATCATTGCCTACGGCTTTCTACATTAACTAACTAGGGTTATCACAATCCTAGTTACTAGCAAGATGCAATGAGATGCTCCAAGTAGTCACAGGCCCTGCAGCTATCCAGGTTATCCAGGCGAACATTATAGTGACAATTTAGAGAGTTCAATCATTAAAGTGACAATCAGAGAGAGAATAATACACTAGAGTGACAATAGAGTTCAATCATTAAAGTGACAATGGAGGGTGCCCTACATGACAGTGGGCTGGAAATGTGCCCTACTCGTCGGCAGGCTACAAGTCCAAACATTTGCGGCCGGAATAACGGGATCGCCTGTAACTGGGGAACATCTCTTCATGACTACTGAATTATTCTAGTTATTAGCCTCAGTTAATTCTAGTAGGTACCCCTGACCGTGGTACTCAGGGGTCCCTGTCCTAGATATGATGCAAGACACACTGGTTCATTTATCAATACATTCACAAGTCACCCACGGTGTCCAGGTCAATATTACATTATCATGTCAATAGAGCCGTCGCAACGGCGCTCAATAAACTATGCCATTCACTTATCTGGAGTGCACCACCACGGGTCACTATCAAGTTGCGTACAGAATTCAATACATCAACCATGCTATACTCACATTGTGCTCATATCAATGTCGTATCAAAAGGCGTAAGGATATAAACAGGAAATACCATGCACTAAAAGAAGATGAAATAAAACATAATGCAAATAGTTACCAAGACTAGACTGCGCTGGGCAGCCTGGGTCAGGTTGCGCCAGCACGAGGAATGCCAAGTTGCGCTGGACCACAAGTGTCACGCCCCGCTCCCGTAGGAGCGATCGTTCTCGCTAAGGCGTGATGCCGTACGGGCCTAGGTTGCGCCCGTGCAAGGCCAAGTCCAGAAACGGCCGATTTGAGCTAGGCCACAGAGTCGCACAGAGTGTCCCCATTTGCAGCTGAAAATAAACGAACACAAAATTGAAGTGAATTCAAACTCTTTATTAATTTTCAAGAAGTTTACAAGCGGGCTAGGCCGATATTACAAATCGCTCAAGCTCTCTCTCTAAAACATAAAAGGCGTGCCAAGTGGCTTACAACATAGAATAATTCATGGCGATGTTCCGATACATTATGTCCTATATATGGTGCTTCAGCTCCTTGCAACGCTCCAAGGCTCCAGAGATAGCTCCACGCCTTAGCACGTTCGATGGAATCTCTGCACCCGTCGACGTTACCTGCATCCTGCAAGCAGACTGTAGGGTTATCAGTACATTGTTATGCACTGGTGGGGAGGCTAGCTCGCCCACAATGCTATCATTACCAAACACGTTCTATTTACTTTTATGCACCATCTATCATTCATTGTCTTTCTAATCTTGCCTTAAGATCATTTACATGGCATATTTCATAGCCTATCTCGTGTTGCCGAATACAAGTGTCGCATGGAAATACATGCACGACTTACCCATACTTATCGTCCGGCCTTTCCTGTTCAACGTAAACCAAATTAGTCAACAATTCATATGAAATAACTTAACGTAGTTCATGTAAACATTCAATGTCAAGTGCGTGTCCTTGCCTCGGGTTCTAGCATGTCGTAGGCACGTTTTCTAACTCGTTTGCTCGAAGTACTCTTGATCATTTTGTGTGTTATATTCAGCCTATTCAGAAGGTGCTTTGTACAGTTAACTTAGACTACTTTAATTTCAATGCAAGGTCTTGCACGTGGATTGCCACCAGCAAAGCCTACTTAAATCTATATACATCGGTTGCTGGCATCACAAGCCATTTTGGACACATCCCAGCGTAGTATTTCTCAACTAGCGTAGGGTGAGGACTGGCACACACCTCGTTAGTCTCTTGAAATACCTCAGCACTTACGTCCCCTGGGTGGCCAAGTCTGCACCCAGGCAGCCCGTAAGCCTTGACTTGATCCCGCCTAGGTCGGCCACGATCCTTCCTTTGATCATGCCGCGGAATCCGTATCACCCGTGCACGGGTCCGTCCACGACCATTTCGTATTTTATCGTCATAGGCTAACCCTTAGCCACAATGCGTTATCGACCAGGTTGGCGTCCGTGCAGCACGGGTAGCGAACCCCGTTGCACGTGTCCGTCATACATGTCGCTAACCATTCCTTTCCTTCTTATCTTTTATTCATTCCTTCTTTTCTTTCTTTCACTTGTCCATTCGTTCATTGATTCATTTTCATATTCATCCTTTCGTTGATTCATTCATTCACTCGTTTATTCGTTCATTCTTTCATTTATACATTATGCAACTTCCCGTGCGGGAGTCGCCTTGGCGACCCATCGGTCCCATAGTCTTTCAATGTTGCTAAACTCTACTCGGAACGACTATGTTGATAGTCTTCCCGTTTCATTATTGTAAACCATTCATTGTTTTTATTGTTGAACGCATAAGGGACTTGAATGTAAGCTTGTGCCTTAGCACGAGCGTGGAGCGCAGTGCGAGAGTTCTCGTATTTTCCATGTTCCTTTCCATATTCTATACAAGCATACAAGATGGGATTAATCCCTTAGCTAGGTGCGTTGGGTCATTTATTAGCATGTGCGGTGTTATCGCCTAGCGATTTCAGTGATAGTGTCCGTATTGTTATGTGTCTAGGCTAAGCAAAGACGGGTTCATCGGAGCCACCCACCTTAGCGATGTTCGCATCGGCCGAGCGATACTTCGAGCACGCCTTTGAAAGTCTAAGTCTAGATTCATCTTCGGCGGGCCAATGTAAGCCTTGCATCGATTCTTCTTCAGGTCGATGCCAACTCTTCGGGTCGACGGCTCGTTTGAGTCATTGAACTTGCCGTTTGAATCGGCATTCCGCTAGGGCGGAGCGGGTCATTACAACAAGGGAGCAAGGGGCGCCAAGGTCAAGGGGCGCAGGCCATTAGGTGGCGCCAGGCTGGGTTGTGCCAGGGTGAGCTGCGCTGGAAGGGGGCAAGCTGGACCGCGCCAGCACTGGTCAGCGCCAGGCTGGACCGCGCCAGGCTGGATTGCGCCAGGGCGGATTGCGCTAGCACCAAGAGGCGCTGGGCTGGGCTGGGCAGCGCCAGCGCTAAAGAGCGCTGGGCTAGACTGGGTAAGTGGCGCCAGCGCTAAAGAGCACTGGGCTAGCTGGGTTACGCCCGGGACATGAGGTCTTCTTCCCCAAAGCTGAGAGCAAATGGCCATGGAACTCAAAACTTCAAAAGACCATAACTAGGTCAAATCTCAATGAAAATCCACTTTGCAAAGGTCTAAGTTGTGTAAAATTAAATTCTCTACAACATGGAACAATCAAAACATGAAAATAAACAAGTTTTATAGATCAAAACCACCAAAATCCGAAAATACTTCAATCCTAGATCTACAAAATTCTAAGCTCCAAATGGAGAAAACCCAAGTTCTAATGTTGCTTAAAATAAGCTAATAAAGCTATTAGACAAATAAAATATGGCCATCAAGTGATAGCAAGATGCAACTTGCCTAGGTTGGTGGTGTGTTAATGGTGGAGAGGAAAGAGTAATGAGGAAGAAGATGAAGAAAATAAATAAGGAGAGAGAGAGAGGGAAATTGATATTTAAAGTAGGGTGGTGGTTCTCCATGTCAAACCCAAAATAAACCAAGCCAAGATAAACCAAGTTGAACCAAGTCAAGGCCAATAAACTCTCTCTCTAGCAATTTAAACCAAATGAATCATGAAATAAACCAAGCCTCACTAATCCAAAAAAAATAAAATAAACCAATGAACCATTAAAACCAATTGAACTATCAATGCCAATAAAACCAAGCCAATGTAAAATGAACCAAGATAACTAATCATGACTAAATAAAATATGGGTCCAAAACACGTATACGTACACTAAATACGTATCACGAATTTGGGACATTACACATGAGAACATGGTGACCTAGCCTAGGGATCATGTATGACTTGTGAGATAACTGGACATGTGAGCATGTGGGATAACTAGAGCATGTGAGAACTATATAGAACAACATTTATATGATGACTTAGGAACTATTTCGGAAGTCGAGTTACAACCCGTAAACCAAATAAGGACCGGGGTTGTAACCATTCTCCTGAACAGAACTCAGTCTCCGATCATTTATCGACAAAAGTAAGGCGTAAATAATAATGTACTGAAATAAAAATACGAACACTGCCTAGTTAAAGCTAGACTGGACTTGACTGACTCCATCCATCAATCACGGCCAAGCAATGAGTACGGCTTTATACATTAGCTAACTAGGGTTATCACAAACCTTAACAAGATGCAATAAGATATTCCGACAGCCACAAGCCCTGCAGATTTAATCCAGGTTATCCAGTTACAAGTTGAGAGAGTTGGATTAGGTGACTTGGGGGTGCAACACATGACAGTGTGCTGGAAATATGCCATACTCGACGACAGGCTACAAGTTCAATTAAGGCGCCCAGATAATGGGACTGCCTGTAGCTGAAAAATCTCTTTATGAACTACTTGATCAATCTAGTTATTATCCTAGTCAGATTCAGTATGAATTCCTGACCGTGGCAATCAGGAATCTATGTCCTAGACATGATGCAAGAAGAGACATGTAGCTTGTTCACGCATACACAATGAATTCAACCACGGTGTCCAGAAAGAGTTATATTAGCAAGGAGAATAGCAGTCGCAATAGCATCTGGATTATACATGTCATGTTAGGTTTATTTGTCATGTCAAGAGTGTGCCACAACGGACCACTATCAAGAGTTATCATGTTAAGGATACTTGTCAAGAGTGCGCCTCTACGGGCCACTATCATGTAAGCAAAGAAAGACATGTTCAAGAGTGCACCACGAAGGGTCACTATCTAGTATAAGCAGAGAAGAGAAATGGCAACAAATATAGCATGTAAGTAAGAACTTGTCTAGAAAGGGGTATCATGGCATAGAAGAGAGAATAATAAAGTAACTACTTGGCATAAAAACAATAATTGAATCTGTGCTAGTGTTAGGTATACAAAGGGTGTACAATCATTTTCTAACTGCACAAGATCATCAAATCATGTTAAGAAATTTATTGTAGTCGAAGAAACCTCGAAACGTTAAGTAAAGAAAATATGCCAAAAGATCAAAACTATGATTAAAATCATCAATCGCATATGAACTCCAATTAAAGTGAAACAAGAAGGTTCTTGAAGCCAAGACAAAGATCTACAACTTTCATGTTGAAAGTTGGGAGAGATTCTGGCCACAAATCAGCCAACTATGACATAAAACAGCTAAAAATAGCCAAAATAGGCACTATACGGCCAGTCACTATGCATCTATGTGGACTGGCATTATGCGGCCAGTGTAAGCCCCCTGAATTTTCGGGATTTATTTTCAAATTTCCTAAATGATTTATTCTCGATAATTTATTCTATTTAAATTAATTTTGATCATTAAATATTCTTTACCGTGACTTGAAATTCTAGAGCATCAGGGATGCCAGTCTCTGAAAACTTCCTTCTTGAAGTTTGTAGTAGATGAGATTATCTTCACAGTGATATTTCGTGTCCCACTCGAACTTGTTTCCTTGTACTCTTTTTGCTTCACGCAAGTTCGGGTCGATTTAGACCATTTAATTATTAATTGAATTCCCACTCTTTTCCTTGATCCTCATAAGCGCGTTACCACGACTTTTAATTTAGGAGCACCAGAATAGTCTTTTCCTTGGAACCAACTTCTCATGAATGATCTACTCGAGACGCTTTTCACCCATGACCTTCGTGTCCCACTCAGACACTCCATTTTGTGCTCCATTTCCTTCGCATAACTTTCGGGTCAATTTAGGCCAATTAATTATCTACCGTAAAACCTGATTTAATTTCCAATTTAATTTCAGGACCCGACATCGACCCAACCTAGTCGACCCCAAATATGGACATGGCCCACATGAAGCCTACTACCCGCCTGCCACTTGTGTCCCATTTATTTGAGCCCCCACATGCTACTTAATTACCCATGATTATAAATACTTAAAAATAATTTATTTATTGCACCTAGTCCATTTTGGCCCAACCCGGCTCCACTGAACCCAACCCCAGCTCCATGTTATCCTCCATCATGACTGCCCATACCCCCACTGATATTTTTCCTCTACCCTAAATATCTCTTTTTATGTATAAATATATAATTCTCTCATTTGTATATATATACACATATATATACATACATATATAATATCTCATTTCCTCTCTCTTCTATCACCCTCACTTTCTTACACACACAAGCCCCTCCCCCCTAGCAGCCGACTACACCCCCCTCTCTCATTCTCTCTCTCTAAATATCTTCTTAATATCTCCCTCTCTTTATATAATATATACACATACATATATATTATATATATATAATCTCTCTCTCTCTCTTCACTTATACCCAAACACGCACAACCCATCACCAGCACCCCTCTTGTACGAGCAGCCCCCCTTCTATTTTTCCATCATCATTATTCTCACCATCACCATCATCTTCTTTTTCATACTTCTCTTCTTTTTCTTCTTCTTCTTGAAACACAAAAGCCAACACCACCATCACCATTATCATTATCATCACCAACCCGAGCTCCTCCCGAGCTCAGCTCCCCACAGCCGACCTATGGCCGGCCGACCACCAGCCCACGGCCGACAGCCCCCAGCCTCCTCCCTCTCCTTCTTCTCCATCTTCTTCTTCATCACCTCCCACCTTCACCACTCCACCATTCATCATCATCATCATCAACCTCCACCACCGTCGCACCTTCAACCACCGCCCACACCGCTGGCCGTGCCACCACCGCGTTGCGCTGTCGCCTGGCTGCGCCATCGCACGCGTAAGAGCAGCAGCAGCGAGCTGCAACAGCAGCAGCAGCTGCGGTGAACAGCAGCGCAGCGGTAGCAGCGACCGTACGGCGCTGCCGCGTGGCCAACCGCCATCGCATGGCCGACCACCCCTGGCCAGCGAGCCCTGACGAGATCTCCCATGGCGCACGTCGTCTCCCATGACGCATTGCCGAGGCGATTCGTGCATTTCTCACAAAATCCCGTCGGCGCGAGCTCGGAAACGAACTCAGAATCGCGTCTCGAACCAGCAACTTCGCACGCATTTTTCGGGAGATCTGACCGTTGGATCAGCAAAATCTTTGCTCCGTCACAATCTCGGTATATACCCCTTCATCCCTCTCAAATTTTATCCGTTAATTTTATCGTTTGATATCTCAAATCTGGCCGCCAAGTTGACGTTTTAATTTATACTGTTTTTGGACAGTTTTGTGACGCGAACTTCGCGGGTTCGTATCTTCGCCGTAGCAGCTTCGTTTGGTGCGCCATCTATTCCGGTGCGCAGCTGGTATAACCCTCTTCCTGCCCCCTTTATATTTCATTTCAGTTTGAGCTTGTTAGGTCGGTCGAATTCGATGCCAAAGTTGGCCGTTTGAATTCTTAGTGTTGCACTTGTAAAATTCCATTTTTGAACCCGGGACTCCGGATTCAATTTCTGATACCACCAATAGACTCGTGGCGTCGTTCTGGCACGTTTTCATATAAAGTTTGTTAGATTTGGAGGACGTGGGCCCTGGCACGTATTTCAGTACAAAGTGGGCCCCACAGTCCGGCTCAACGGGACTTTTTGATGCCGGCTCATCGGAATTCAATTTCGGATATACCGTTGAGTTCGTATCGTCATTCTGAACTCATTGACATATAATTTGCTAGGTTTTAGTGGACATTGGTTCCGACATGCATTTCGGTGCAAGTCGAATACCAATATCCGGGTCAACGGGTCATTTTGAGCTCGGCTCATCGGAATCCAATTTCGGATATACCGTTGAGTTCGTATCATCATTCTGGACTCGTTGACATATAATTTGCTGAGTTTTGAGGACGTTGGCTCCGACACGCTTCTCCGTGCAAATCAGATTTTAATGTCCTGGTCAACGGACCAATTTGAGATCGGGTCAACGGAATCCAATTCTGGATATACCGTTGGGTTCGTATCGTCATTCTGGATTCGTGGACATATAATTTGTTAGGTTTTGTGCACTTTTATTTTAGCACATTTTTCGGTGCAAAGTGGGTCCGACACGGACACCATTTTGGCCCGAAGTTACCTTTTTGTCCCTGTGTCCAAATTGGACTTATGGACAGGCTATTCTAGCTATTTTGACCATTCTGGACACGTTGGTAATGGTTGTTTCACCATCCAACAACATCTGTAGGTTCTCACCATATTATTATAATCTTTCTCCTTTTGTGGTATTTTGAGATCCATCGATTCCAGTGATTTCACAACCACTGAAATTGAATGTGTTAACCCTGTAGATGTTTGTAGAGACTAGCTTTGACCCAGTTTGACCATGGTTGACTTCGTCGAAGTAGAGTCAACATTTGACCTAGGTTAGACTAGTTTTGACCCTGGTTGACCACAGTTGACTATTTTGACCAAAGTCAACCGGAAGTCAACCGTAGCCTACAATTGACTAGAACTGAACCAAAGTTGACCAGTGGACCCAAAGTCAACTGTTAGTCAACATTAGTCAAGTTTGACCCGAGTTGACCTAGGGTTGACCAGAGTTGACCAATTGACCATAAGTCAACTGTAAGTCAACCTTTGACTTATATTGACCTAGTTTGACTTGCCTTGACTTGTCTTGACCTAGTTTGACTTAGTATGACTTGATTTACTTCCAAACCCTTATATTGATACAGTATTCCATCTATAGGTCATCGAGACACTGTTCTTGGACCAGTTGACATATTCCACCAGATCTCAGGCGAGTACATTCTCTGATAATATTTCTGTTTTATGATATCGTCTATGTTTCTTGTATTTAGTGTAGATATCCTTGTTCTCTTGACACATTGTTCACACGAATTGGTATTTCTCTGGATCCCGTCATGAGATGTTATTCCTCGCTTTCCTTGGTATATCTTGTGCAAGTCTTTCTTGTTCCTTGTGCATTGTATAGACACGATTCCTGCGAAGGCTAGCTACCCTCTCAGAGAATTGCGCGTCATGATGTGTCATGGTTGGATCCACTATACTAGTCGGGGACGGGGAGTATTAGTGTAGATGTGTGGTCATTATCCACCTTGTTTATTCTTGTAGACCTTGTTGAATAGCCAATCCTACACTCCATGTATGATTGGCCGGATCATTAGACCTTGTGCAGACCCAAGCCGGCCACATGTTGTAGCTAGTACTCACACACTTAGATAGATGATTCTTGATTCTTGTACATGCCATGATCAGTTTTACTTGCCTTGTTCTAGCTCTAGATTTACAGCTTACCTTGCCATGATACTCACATGTACATTTTATGATTTCTTGTATATTCTCTCTATTTACTGCTACATTTTCAATATCGTATAATTAGAACTGTTATTTGATATTTGTGCTCGTTCCATCTTGACTGGATATGTTGACAAAATTTTAGGAGTAGTTGTGCCCTCAGTATTGGACTTCATGATATTGCTAGCTGAGGTGGATCTCACTATTCTTCTATGTGAGTTGCCTGGTAGTTATCCTTAGTTAGTCTTGTTGTTCCTTCTTTATTTTTCTGTCTTATGATCATTATAGATTCTAGTTGTTCTAGTGATATTGTTATTAATTCTTGTCTTATCTTCCTTAGTTTTCGTGATGTGACATGAGTACATTCTAGTTATGGATCCTTAGATGTTGTAGTTAGTATAGTATACTTGACAGCGCTCTACCGCCGATACTGCGGCGTAGGCTGGGCGTGGCCCACGTATTCGTACCCGTATATCCAGGTGCGGGTCGTGACAGCCAAGTACTATACAGCTATGCGGCCAGGTACTATGCAGCTATACGGACTGGCACTATACAGCCAGGCACTATGCATCTATACGGACTGACACTGTACGGCCGGGCACTATACATCTATGCGGACTGGCACTATGCGGCCAGATACTATGAAGCTTATGCGGACTGGCACTATGCATCTATGTGGCCAGCACTATATACGGCCAACACTATGCAGCTATGCGGCCAGCACTATATGTAATGCTACACTCCGCACGGTGCATTATGATGAGTCGTTGACTCGAAGAGTTGCGATGTCCAGATGAGGTATCGGTGCGAATCAATACAAGAGTTACGTTGGCCAAAGGTAAGCTTTGAGTCGATTGGAATCTATGAATCGAATCAATGCAAAGGATAAGTCCCATTTGAGAAGTGCTGATTTTAGTTGATCTGGTGTGCAGGCTATGCCTTTATGCTGGATTACGGATCGTGACATGGGCGCGGTAGGCCGGTAAGTCGAGTAGTTCAACGGAATGGCTAAGTCCGAGAGTTAGCTATGCGACCAAGTTATGGAAGCGAGCCGCTTCAACTCGGCGAAACGGCAAGACGTATCGACTTAATGTGGACGGGTTCTTGACTCTTTCTTCCTACTCCTTCACGTCTAATAAAAACATATCATCGTATACATAAAGTTACTATAGAGTTAGCGAGCGTGGCTCGACGATTAAGTGTCTTAATATGCATTGAACACTAAGGTAGAACATTGAACTTGAACTATTGAAGCGACGTGCATCAAGTGTACGGGTCGCGGTAGGGCAATGATGGTAGAACATTGGAAGATGATATTCAGATGTGCATCACGTGCATGGCTCCGAGAACATTGAACACTAAGTCTAGAACATTGATTATGGCGTTAAGCGTGCCCTCGTGCACGGAAGCTAGGAAATGAATAAGTAACTACGGAATTAGGCTATGTGAATAACTTACGAATGGAACGCATTGAACCTAAGTACGAGATGTCTATGTCGTTGGACATCATGCATCAATACAGATGTGTTGGGGCATAATGCCGACGGAACTATGAGATGAGGATGGTGGATTATGTTTATGAGATGCGAATATGTTTATGGAGTGAGACTATGTTTATAGAACGTGAGATTGGTTGGAACGATATGATTTGTATGCTATGGTACGTATTGCATGGTCAATGGACTCAGATTGCCCGTGCACGGGTGCGGCTTCCCTCGGACGGTTACGACCGGGGCACCAGGACCGTTCGGCCTAGGAGGGAATTATGTATGGTATTTATGGTGCACATCATTCGAACGATTTACGAATTATGTGTTATTATTGTGTAGAATAGTGAATTTAAATTTAATGGTTAAATTTAGGTTTTATAGTAAATTTTCAAGATTTATTTCGAATTATTATGTATTATTTAACTATTTATTTAATAAATAGTTTTAATGGTAATAAATTCATTTCTGTAAAAATATATATATAATATATATTTATTATTCTGGTATTATTTAGTTTATTATTATAATAGACTAGAAATGATTTTTAAGGACTTTTACTATTTTTGTTAGTATTATTAGGAATTGTGTATGCACGTGTGTATTAAATTGAGTAGTTAATTGATTATAATTAATTAATTAATTACTAAATATCATGTTGTATTATTAATTACAGAATATAAATGTATGATAATAAGTATATTTACATACTTATTATTGTATAAGTATTATTCATAATTATTGGTACTAGTTAGCTAGTTTTAATAAAATACTAATGTTTGTTGGTTAATTAGCAATTAATCAATTTAGTAAATTGTTAAATAGAGATTAATTATAAATCATGCTTGTTTAGGATTGTTTGCTTCTCGGAACTCGGACTCTACATCGGACCCGGATACTCAGTTGCTGGACACAGGCAAGTACACCTTGCTTGATTGTATATTTTTACAGTTAGTTTATGTTACCTAGTTACTTCTCAGTTGTGTGCACGCGTCTAGTAGTAGTGGACTTATCCCGTGTATTGTGAAGGTATGTGGTACCTTCTAGCTGGACACCGTATCATACACGATCACTATATGAGTGAGTTGAGAGCATGGATTTGTGTGTCGACTGATCATTGGCACATGAGTTCGCGTCTGGTCTAGTGGTTGGTACAGGTCTACCTATATATACTATGACGTCTTGCATATTATTTGTACCGCGTATACGGTACAGATATACATTGGGTGGGGAGAGTCTACTAGTGGTGTATGAGAATTCTGTTTCCAATGGACGCTGGATGCTCGTAGCCCCTCGTTTCTCAAACCGTAGAACGCTTGGTGGCAGTTTCTTCTTCTTCTTCCGCCCTCATGCACCATTAGAGATGTCTCGAGTGCATTACACATAGATGGTTAGTTTACCTGTCGTATATCGCATGATATATCCTGTCCTTGTTTGGTTGGGGAGATGTTATGTTACATTTTGTTCTAGTTATTTATATACTGCCCTGTACTATCATGCATGTCGATTTCTTGTGTACTTGTTACGTCCCTCTGAGGACCTGGCACCTTTTCCAGATTGGGACGAGCACAGGTACCGACGGACTACGGAGATTGGAGACTTTTGCTGACGAGGACTTCAATGTTGAGCCTCGTGAGTTTCTTGAGTTCTTAGGTGATTTCTGCTAGTGGCTATCTATTTCTTTTCTGGTTCAGTTGTACTCTTTTAGTAGTTCTTTCATACATTTATTGGTGGATTATTTTCCACTAGTCATGACTTGTAGTTTGATTCAGAGTTATTTTCATTCCTTCCAGCTTTATTCTGTGATTTTTCCTGTGGATGAGATTAGTATTTACCTGCCTGTATTGTTATTTAGTTATTACTTCAGCGTACTACGATCGAGTATAGTCCATTAAATTGGGGTTTTTCTATACTTGATCGTACAGCTGGCACGCCACGTGTTCCTGGTCCCACATATTTTGGAACCGGGGCGTGACATGTTCATGCGGCCAGAAGCGCCATGCGGCTTGGGAATGCCATGCGGCCAGGATCTCCATGCGGCCAGGACTGTTCTTCTTCTCCGAATTTCTGCAAACAACACCATGGAAGCCATTGCTTCTCCGCTCTCTAAATCCTTCATTCCAAGCCCAAATCTGGACTTCCATAGGTCAAAATGGGGTAGAACGAAATTTTCTAAAACACGGAACCATCAAAACTTGGAAAATAACAAAGTTACTAGATCAAAATCCAAGAAATCCGAAAATGCATTAAACTTAGATCTACATAAAATGAACCATGGAAATTGTAAATACTAAATACTAAAGTATCTAAGAATCTTGAGAGGAAGACAATGGAACAACAAAAATGGAGATCCATCGAGAAGCAAGTTGGCACTTGCCTATGCGGCTAGGTAGGTGGGGGAGAGTTGAAGAGGAAGAAGAAGAGTAATGGTGAAGTAATGAAGAGAGAGAAAGGGAATGGGGATTTAAATGAAGGGGTGGTGGTAGGTGGGGGGTTTGTTGAACCATCCAATGGCCGAAAATAAACCAACCCAAGCTGAATCCAAAAGCAAAGCAGAATGGAAAATGCTGAAATTAAAATTGCAGGAAATTAATTAGCGGGAAATTAAAGGAATTTAAATACAGAACAATACATGATAAAATTGAATAAATATATTAAAGCAGTACATGTATTAAAATACGTATTCTGGGAACGAAAAGTGACAAGATACAATATCATGAGCAATATTAATCACGTGTACAATTCGTGTTTTAGAATACTAACTTTTCGCATGTGACAACTATGTGATATATGTCAGTCAATACGTGTGGTATATAACTGATGTCATCCAGGAAATATAAGAAAGCAGTTTTAGAGGTGTTCCCTCTAATAGAGGCCGATGCACTTATCCTCGTGGAACATGTGATGTATGTAAGCCCCTAATTTTCAAATTCATTTTTATTTAGTGTTAATTAAATTTTAATATCATTTATAGCCTTAATTAATTATTAGGAATTTTTAGGAATTTTTCTAGAATTTTTAAATGAATTTAAATGAGTTCTAAAATACAAAAATATTGATTTATAATTTATTTAAATATTTTAATATCAATTTGCAATTATTAGAATTGTTTTAATACTGTTTTGTAATTATTAGAATTGTTAATATACTGGTTTACAATTTTCCAATTGTTATGTGCAAATTTCTTTTGTACATAAACAGTGCGGGATGGGTTATGCAAATACAATTTTGCACTTAGACACTGCTAGGACCTTTATGCAATTTCCTAAACTCTCTAGGGTTTGTTTTGCAAATCCTAAACCTACCCCCCTGTCCGACGACCGACGGCTGACCGGCGACTGCCCCCGCCATTTTCGGCCAGCGCACAGCTCCCCGACCGCCCTAAACCCCTATAAATAAACCCCTCTCTCTCCCCAGTCAAAACCCTAGACTCCCCGACTATCCACCGCCGACCACAGCCTCGTTCTTCCCCGAAAACCCTAGCCGAAACCCTAACCCCGACGAACTCCTCGTCCAGCCCCCACGCCGAGTGCCACCACCCCTAACCACCGCCGACGAGTTCGCCCCGACGAGACGCGTCGATCGCCACCGGAGCGCCACCGTCCCGACCACTTCTCCGCCGTCCAGACCCTTCGACAGCCCCCCCGATCGACTGGACACGTGAGTAGCAGTGTCCTTACGAGTCGTGCGTGTCTCGTGTTGTGTCCATATTGTTCGCCGTGTCTTGGCGAACGTGAGCGTGGAACTGGACACGTGAGACTCGTGTCGTACGTGTCAAAATCACCCCGGACACGTTGATACCTGTGTCCTTAACTGTCAGGACACAGGACAGATATTTATATTTTTTTTATTTATTAATCTAACCTAAAACCTAATAAAATCTACCTAAAACCTATTCCTAACACAGCGGGCCGCTGGCCCACTGGCCAGCGCGCAGTGATCAAAACACCCCCCCCCTCCTGAGGACAGGGTTCGAGTCCCCCCTCCTTTCTGTCTTCTTTTCTTTTCTGTTTCTTTTCTTTTTCTTTTTCTTTTTCAGTTTTATATATATATTTATATATATATGTATATATATATATTGGTATATATATATATATATGTGTATATACTGCTTTTGACAGTATTATATATATATATATATATATATATATATATATATATATATATATATATATATATATATATATATTTTATAATTAGTAAATTTTATATAAATATGTTTGTATTTATATATATATTCATATATGTATGTATTATGTATATATGTATATATTTTCATGTATATATATATATATATATTAACATATATATACACTTTATTGTTAAGTATTTTCCTATATATGTATATATATTTATACATATATATATATATACCTTATAAATTAAGTATTTTTCCTTATATATCTATATATACTTTTAGCATAGGTATGTATATATTCTTTTGTACAAATTAGCCTTATTAAAATAATAATACTTATTTTGCACTATCACCAAATTATATTTTTATTGTATTTAAATTACTGCAACCATTTGGTGTCCAAGCCTAGCATGGGTATTTGGGTTCAAATGTGTTTTCACACATTCAAGACCTGTACAAGTCATATTGGACTTGATTCATGGCCTTGGGTCCTGTATTTGAACTTTGGTTCAAATTATATACATGGACAAAATACGCAGATAATTAATTATTGTGTGCATTGCTTTTTTTGATTTTCTAAAAATACTTAAAGTATTGCTAAAATTATAGAAAAATAGTTTTTAGATACTATGTTAAGTTAGCTAATTTAGTATAATTTTTGTAGTATTTAATTTACTGTTTTGCCACTAGTTTGGCATATGAAACCAAAACTCATATTCTGTATACTTAGGAAAACTGATTTTTATAAAATATTTGTACTGGTTAATAAATTCCAGAAAATTATAATAAATTTCTATGATTAACAATGATCACTTTGATACTTTGCTTTAAGAAAAACTAGGCTTTTTGTCTACTTCAAAAATTGTTAGAACACAATAATCTTTTGATTTATTTATTGATTAATTACGACTTGTAGATTTTTGTGTTATTTGGAGTTTTAGTCGTGTTGAACCCCATCCCTCACTAGTATAAAGACCCTAGAAAGTTAGTTAACATAGTGTGTCATCCCACATTGGTCTCCTATGCCAAGTCATCATTTTGGCTAGGTGCCCAGTCACAAGTCGTGTCGCACCATTTAGTGTCCTAGTGTTTTAGCTTAGTGTAAAACTAAGTTATTATATTTTACTTCTACAGCGACGAGTTACTGGACATCCATAGCATTGTTATCGCAGCTTGTTTTGTTTTGCTTTGCTAGAGGCAAGTACTTTCTACGAACTTTACATATTGTCACATAAATGAACTACAAACTCCACCATGTTAAATGCTGATCCTTGGGGTAGCAAGTTAGAAACTCTACATGTTGTACTTCCAGTTACTACCATGCTTAGAACTGTCTTTATGTATCTCTCACATGATAGAATACGGGTTATGGGGAAACTGATGGTAGAGTACGTGATCATGGCCCCCCTATAGTAGCGAGCGAGGTCGCATTTTATACGCATACTTTGCCGTAGGCCATTATCCCGTATTTCTGTACGGATGTACACCTATGCTTGTTGACTTGTACGTATGTACATTTTATTTACATGTACCACAGTACATTGTACATCTATTGACCGATCACGTACTTACTACAGTTTTAAACATTACATATACAGCTGTTTCTATGACATATGTATCCTTGCCATGATAGACTATGTGATGCCATGCTTTCCAGTTATTCCTCTCATGTTCATTTTCATGTTTCATATGCTAGTTTGCTAGATTCAGTACTTGCTCCCGTCCTGACAGGATAACGTTGTAGGTGTCCTTACTGAGGAGGAGTTACTTTGCGACACATACTATGGAGTTACTGCCGAGGACCCGGCTCTGCTTTACGAGGATGTTCCTGCAGGGAACCTCGCCTAGTTGTCTTTTGTTTACTTAGACTTTTGAGAGTAGACATGTATTAGACTATATCATTTTGTAACTGGACATGTATCTAGTTTTACATTTCAGTTTACTTGTACTTGGATATTTTACTATATACGACGACTTTTGTGTTTGGAGCATTTATGATTCTTCTTCACTTATAGAACTGTTAGCACATTTAGTCTTATCCTGTTGTCTTTAGAACAGCTTACTACGTTTTATCTCAACGTAGGCTGGACATGACTCGGCCTGACCCAACAATTTGGGTAGCGGGTCGTGACAATGTAGCTCCGTGGAAGGCAATTTTATAGGTGTTCTTATAAAGATAGTCGATGTCAGGACTATCTACGATAGGTCTTCTTCCAAGTTTAAAACATGGTTCCTGAAATCTTCATTATTCCCAAGGCCATTCCTTGGATGACATATATGCAGCATCACAATAAGAGATCGATCCCAAATGACTCCGACATCTTTCAAGCCACGTTGGCTGTGAGCTTTCCCACATAAGCTACTGCAACAAATGGGTGTTTGACGTTCAGCTCGGTGGGAACCTTTTGGCATATTAAAGTTCTGAAGCATCCGAAAAGAACTCACCATCGTCGAAAAAAATCCTTTTTTGTATTGTATTCGGATCGTCAACAGAACAATGTGGTCGCACGTTGACTAGACTTCCATTATCATACTTCTCCAAAACTCCGTAATATAATTAACGAACTATTTATTTGTATAGCTTTCGTTGTAAAGTTGTAATTTGCACACATCATACAAGTTATTCTTCGCGCACTTTCATCGGAAAATAACTTATTCATATTTAAGTCTTCAAATTTATGGCTAATTTTATCTAAATCCATCGACATATATCTTATTAGTTATTTGAATCATAGTAACAATTTAATGGTAAATGGAGGCATCAATGCATAATTGAGGCTAAATCGTTCGTAAAACAAGGCTAATTTTGATTTAAATTATAATTTTTTTTGTACTTATTATCGTAAACTTTCAAAATTAATTTGCAACCATAGTTTTTTTAATGTTTGTAAGTTAATGTCATGAACTATTATTTTTCGCAAATGATTACCATAACCTCTCTCTTATTTTGCAAGTTGATATCATGAAATAACGAAAGTTCATTCAGTATTAACTTGTAAAGTAAGCAATAGTTTGTGATGTTTATTTGTAAACAAATTGTTAATTTTGAAAGTTCATAGTAGTAGTACACAAATACAAAATTTATTGATATTTAGCTGCAAAGTAGCCATAAAACAACAAAAATTTTCATACAAAGGGAGAAATTTAGTATAATTTATGGCAAACGGGAGAAGTTCTACGAAATTTCAACTAAAGGGACATCGCGCCATGATTGATGGCGGTATCGGGCAAAATGGAGAGGGGGGAGGTTGGGCCGCCATCAGAGATGGCGAGATGGGGTGAGCCCGCCATCTCTGATGGCGGGACATAGAGAGAGGTGAGAGAGAGATGGCAGGACATAGAGAGATGAAGGAGAGAGAGGCAGTGGAAGCAGGAGAAAGAAGAGAGAGAAGGGGACCGCCAAAGGTGATGGCGGTGGGAAGAGGGGGGCCGCCATCACCAATGGCGGTGTGGGGGAGGGGGAGCGGGGTAGTACTACTACTGTAATATAGTTGAGATGCTGACTTGCTGAGAAAGTAAAAACTTTCAGAAAGCTGGTCAAGCTAGCTAGCCGAATATCTATGCATGCATGGTGGTAGTACATGCATGGTGGTATGAATGAGCTCATTTGGATCAACGCATGAAAACAAAAGAATACAAATCTTCCTCAGAAGAAGAAAAAGCTAACTAACTAATTAATGCAATAAATCCAGCATTAATTGAAAATGGGATGCTAGCATCCTTACATGACGCCAACCAACCACATTGCATGCAACTTATATGTAGGGGGAGGAGAACCAACCAAAGTGAAAGGTGACACAATCCTAAAAAACTTATATACTAGCTAGTTCAACAAACTACTTAGTTATCTCCCGTTCTTTTAGTTCCCACCGCCATTGGTGATGGCAGCCCCCCTTCCCACCGCCATCACCTTTGGCGGTTCCCTTCTCTCTCTCTTTCTCCCGCTACCACTGCCTCTCTCTCCTTCCTCTCTCTCACCTCTCTCTATGTCCTGCCATCTCTCTCTCACCTCTCTCTATGTCCCGCCATCAGAGATGGCGGGCTCGCCCCACCTCGCCATCTCTGATGGCGGCCCAACCTCCCTCCTCTCCATTTTGTCCGACACTGCCATCAATCATGGCACGATATCCCTTTAGTTGAAATTTCGTAGAACTTATCCCGTTTGCCGTAAATTATACTAAATTTATCTCTTTGTATGAAAATTTCTGATAAAACAAAGAAAATGTGCGAAGGGGTATATCAGTAATTTTGAACCTCCTACCATCACATGATAAACAGCTCTTTACCAAACTGCAAGCCTTCCACCTGAATTATCCACGCCATCCAGATCCCCCTCTTTCCAACTTCCGTCACCGTCAGATATTCCTTTCGTCTCCGCCTCCGCCTCCGTCTCCGCCTCCGCCTCCGATCGTCAGCCATGTCCTTCTCCAGAACTCGCCGATTCACAATCATCGCTGGCAGAACCACCGCCAACTCCACCGCCGCCGCCACCGATCTCAACAATCATTACAGATCAATCCCGTACTCCTCCTCCCAGTCCACCGAAAGCACCTCATGCCACCGCGACCGCCCTTTCGCCGACTCCGACGCCGGCGTCGGACCTCCTCCTTTCAAGAAGAGGAAGAACCATCCGGAGGAACACGAAGACGTCTCAAGAAAGAGCTCCTCGTCGGCGTCGGCGTCGGAGGAAGGGGAGTCCTTCATGTCGAGGAAGGAGATCGACCGCCGATCTCCGTCGAGGAGGGACGGCATCGACCGGCTCCTTGAAACGCGGCTCCGGTACTCCTACTGCGCCTACCTCCAGAGCCTAGGGACGAGGCTCCAGATGTAACGATCTCTTCTATTCTTTAGATTTGGTAGATCTCTCGTCGTGAATTGTGTTTTTATTTCGGATGGAACTGATTTGGGGTTTGTTTTGGTTTTTTTTGGCAGACCGCAGACGACGATCGGGACAGCGATCGTGCTCTGCCACCGGTTCTTTCTCCACCGATCACACGCTTCACATGACAGATTTGTGAGTTTCACTATAGACTGCTTGGTTTTGTCGTGTGAATTGTGCCTAGAGTTGATAATTAGACAAGTCTTTGACTCTTTAATTGATCCTTATGTTGCACGGACACAAATACTACAAGACACGATCATGAAGTTTTAGAGTGCATGTGTCGTGTCTGACACAACACATCAACATTATTTGGAGTGTTCGCGCTTCCTAGATTTGACACATTTTCCTTTAGTTTAGTTACTATTGTGCATTTTTATTCTTGATATGTCCATGGTGAATCTGCATGAGCAATGTCAAAGGTCAAATTCGACTAGATGCAATCATTCTGTTTAATTAAGTTGAATTTGTGGGAGTCTTGTTGTCGGACGCTGTGACACGGAAACATGCCCACTTTTGGCATTTCCAAGTGTATTTTGGAATGTTTGTGTCATGTCTAATACATTTCTGATATGGACACGAACGAAGAGTTTCATGCTTCCTAGGTGGCTGTGATATATTCAATTGTTGTCTCTTAATTTGACTGTCAAAGGCCACATTCTTAAAGTTTGTAAGTAATGAGTAGGATTCGAACCATGAACTTCCCAAGTCCTTAGCCTTTATAGCTAACAACAAATCCTATACTATTTTGTTGTTATAATTCCATATACATTTAGTATATATAATAAATTCTGATGTTCTTTTTTATACTTTAATGGGCCGGAGGGCCGGCCCCAGAACTTAGCCGGGACCCAGGCCGGCCCGGCTCAGACTGGGTTCTGGGCTGGGCTGGGTTTGGGGTTTCCGACCTTAGCCCGGCCCGGCCCAATTAGCACCTTTACTGTGCCATCTGAGGTACTCTACAATTAAGATTGCTTCTTCTTTTTCCCTTCCTTTTCTTTTAACCTCACAAACTCGGCCAATCTATTGGCACTTATACGGGCATCATTTTTATAGGTATATGAAATCAGCATGAAATCCCGTGTCCCATTCCTTTGAACCTGGAGTAGCCTTAAGCTTGCAATGGTTGATGAATTTAATTTCAAATGTTATTTTATTATCTGCTTTACTTACATTGTGTCGGTGTGTGCATGTGCATTTGTCTCAATACAATTAACTAATATTAACTTTTTTACACAGTTAATTGCTACAGCAGCTCTATTCCTAGCAGCAAAGTCCGAAGAGACACCATGCCTTCTGAACTCTGTGCTCAGAGCATCCTGTGAAATTTGCCAACAACAGAACTTTGCTTTCTTTCCTTATTTGTTTTCTAGTGTAAGTATCTTTCAATTCTGTTTGTTTATATTCTGTTACGGTAGTAAACTGTAAACACTTCATCAAACTTGGGAATGGTGTCTGTCCTTCGGCCTTTCATGTGTTTTCCATCATAAAGTTGTAATATGTTATCTTAACAAACATATGATATTGTGAACAAAGAACCAATTGAACTGTTGGACAGAAGCTGCATGACTTCTATTCGCATTGCATTAGCAGTCTGCTACAGTGTTAAAGCAAGTGCAGAATTTTTTGCATCCACGGACAAGAGCAATTATATCATTCTACGTTAATTTTGTTTTACTGTTAATATTGATGTGCCAGCTTGTAGAGCAATCCTGTTCCAGTTTTATGTTTTACTCCTCTTATAGGTTTTAATTAGTCAATACTGCAGTATGAAATTTTGTTTCTTTTTTGTTTTTTGTTAATTGTCTTGTTTTCTTTCTTAGGACAGTTATATAACCTAAGAAAGTAAAAAATGCTTCAACTTCAATGCTCAAAAGATTGATGTAGTGAAAACTGAGTTAATTTACGAGAGGTTAGAGCTCAATTAAGTATCAAAAGTAGGGTAAATGTGTGAGTGAACTTGTGCAGTGGAGATTATTGGACGTGCACCAATTAGTAGTGTTAATATTGTAGTTGAAGGTGTTATTAGGGGCAGTGTTACGCCAACAACATGGTTTGAAGCTGATAAAATATGAAGATTGCTGATTTAGTAAGTAGATGGAGTATAGGTATTCGTTTACATCACCCCAAACTTTTTGGATAAAGGCTCAATTGCTGTTTCTTTTATACAGGTCAGGATTTTTGTTAAGATTTCCTCCTTACCATGTTTATTTAATGCTAGAAGGACAACCCTACATAGGATTTATGTAAGATGTGGACCTTTGTTCTTGGGAATCTAAAGGTCACCAACAAATGATAACGAACAAATGATAGATATCCACTAGGTAGCGTCCTTACACACAACTCAGATCCAAATGCAATATACAAGTACGAGTGCGGAACACGATCAAGACAGATCAGCAAGGGTTGTATGAATGTCATGCACTTTAGAGGCAGAACTGAGAGTGATTTCCCTGAATTAAATGTAGGGTTGTCATCCTCAAATGTATGATTGGAAGGACCTGATAAGTTATAACCTCCCTTTCACACAGGGTGTGGGCTGTCTTACCCTGTGAGACCCCATCCATTTTTGGACATTTGGCACTGCTTACATCCATCTTACCTTATCTAGGCCGTACAATAGTTATTGATGATGCTTTCTTTTGTTAATTTGTGTACCTATACTCTTATTTTAAGAAAAGTGAATGGTTCTTAAACGATCATTGGTTCCTTTTTAGCTTTGCAGTTTTTTTAAACTTTTAGTTTGTTAGTAGTTATTTAAATTGCTCAAGTCAACCATTATTTAATTGTACTTTATAGTTAGTTAGTTAATGTTTAACCTGCAATTATTTTGGTTTATCATTAATTTAGACTCCTTTAATATATACAATATGCATGATATATACACTGACTCAATGTATACATAACACCTACTTACAGACTTTACATGAATGAGCTATTATATATACTTAAGTTTGTTGGCTAATTAAATTTGTAGTTTTCTATGTGGGTTACACGAGGTTGTTAATGGTTTCTTGTTGACCATAATTAAGTATGATCCTTTTTATGCATCACTATTCTCTTATACCAAAATAGTCTTCTGACCCTTTCTATTTCATGTTTTTCTTGCAGCAGGACTGGTTTGAACAATACCGTGAACGAGTCACTGAGGCTGAACAAATGATATTGACAACCCTTGATTTTGAACTTGAAGTGCAACACCCATATGTTCCCCTTACTTCAGTTCTTAACAAATTAGGACTTCAAACTGTTCTATTGAATCTTGCTTGGAATTTGATCAGTGAAGGGTAAGCTGCTTAGTTGTTTCATAAGTGTTCCCTGTCTTACTTTGCTAATGATACAAACGGCAAAATACAAACAGATCACTGTAGGATGCTGCATAGTATAAGCATTTCAATGTCTGTACTCTGTACCCATGTTTGAGCTCCATTTCTCAAACATGAAAAAGCAATTTTTTTCCAGTCAAATGTAAAACGATTTGGATGGATGGATATGAACATTTCCTGAAGGACCTTCTCTCTATCTGCACCTTGGCTCCAGCTTTAATATGACTTAGATGCCGCTTCCTCAATCTAGCACACAGGCAGCCTAGGTTAGGTACTGCACCCCTGCAAGCTTACCTCGATGGAATGGAAGCATTGATCCATTCAATCGAGTCGAATTTAAGGACCTCATACCACTTGCATAACCTGGTTTGAACCAATTGGTACTTTTCACTATTCACCAATTGGAGATTTTGCACGTAGGAACGCTACACGCATGACTTTGTTGGGCGCAGGGACGCTGTGCCAGGAAGCTTGAACTGAATTTGTTTGAAACTGCACTATTGAGCTGTGGATGAGCTGACACGTGGCAATTGTTGAGATTCGTTTGTTGCTGAGATCTTGGGTGGTTAGCACCCGTCCATGAGTAGAACTGAGTCAATGACACGTGGCGCATGCATATTGCACAAAGATCTCGTTTTGTTTGAAAGATCATGAATTTGATGCGTCTGGGAGATCTGGCGCATGAGTAGACTTGGCATGTGACCTCTTGGGATCAATAGCAAGTCTGGACGCATGGCTTTTGAGGCTCATGCGAAATTTGGACGTATGACTTTAGGGGAGCATGCAAGTGTTTAGTCGGCCACGTGGCAAAGCATAACCGACAAAACAAGTAATGATGACGCTGGCGTCGGCGGTTCTTCGTTTTCTGAAAAAGCTATCAACTGCTCAGTTTTCGAGACGCATGCTGCTGACTTCTGACTTGAGCATTAAATGCGTTGATAGGAGACGTGCTCAGGTAGGCACATTGTTTAGATGACGCATACTCCATGAAGCGCATCAGTTTGCGGGGTGCATCCTTTATGGGACGCATGGAACTAAAGGGACGCATCAGCTGTATGGCGCATCACCTTCGGTCAACTTTGTTGAGCATTTCGAGGCTCAAATTTAATAACTTTGACTCGGTTAATTTTGAGATGGCAGGTTTATTGCTGTTAATGGAAGATTCATTGCACTACCTTCGGGAGAGCTGCCACTTGGCGCATAGGTTTGGTTGTCCTGACCTATAAATAGCAGTGTTTGTGGTGAAGAGAGTTTGTTCGCTCTCATTTCACACAACTTTTTCCTTGAGTATGAACTCGACCGATCCTCCTCCTTGGCAAGATGGTGTGCTGTGGGTTGTGGATCTTCTCGTTCAAAGAAGCTTTGATTTTGACGACGAACTCCTTAAGAAGATGCGCCGAGTTAGCTTTGGACAGAGCAGTTCGTGCTCGTGCACCTTGCTGGCAGTGTTCCTCTCCGAGACAACGTTGAGTGTCAAGTTGAACACAGGGTTTGGGTTTGATGTTCCCAACTCTTGTTATGCTGGAAGACGAGGAAGTGATTCACTCGTTGACGAGGAAGTGATTCGCTTGTAATGAAGAGATGCGCTTATGCTGAGACGTCGAAGTGATGCTCCTATCCGTAGAGTTTAGACTAGGCTATAGTAGACTTTCAAATGTAATGAAAAGCCATATAATAGATTTTCATATCAATAAAAATTCTCTTTTCATGCGCTTTCAATCACCGTCTTTGTATGATGCGCTGACTTTTCTCTGTGTTCTCGGCGCATACTGTTTGTGGCGCATAGGAATTTTGACCTTTGATGCGCCTGAAATTCCATACTTCTACAGTAGTGTATTTTATAGTATGTGGAGTATCCAATACGTTCCATGCATACGTATCTGTGGAGCGTCCAATACGACATGGCCACATTTTTGGACTGTCCATGCTTCCTAGACGATGACACTTTACTCAATCTTCTGATAAAATTGTATACTCAACATGTGGTATAACATGCATAGGTCAGCCAGAGGGAAACTCTCATTTCTGTTGGCTTTGTTTTTTGAGCGATATTGATATTTTACTCCTTGCCTGGCCTTTGATCATTGTCAATTGTGCCTTCCCTTCTTTCTATAACAAGTAGGCTGTGGTGCATGCTGACAAAAATTATTCCATGAGCCTTATTACCCACCTGACATTGAAACAGCAGCAGGCGATTGAGGAAATGATTAAGGGGCATGGGTTTTGTTAAGTACTTCTCTTGTTTCTTTTTCTTGAAAAAGTCTGTATGTATGTTCATTTGGTTGGCAAACATATTTAATCGCAACCTTCTAAAAGTTGAGATGTACATTAATGATTTTTATTTTCGGTTGAGCTTCTTGACAATTGTATTTTCCATACCTGTTTATTCATTTTGATCCAGAGAGTAAGGGTCCGTTTGGTTGCTATTTATAAATCACTTCTTTGCTTTTAAACTCAAAAACTGATACAAATATTGTTTGGTTGGCTCCACTCCAGATGTTACTTTCAAAACAAAATTTTGAAAACCTACTTTATAACACAGCTTTCCAGGAGTAGGAAAAAGTTGCTCTCCAAAAACAACTTTTCTCATTATGGCGGGCCCCACGCCCATAACTCACCCCACTCCATTTCCACACACTCTCTCTCTCTCTTCCCCTTCTCATTACTGACTCGTCTCCTCTCCCTCGTCTCATTACTGAGCCCGGTGGGAGACGACTTGGTCGGTGGAAGTCATCCGGCGACCTCATGAACGTCGACGCCACCGCCGCGACGAAGAGGATGGCCCATCGAGTGGCCTTGGTCGACGAGGTCAAGCGACCGCGCGGGAGGACGAGGGCGTCGGCGAGCGGTGAGCCACCTCGGCGGTGGAGATGGAGCCATCTGACGTCGGCGAGCGGTCGAGACGACTTGGTCGGTGGAAGTCATCCGGCGACCTCATGAACGTCGACGCCCCCGCCTCCCGAAGAGGATGACCCATCGAGTGGCCGTGGTCCACGAGGTCAAGCGACCGCGCGGGAGGACGAGGGCGTCGGCGAGCGGTGAGCCACCTCGGCGGTGGAGATGGAGCCATCTGACGTCGGCGAGCGGTCGAGACGACTCCGCCTGGCCGGAAGAGCTCCCGGCGATCCCATGTCCGCCTCGCGGTCGGACGAGATGGAGCCATCCTAGAGGGGTGATGTTCAAGAGGACCCCATGTCCGCCTCGCGGTCGGACGAGGGGCCACACACGGCAGTGACGAGCCAGCGATGGGGAGCTCCCGAAGAGCTCCCGGCGATCCCGGCGAGCCTGGACCGAAAATCGTGGTCGGACGAGGGGCCACACACGGCGGTGACGAGCCGGGGAGGACCACGAACGGCGGTGACGAGCCGACGGCGGTGATCGAGATCTGGCCACAGAACACAGTTAAAAATATATTTTGTTGGACACATGGATACAGGAACACAAAAAAAAAATCAGTTTTTAAAAATATTTTACCAAACAGAATTTTCAAATTTTATTTTTTAAAATTATTTTTCGGATGAAAGTAACCAAACGTAAAATCAGAATTTCTATACTCAGAAAACAACTTTATAACTTACTCTCAGAAAACTGTTTTTAGAACAAAATTTCAGAAAGACTATCCAAACGGACCCTAAGTTTGTTGAGAATCTAGATTCTTCTGTTTTTTGAGAATTCAAATTTTTAGTAATATAGGCTTTTTAATTGTAATGATAGGTTTTTCTTATTAGAATTATGTAAATTTATGTGTGTTTCTCTTCCAATTGTGTAGGGATAGCACTATAATGATGATTCCATGCTTCTGTATTTGAATGCCTTTCTCTTTGGTGCTTATCACATGAAGCACCCCTGAGTGCCTACCTATGATGACTATTCCTGGAAATGCCACAGTGAATAGTGCCCCCCCTGTTATTCAACGAATCCAGTTAAAGTTTGACATTTGTGATTTGCATCTTTCCTAAGATGGAAAAGTGGATCAAGACTCGTGGTTCCAATAAAGATGAATTTTTTGTTTACACTGGTACCTTGCATTTACCTTGAAGGAAAATAAATAAGCTGAGTTATCCGAGGAGAATATACATTTAGGCTACCTCAGGGTTCAACTAAGCCACTGACTTGTGAGAAAAGAATTCATTCGAGACAAGTTAAACATGCTCCATCTAGCGTCTAACTGATAGCTGCTTAATACCTGTTTTTAGAAAATAAATAAAAACTGTCTTAACATCTTTTTCTACATCAAAAACTGGTGTCTATTAACTTTAATCTTTAATTTTCTTACTTATACTATGCCCGAATGTAGTTTGACCTCTATCATAATGTCTTTAACTGCTTTTAAATATAATATTGATTTTCCATTTTCCAGTGAGACTATTCACTCTACCTTGATTGTTTTGGTGTGGCATATTGATTTTTTGGTATGGCATAAATTGCAGGGTATTTCTTCACGAGAATATGTGACTGACCTGTGTGATATTCTTATCTGGAGGATTGATTTGCTGTTCTTGGAAAGCATATTTTATACATACGAAGTTGATCAACTATCAAGCTATGGATGCGTATGACATCAAAATAGTTCTCCAGCTGTTTTAGACTGCCGTTAAAACTTCCTAACTGTAGCAAACTTTTGGTACAGCAACAAGGACTTGGCGCGATTGGATGCTTTCTTCATTCAGACATAAACTGTACTGTCTTAGACTCCAGATTTCCGTCCTACTAACCCAGCCTAAATTCACTCCCATTCTCTCTCTACTTTTCTGAGAATAAGGGCCAGTTTCTTTGCTGTCCCCTTTGGTTTCCAAACCCAGGATACCTCCCCTTCCCCCTACCAAAGGCCTCAATCATTGGTGTGCCCAACCTTTGGTTTCTTCACCTCACTCTTGCTTTCACTTTTATATCATGTGGATGAGGATCTCTCCCCATTTGCAATTTGTTTGTAGGGACTTTTGCATACAAGTCCCTTAAATCTAGCTTATTTTATGTAAGTTCCCAAATCTTGTGTTTTGCTTAAACCTCCCCTGTTTACTAAAAGCGGAGTCAAGTTCTAATGGAGAATATAAATATCATGTTAATTAAAAGTATGCAGTTTTTTTTAACAATATTTCATCTCCTCTTTCCCATCCTTTCTCTTCTTACCACTTTCGTCTTTTTTCTAATGAATTTTGCTCTCATTTTGAAACCCTTGTCACATAGCAAGATCGATTGGGTAACCCTTGCTTTCTCTTCAAAATTGGATCTTTCGAAGGGGGGTTACCAGTTATTCTTATTCATTTTGATGAGGTTCTCTTTATTTTGGTGAGTGGATTGAGTTCTTGGAGGGAGGGTTGTGGGTGTTGTGACAAAGGGTTTAAAGCAGGAGAGGTGAGTGAAATGGGTGAAAAAATGGTGAAGTAGTCGATGTTGGGATGGAGGAGGTGGTGGTAATGGATTTAGAGTTGGGGGGGGGGGGGGGGGGGGGGGGGGGGGGGAGAGGATGTGTGAAAAGGAGTGAAAATGTTGGAGCGAGCGTTGAGGTAAGAAATAGTTGGTGGTGATGGATTTAGAATATGGGAGGAGGACGAGTGGAAGGAAAGGAAAAAAAAAAAAAGGAGGAATAAGTGTTATGGTTGAGGAGGAAGGTTAAGAAACCCTTGCTTGTATAGGAATATGACAAACCTCGATCTTTTATCTTGTTTTCCACTTCAATGAAATTGATGCTTATGTTTTGATATGTCTTTATATGATTCTTGTCACTCTTTGTTTCACAATTTCTTAGCAGTTGCCACTGTTCTGGTAAACAGCAATGTCTGTTTCTGAATTTTGGACACGATACTTGTGCTTTGAGATATTAGTTGTCTAAGACTTGTAGTATTCCTTTTCCTTTTTCCAGTATTTTTCTATTTACATTCAAGTTAGTTTTTCTGGTTATAGTCTTATTTCTAGCTAAATCTTTCATCTTTGGCACCCTGACTCTTAAGCCTCATCCCTCCTCTCTCTCCAATTTGTTTATTTTTTCATTGGCAATCATGTTTATGTTTTGGTTTGGCTTTGATTTATTCCTGGTACTTTATGGTGTGCTAAAACTTACTAGCAACAAGTCATCTGAAATTTTATTTTGTTTCTCTAATATCAGAGTGGTTGAATTCACATTTTACTCTAGATGAGAAGTTCATCCTCACTTTAGCCTTTGATGTGACTTTCAATTAGGTTAATCCTGCACACAATCACTCCCAGCAATGCTAGAGCTAAGAAGAAATAGTTGAGTTGCTGGCAACTTTATTAAATAATTCCATATCACTTCTAGTCACAAAAGATACTTTTATGTACATTATCTTTCAAAATAATAATAATAGTGTACGATACTTATCCCATTACATTTATAAGTTAAAATAAAGTGTTGAGGTACATGGTGTACTTATCTTCCACTAATTCTATGACTTCTTATTTACACTTTTTTCCTATTTATATTGTTTTTAGCAATATCCTGCATATTGTATAAGCTGCATAATTGGAGAAAAATTCTATCACTGACGTGCGGGAGAAGGGAGGATATGGTTAATGCTTTCTGAAGAAGTTGGAGTTTTGTTACTCAGTGTGTTGTTACCTAAGTATAGATCATGCTGAAGTTGTGGCCCGGATCACTGCTACATGCCAATACCATTCCTACTGGCCTAAAGATGTATCATTGGTGGCTTATTTCGCTTGTGCTACCTGACAATCATTGTTGTGAATGCACTAGTAATTGAGGCAATATGAGAGTACCATGTTTTGGCATGATGTACATAAGAATAGTTCTTTCTAAGGAGACACTATCAAGCAGAAGATAGTAATATTCAAGGGAGAAGTCTGCTTTTATAATTGGTAAGGAGAAAAACCAGAATATTAACCTGTTTGGATTGCTTTAATTACATGAAACCTGTAAGGTATTCTAGATATGCATCTTTATATTTAGTAATTGATAATTCTATGTAGAGGAACCCTTTGCAGATTCTAAGTGTATGTCATTGGTTCCGGATGGTTTATTTGCTTAAGCTTTGTATTTTCAGCATTTTTGGATGTTTTGCTTAATTTGACTGGTAACCCTTTTCGATGGCAGACTACGGAGTTCACTTTGGCTTCAGTTTAAGCCCCATCATATTGCGGCAGGAGCTGCCTACCTTGCTGCGAGATTCCTTAATTTTGATCTTTCCTATTACCAAAGTATTTGGCACGAGTTCCAGACCACACCTTACATTCTTCAAGGTACATGGATTTAAAGATATTTTGTTTCCTTGCTCGCTTTTTTCCCCTTTTCCTCTAACTCGGGATTGTTAATCATAGTTGTTCCATTTTGCAGATGTTGTACAACAATTGAAAGAGCTCTTTTAAAACTGTAACACAATCAGCATGGTCAGTGTTCTATTTGAGGTTTGTTAGTGTAATTATACACCACTCGATTGCAAGTATAATACAAAATATCAAAGGGCTTATAGGCCGTATCTTGTGTTTTTTTAGTCAGGTTATATATTTGGTGTCTGCTGTTATCACTCTGTTGCCTACAGTATATATTTTTGAAGTTGTGTTTGTTTGTACCTCCTGGGCCAATTGGTATCTATGAGAAGTAATCATCTTCTTATGCTTCCTTCTCTAAGTATTGGCCCCCAATGTTTTATTGGCCTCTGTTTCTCATCTCCTGGTGCTCGAGATCGTATGCATGTACTTTTTATGGTGGCGTCAGTTGTACTAGATGGAAATAAACCCAACGCTGAGGAAAACTTGAAGTTGATAATATTTAAAAACTTGCTGGTATTAAGCAGGGGACCTTCATCGGTACTGGCTACAGGTGAGAGCTTGACTAATACATAGAATTGTTGTATTTGATGAAAATCTGGCCCTGCCGGTGGGTTGTGGAGCATCTTGAGCCGACTGTCCTGATGATGTCAATAAACCTGTGGTTGCATTTGCCTCCTCCCTCTCTTGTAAATGAGGTCAATCATACAGAGAACGCAGGTGCCCACTTGTCTATGTTGTTGAAAACAACTAAGGATGATAATAACTTATATATATGCCAGTCAGTTTACATGGTATGTTTGATGGAAGGCAAACTGTGGGACTAGCTGCACTTGAAAGTTACATTCACTTCACATTAAATGGGCATTTTGAAACGTTGCTACTAGTGCATCATATCATTTTATGACAGTTTCGTCATCGGCTACTTGAAGACGTTGACTGCATTAGTTGCTGCACTGTCACATTCATATCGATTTTCATCCTTGTCAGAATTGCAGCATATGTTCAGAATCTGCTGGACTTATCATATTAGAGGTTTGCCTGATTTGTTGTTGGCAACCAGTCTTGATCCAACTTAATCTATGAGCATTCTATTCTACATCCAGTGAAGACGACACTCAATTATTTATGTGCTTTGTTGCAACTAATTTAGTAACATCCCACCTGAGGGTGGACCCAATGTGCAGATTGAAGAAATTGGGGTATCCAAGTCTTCTCTCCTGGGAGTAAGTTCTGTATCAACTATAGCTCAAGCAATTCTATTGAATAAGTTGCATTCGTACTTCATGGGAGGGCAAAAACAAAGCTATGTAGAAGAAGACTCGAATGGAAAGATACATGCAGGATTTTTTTTTCTTTTTCTTTTTTTCTTTGCTCAATTTAAAAATTAGTGTACAAGCCATGTTGTTTTTGTTGTATGCTCCTATTAGTTTTTGGATGCACTGCATTTGAGTAGAAAGCATTTTTTGATATAAATATATCTGTGAAAATTGGTTGCAAATGCTAAATGGAAGATCAATGTCAAAGAGAACTCTCAGGTGAGAGGAGGATCACAAACAACTGACCAAAAATGTCTTAGCGATGCATATACAGGAACGTGCTTTCGGCCTAAGCCTACACTGTCATGTTGGTTTACCAACTGATGGTCCAATCAGTTTTGGTTGTTAACAAACTTTTCATCTATAGCCTCCTTCTAACTTGTACAAAACTAGCTGACAGTGTGACTCGTGCCTATTTGCACTCTCCCCAAAACTTTTTCGAATATTCTATTTTTACCAAATAAATAATAATAAATAACGTACATTCCAAATAAGTTAAATATATAAATAATGGATTAATTAGCGTTTATATTCTGAATTTATTACCAGTTTAGAGTTTTAAGTTCTGACATGTCCAGTTGGAAGTTTAGATCCTGAATTATATTTTAAATTTTTTTTTCATTATATTATGAACATGAGTATAAGGACAACAACCAGCATATGTTGGAAAAGAAGGTATAATGAAAAGAAAAAAAATTACGGTCCAAACTTTCTAATTGGACATGTCAGAATTTAAATTCTAAACTGGTATAAAATGCAGGGTCTAAACGCTAATCATTGTGCGTGCATGAGGCCCTTTCGGTCTCTTTATTTATGCATGAGATTAAGATGACAGACAACAAACGGCCGCACGCGTGCACCGGTTGTGCACACGCGCATGCCAAATAGCAGATTTGTTAAAAAAATACTATACATATTTATGTAGTCATTTTACTTTCAAATTAATTCACCAGTTAACTCATCTGGCTGGATACTCCGAGATTTCAGTTACTCAAAATCTTTTTTTTTTCCGGATTTCTTTATGTCTACATGCTAAATGTTAGGTATGAAACTGTATTTCTTTATGGAATGACGTACTAATTACCCTTTAGAATTTGTATTACTTGAATGAATGTTACAACTTACAACATACACATCAAAAAGGGGGAAAAAAGAATTTTAATGATACAAGAGCCATTCCACCCCCAGTGTCCAAAAGCACTGAATCTGGCCTATCAACCAAAATCGAAAATCCGGAGTAAATTAAATGCTTCAGTTCTCTTTCAACCCCAGGAATGTACCAAAATTACAGCAGCTAAAGCTTATACCAGTTCCATGAGGAGAGGGTCACCGGTAGCCATCACTCTTATCAGCTTAATGAACTCAATCTCATCACGGATATCCACAGGATACAATGCAGGTACCTGAGTTGAATAGACGCTCGCCAAAGACGAACCGTTGATCGGTGGTCCGGTCCTATACGCGACCTTCGAGAGGGCTTTGGATTCGAAATTCTGAGGCGAGTCCATCGCCAAGAAAAACATGGGCACGGCGACCTTGTGATGAACGTCCAAATCTCCGACGAGACCCACCAGGTCGACAAAGTCGGTCACAAATCGCCGGGGGACGTAGAACAGCTCGCTACCGCATACAATCAGCCTGTTCTCCTCCTCACCCATGTTCTCCTTGTAAGTAACTTGGAAATGAACAGGGAAGCCACTCACCAACTGTTTCACCAAGGCAGCTTGTTTCACAAACCACTCGGAGCTGTTCCCATCAATGGTAACAGAAACCCAAGACTCTGGGACCTTGAAAGGAGAATAGAACAGTTCAATATGTGATCAAGAGTTAAAACGTGTTTATGTGAGACCCGGGAATTCATTATTACCTTGTTGGTGATCCACAGGTTCGTCTTGTCTGCTTGCAAGAGATTCCAGTAATTGAGAATCATATCATCCTGAAGGAAGAGAAACCCTTCTGCACCGGCATATCGGTCAAACACCTTGGGCAAGTACCTGTGTATTTTTTTTAATCAAAATTTCCACAAAATTAGTTCTTCGATTGTCGTTTATTATACAATATGAAAATATTCGATAATAGCATATAACCAGACGAAGTTATATTGCATAATGCCGAGGAAACTTGGCAACAAAAAATAAATTTACTTTTTGCATGCAACTCATTGGTCAATAGCAAATGAACAAACCAAAAGTAGAATGGAATCTACCAAAGGTGTTTTATAAATAGTAACCCGTTGCTAACAGATGAATCAGAAATGTGCTAGAAGATATTCTAAATTCTAGGATCCTATTACTATACAGATCTTTACTAGAAAAAAAAATATATGACGGCTTCCTAAGGCATATAAAGATGATCGAAACTAATAGCATACGTAATTATGTACTACTAGCCATTTTACACAAAAAGGATAATTTTACAAGTATCCTCGGAACATATACAGGGGTTGCTTCCATTTAAAGATGGTTACCAAGTGCCACCTATAAAAGCAGACATCCAACCAAAGTTTTTGACTGATGAGCTACATGTCATGCTAAACCATAAACGAAGCTACTTAATTTAATGTATCATAGCATCGCGTAAAGAGAAAGAAAAAGGATAACTAGGTGAGAAATATCAAGAGCAGGTATGAAAAAACATTCTAACAACACTCGCACAAAAATGTGTACTGCACAGCAAGGTTTAATGGAACCCTAAAGTAAAAGAAAACTAGATTACTTGAACGAGGGATGTATAAACCTATAATGTCCTAAAGATCGATTGAAAAATCATATATTCAGTAAGTATTTTCTCATAAAAAAAAATCAGCTAGTATCAACAGCTCTCTTTATCAATTCAAGCCCGTTGTTATTAGATTCACGCAGCTAACTCGTACTGGACCTACTGCACAATAAAGTTTACATTATTGGTCGATACCAATAATGAAGCCAACGAAATTGACCACTTCAAAACCACTGAAACCGATACTCATAGGAAGGGTCCAAAATCGATATTGCAGACCTTACAAAATAGTCCCGGCAAGAGAATCTTGCCCACATAATCATTCTTTCATTCTTCCTCTGTTTATAGGGTTAAGATGTCTTACTTTGACCTGTGATGAAAACCAACTTATAAATCAATGGACCCCATTTCTCCCCTTTCTCCCTCCTCTCCTAAATGAGAGAGATAAGGTAGACCATGACCAGGCAGTCTCTTCTCCCTTTTCCCCACCCGCTATTTCTACTTCTAGCATTTCTGGTGATCAGAAAATGAATTTGGCAACCGGCAGTGAATTCCTGCAACTTGCAGCTACTTAGTAAGCTCTATTTTCCAGCAGATTAGTTTCTTTTTTCACAACATTTTGACAATGAATTTAAGTCTTGTCTGATGAATAAACTCGAGGGATTACATCTCTCCAATCATTTCACATTCTATTCACGTATCAATTTACCCCTTTACAGCTATATGCATTTACCTCTTTAGAGCTATATCCATATGCTTCTACCCAATCAACATTTCCCATATCATATGATTATATGTCCTGTTAGACGCCAACATTGCGCCACACGATATTCTTCTGGTCATAAAATTTTCTTCTAAGGTTTTTCCTTTGGATCTACCAACTTATATAACCAGTAATCACAATGGGAATGAAACAGTTTTTAGCTAAAGTTCCATTTGTTAACAAATAATAAATTGAAGAACTCACCCGAGAATGGCTCTACTATAGGCATTACTAACACTTCAAGTGTGTTTGGTATTCAACAGTTAAGTGATGGAGCTTCCCTCTAAAATTTCAGTATAGTAACGACCTATTTCTTCTCAGTGGTTATTCCCATATAATCAACATTAAAATCAACGGGGAAGGCAAAACCTAATGTATCGATAACTAACTCATGTAGAAGATGATTCATTATTATTATAGGCATTACTAACACTTCAAGTGTGTTTGGTATTCAACAGTTAAGTGATGGAGCTTCCCTCTAAAATTTCAGTATAGTAACGACCCGGTTCTTCTCAGTGATTATTCCCATATAATCAACATTAAAATCAATGGGGAAGGCAAAACCTAATGTATCAACAACTATCTAATGTATAAGATAATTCATATTATCATCCTTCCAATATCTTTCCAGCATATAGTAGGTAGCAAGTACGGCCAGGAATATTTAACGGCCACGGGCTGTTAAGTAGACTGCCCCATTAATCCACACCGCATTTTCTAATTTATAAGCTCATTAAATTAGTTAACTGCATATATACATTAACTTCTCTGCACCGGCACCTGTAGTGGTACCTCATGCAGTATCGATTCCCTATTTTCTGCATATTCTAGAGCACTGTCAGCTTCTAGTTAATCATTTTCAATGGTGTCTTTATTTGATCCACAGCTACCTAAATTCCTTTTTCTTGACTAACCCCTCACATGCCAAGATATGCTACTTTAGATCTATACCATCCATAATTCAATCTACTAGACGAAAAAAAGGGAGGATTAATGGCCCTCGTTAGCAAAAGCGACATAGGCCTCTGCCTCTAATTGGTGGGCTTAACTTGATCCGGGGCTACCTGAATTTCCTTTTGATCTAGTTATTGAGTAAATCCCTCAGGCTCGAACAAATGCTCCTATTTAGAGCTATACCATCCACTATAGCAAATAATACATTTCTTCCTCGCCACCCTTAACTAACTGATACTCTTAACATCTCTTCCTACAATCCTACTGAAAGACTTGGGGCTCGCATCGAGTGTTTTTTCTCCACACACAACTAACATCAAACATCCTGCCCCTGTATCAAGAACCCGCCAGAATGATGAATAAGCAAGAGAAGAATGTGAAATCTGCTGCTAATAGAATGTGTGATCTATCAGAGATGAGCTAAACATGGAGACTGAAGAACAGTGATAATAATGAATCAAAGTTGAAGATCCACTCACTTGTACGCATGCGGCAAGTCGCCATGCTCCACGACCAGATCCGAATTGCTCCGTTCCGACAGAATGATCACGGTCTTGAATATCCTTCCATAGAGCAGCCTCCACTCCAGTGCCGTCCTCTCCACGGATCCACTAACGAACAGCACAAGCACAACGTTCCCAAAGTTCTTCCTCCACCGGATGAGGTTCCCGATCTCAAAATTCACGGTCCCGACCTCCTCCACCCCTAGGTGGACCGACGGGAGCTTCTTCGGCACAAACTCCCTCCTGTCCCCGTGCCCGATGGTCGCCCTCGGCCGGTCCAGCTCCAGCGACATCAGCCTCGGCTGCTGGTACCCGATCGCCAGCAGATCCTGCAGCCACGCCGAGGTCAGCTTAACGTCCAGCTCCGTCCAGAACCCCTCCTCGGCCATAGCGTAGCTGAGATGCAAGATCCTCTCGAACAGCGTCTGCTTGTTCGACCTCCACGAGACCAAGAACTTGATCAGGCGCCCGACGTTCACGTGGAGGTCCTTCTCCTCCGAGAAGGGGTACGACTCCACGTCGTCCATCCGGTAGATCGTGGGAGGGTAGACCGCGACGAACCCCCCGATCTCCCACAGTATCCTCTGCGCGAAGTAGCCCCTTATGACATCCGAAGCCATCGAGCTGACCGAGACCGGCAGCGCCAGCCCCCAGAACGCCTGCGAGTGGAACAGCGTGTTGAACGAGTTGACCGGCACCATGGTGCCCTGCGGCAGCGCGACCTTCGGGGCGTCCTCGTCGAACCGGATGTCGAAGCTCCCCAGCCCCGACGACTTCCTGGTGAAGTAGAACACGGAGTCGACGTCCGGGAGCCCGTTCGACAGCCCCTGCTGGATGAACTGCTTCCCGCTGTAGATCTCGGTGTAGAACTCCTCGTGCCCGACCTGGCCTACGTTCTCGAGGGGCAGGCCCCTCGGCCAGACGGAGCGCTGGCCGAAGTGGACGTAGGGGTTGACCACGGTGCGGTTGGGGTCGTGGTGGCTGTACTGGAGCAGCACCGACGCGGCGCTGCCGGCGAGGTCGACGTCGAAGTGCCTGGAGAGGTCGTCGTCGAGGACGAGGGCGCGGTCGTCGGCGTCGAAGATCTGGCGGGCTCCGTGGTGGATGGCGAAGAGGTAGCCGGCGGACTTGCGGAGGCGGGAGGAGTAGGGGAGGTGGGCGACGGTGCGGTAGCCGAGGCGGGACTGGAGGTCGAGGGGGAGGAAGATGGCGCCCTTGAGGGACCAGTCGGGAGGGGTGCGGGAGTCGCCGACGGCGAGGAGCTGCCAGTTCTTGATGCGGGCGAGGCGGGAGAGGGAGGGGGAGGGGGGCGGGAGGGGGAGGCGGAGACGACGATCCAGCGGTCGGAGCGGAAGGAGGAGAAGGGGAGGGAGGGGGAGAGGGGGAGGGAGGGGACGGAGCTGAGGTCGGGGGGAGGGGGGAGGGAGGAGCGGGAGTGGTGGTGGGAGCCGCCGTGGGAGTTCTGGAAGCAGAGGAGGGCGGCGGAGGAGGAGAGGGAGGGGAGGAGGAGGAGGGCGGCGGCGGAGGTGAGGAGGAGGAGGAGGGCGAGGACGACGCGGGAGAAGTTGTCGGAGAGGAAGGAGGAGGCCTGGTCGAGGAGGGGGGGCTTGCGGGGGGAGGAGGGCTTCGGCGCGGCCGGCCGGTGCTGGACTAGCATATTCTATTCTTACTATTATTTTCTTTTTTTGGTTATTTTTGACGAGGAGGAAGATGAGATGGGAGCTAATTTGAGAGCGAGCGGTGGGTGGAGTGGGTGGTGGCTGCTGCCGACACACACAAAAGGCGAGAGAGGGGTTTGTGAATTTAGATTTCTTTTTCGCTTCGGTTGGAGCTTAGCTTTCTTCTCCGTCACTACAGATCTGGCTCTCTTTCCGGTTGGTGGATGGATGGATGGATGGCGTGGGGGTGGAGATTGTTAACTATTAATTTCTCTTCTTAATTGCACCAGACAGTAGAAGGAGGAGAGGGATTTGGTGGAAAATTGGTAAAACATAGTAATGGCGAGGGTTCTATGGTTTACTTCACATGAAAGTGAGTGAAGAGTCAATGTAGAGTGGGAGAACTTGGAGGAAGGTGGAACTAGTTTGTTGTAAAATAAAAAAAAAATGATAGTTGGAGGTATTTTTAAAATATTAAAAAATAAAAATAAAAATAAATAAAATATTTGATTGTTTATGGTATATAATAGGGCTAATTAACGTTAAAACCCTATAATTTATACTAATTTAGAGCTTAAGCCTTATACTCTGAATTTTTAAAAAAAAATTCTATTATATCCTCCCTAACCTATATATAAAAATTTTATTATCAAATATGAAGGAAGGATATAATAGAAAAAAATGAAATAAAAAATAAAAATTTAGAATCTAAACTTTTCGATTGGACATGTCACGACTTAAACTCTAAATTGATATATAATACATGATCTAAATACTAATTAGCCCTAGATAATATATGGAGGATTATTATAGCGGAAAATTTCATATTCAGGGAAAATGTTTATCTAATTTGCATAAAACAAGATAATTTTAAAATATTTCTAAAAAACGGGATCTGGCGCCAGTGCAACTGGCGCCAGACAATTTATTTATTTTTTTAAACATCAGGTGCCAGACAAACTGGCGCCAAAGAGAAAATAAGAATAAAAAAAAAGTTCTCAAACCCGGCGCCAGTGCAACTGGCGCCAAACATTTTTTTTTTTTGGTTTTTTTCCGGTTTTTGTAGTTTGGTTTGATTTGGATTGGTTTGATTTATCTTTTAGTTTGATTTAGTTTGATCGTTTAACTTAGTTTAATCTAATAGTTACTTTGTTATTATCTATACTATGGATAATAACAAAATATCTCAGTTAATATATATACATATAATAATTTTAAATTAAAAAATAATTTTTATTATTATATATACTATGGATAATACAAAATATATCAGTTTAATCTATTAGTTACTTTGTTATTAATGTATTTTAATTTATATTTATTTGTATACTAATATATTGGAGGATAGTACATTAGAGGATCTCACAGGATTGACACCTGAATTGGATTAATCTCCAAACATAGTAATATATTAGTATACAAATAAAAATAAATAATAATACATCAATAACAATAACAAAGTAACTAATAGATTAAACTGATATATTTTATTATTATACATAGTATAAATAATAACAAATTTTAACTGGTATATTCGGTTATTATACAAGTATAGATAATAATAAAGTAACTAATAGATTAAACTAAGCTAAAAGATCAAACTAAATCAAACTAAAAGATAAATCAAACCAAACCAAATCAAACTAAACTACAAAAACCGAAAGAAAAAAAAAACCAAAAAAATAGAGTTTGGCGCCAGTTGAACTGGCGCCGGGATTGAATTTTTTTTTTTTTAATCTTTGGCGCCAGTATGACTGGCGCCTGATTTTTTTTTATTAATTTTTTTGTCCGGCGCCAGTTGCACTGGCGCCAGATCCCCTTTTTTGGAAATATTTGAAAATTATCCTGTTCTATGCAAATTGGTTAAACATTTTCCCTCTATATGAAATTTTCTGTTATTATAGAGTGTAAACTGTTTAGAGAATTTTTTTTTTAAAAAACTATGTGATTCTCACGAAATTTTTTTTTATCTTCAAAAAGTAATGTAGAAATCATAAAGATCGTGTATGGATTTGCGACATTATTTTGATAATCGAATATGTAAATAAAGAGCATGTTGGTTTGCATTTTTTTTGTTGCGAGTTAATTGTATAGGAGGACCGAGGACCTAAGCTCTCTCTTTTTTTTTATGTCTGTTTTTTCCTTCTCACTTACAATACCAACACAAAATATTTGTTACATAATAAAAAAAAGTGTTACGTAAATCAGATTGGCACAATGGTATATTGTGTGAGACGTCCAAGATAAGTAAGTGTCGATGCCTATATTCTATTGAACTTAGATTTTATCAAAATGAGTTTCCATATGAAGCCTATTTGAAAAACTATTTAAGGTACCAAGATTTTTTTGGGAGTCATGACACAAGGTAGTAACCAACAATAGTAGCAAGCAAGAAGAGAGAGGAGAAAAATAAGATAAGGTTCCTAGCAGTTCTTGTATTATCATACCAAATAGTTCTTTGTAGTGTTTTTTTTTTTTTTTTTTTTTGCTTTTTTTTGGATTACTTTATGTCGCATGAGTAATGTATTTTATTAATTCCCATGAAAGTTTTATGTTCGATGTGTTAAAGAAAGATATAGATATATATGCAGAAGAAAGAAAAAAAATCTAAGCTTTTGTTTAATTTCTAAGAGGAGCATAAAGATATAATTCGACTTGACGATAACTCATGTGTATGCTACAAATTTTGACATAATCTTGATGTTGGATGTGGTGATGTATATTGTTAAAGACGTACAATACATGTCAATGTTGGGGAGAAGTCCAATATTTCTTCTTTTACTCTACTCCATTGACTGAAAACACTAGTACATTAGAATTAGAAGGGTAGCACATGGTATCGGAGCATCTCCAACCCTTTTGTCTTATTTTGTGTTGTGAATTTTAGGTGGCATGCGTGGAACACAAGACAATGTCTTGTGGCAAAATTATATTTACAAAAGACAATGAGTTTGGAAAGTCTTCTCCAATGCAAAAGTATTGAGATAACATGCAAAGTATCTTTTTACAACTTCAAAGACAACTTCTACTCTCTTTTTTATATATATATATATATATTTATTCATGATTGATGATGTGGACTAAAGTCATTGTGAAGTGCATTGTCTAGATCTAGACAACCAATTTTACATTGTCATTGTCATGTCAACTCCATACTTTATTTCACATTTGCATTGAAGAAGTACTTTTGAAAAAAATAAACTTGTCATTCCTATGTAGCAACCATTTTTTCCAAACTTACAGTAGGGTTGGAGATGCTTTCATAAAAAGAAAAAATGTGAGTATATATGGCATGCACACGTTTTTCAAACAATGTACCTTTATTTTTATGAAATTATATGACAAAGATTAAAAGTTTTTCGTATACAACTCATCCAACCATATGTACCAAAGTGACAACACCTTGGTGCGAATGTATCAAAATCACAATTATTGTTATTGTGAATTTACGATTAATGCATAACATTGTAGAAATTTTGAAAGCTTTATTTTAATCCATATTTTACTTAATTGGTGGCACTATAAAAACCTTACAATCACGTGTATCAAAACCAATTTTACCATAGAAATTTTTATTTTCAATTCTGTTCAAATATTCTTAATTTATTTTGTATGCTTTAGCTAATTATTATAACATGGTTGGAAGGAAAAAAAAAATCATTGGTAGTAGTAAAGTCAAAGTGGCAGCATGTGTCCATCAAACCTTAAATCCAACGGCCAAGAGTAGCTGCATCAATTGTAAGGGAGGCTGAAAAAAGGAAAATTTAAAGGCACTTGATAGTTTGCTTAAGAAAGTTCATTATATAAGGATAATTTAAATTTTTATAATTTTTAAGCTTAATTGTAATTTGATACCTTCAATTATTTCGATTTTTTAACTTGATATCCTAAATTTTTCTTTTTTCAACTTGATATCCTGATTTTTTTTTGGACAATAATGTCCCTGCTCAAAACTAAAAACTACCCCCAACCCCCTCACACTCTTCCAAATTTACTTTTGGCCCTCCCATATATTTTCAAAACCCTTCATTATAAATTTCTATTTTCTTTTCAAATTCCCAAACCCCTTTCTCTCCCACTCCTCCAGTTCCAAACAATGCCTAAAATAGTTAGATAAAATAGTTTTAGAACTAATTTATGGTTGATATACGAATTTTCGAATCCTAAAAATTAAATTTAGAGTTTAAAAAAAATCGAACAAAGTCTATAGTCGGACTTCAAACCAACATGACTGTAGGCAAATTCTTCAGTCTTATAGTATATATATGACTCTAGAATTTTCCTACAGTCTATAGTATATGTAAGACTTTAAGAAATCATACAGTCCTGGATTACATATGTGTTATAGAATTTTCTACACTCCTATATATAAGCTTGACTTTAGAATTTTCTTATAGTCCTAAAGGATTGTAAGCCAAAATATATGTTGACAGTGAGTTCCAATTAGAATTGTCAATTAGCTGACAGTAGTCTTATCAACAAGTCTTAATCTAACTGTCAATTTGTTGACAGTCCTATATTATGGTAGGACTATCAACTTTGTTAAGAGTTTGAAAGCAAAAAAAAATGAGTTACAAACTTATAAATAAACAGATTTTTTTTTTTTTTGGAGGCTGACCAATAAATAGAGCTCCCTCTCCCCGCCACCTTCTCATTCAAAACTCACTCCTTCTTCTTCTTCTTCTTCTTCTCTCCTCCTCCTCCCTCCCTCTCTCTCTCTCTCATATTTCTTTATCCATTTTTCTAGGGTTAGGGTTTCCTTCTGTTTTTTTTGTTCCTGCGTGATCACTGAATGATTTTTCTTCAATTTCCCTAAATTTGCATGGATTTAGGGTTTCGTTTGATCTCTACTCCCGATTTCTCTGATTTTTGAGCGAACAAGGAAGACCAAGTGGTTTGAGTATTCTCGATCCTTTCTTTCCATTCTTTCCATTTCGTTTGTAGGGTCTGTTCTGTTATCATGAATTTTCCTTCCTTTTTTCTTGCAGGAGCCTGGGACCAGAAGATGGTCGATTGTTCAATCTTCAAGATTTAAGGATGGCGCAATTGGTGATTTTTCTTCCATTTATTTGATCTATTTGTTCCCCTATTTTGCGTTGATCGAGGAATTCTTTTAGTTAGTTCACAATCTCTTACTAGTTACTTTCAGAACCCTAAACTTTAAGATGAATTGATCTTTTTTTTTGTGAAATTAATGTGGAAACAAAATCATCATTTGTCCATGTACTGATCAAATTGGGAAATTTACTCTGTTTGCCGGTCAATCCGTTAATTACTGAAAATTCCTGTTCGTAAGAGGTGATAATTCTTGTCGTTATTTTATTTGATGAGTAACCGGTGTTGTGCCAATGTCACCTCTTGTCGAACACGTAAGACGACTACAGACACTCAAAAAATGCATTTGGATACGCCAAAATCGATGTGATGTCCATGTTGCCATGTCCATACAATGCTGTGCAACGTAGTGAGCATTTTATCTGTCATTATTTTGATTGCATGCAACATTTCTGAAATATGTTACATAAAGCATGGAACCATTCATTGGCTGCAAGCTATTTCTGAGTACATATTTCTCCCATATGTGGAAGTCAGTTATTCAGTAGTCTCCTTGGCTACTTTACTTCCACTACTAAGCCACACTGTTAGGTGATCAAGATTCATAGTGTAGGAAAAATATTTATTGGAATTCTATGGGTAGAGAGAATCAAGGTCAACTTGGAGTGCACGTAAAAGTATATATCAAATATATTTTCTGTTTTTATTGGAAATAACCTGAAGCAATGACACCTAAAGAGCTTGTGCATAAGATGGAACGGTTCAAACAAATTTGAAGAAAGCATGATATATGTAAGTGATTTAACCATGTCTTCTATAGAATTACAGTTTTAATGGTTAAGACAATGGTTTTTCCTTTATTAGAGAGAGAAAGTTTACTGACCCCTCTCGAGCAGGACAATTCGTCCTTAATGTCATGCACAAAATTTTTCGCTCCACCGAGACGTTGCAAGCGGAGGAGTTTAGTTGGAAGGCTCTAGAATTCTCTGGAATATGGTGGAGTCCTCTTGAACTCTCATGAGGCTTCTCTTAGTTTCTAGAAGTTATAAAATCTTCCCACCATGTAAATATCTAGAACCTAGAATATTCTCTAGAATAATCTTTGGAATATTCTCATTCCAGAAGTTCTTGTAAGCCTTTGAGGCCCTAGAAATAAGTGGGAGGCACATTTGTTCCTCACCGCCTTATAAGTTGTAAACTCTCTCTCTAGTATGGTGAACTTTTCAATATTCCAATCTCTCCCTTTTGCTCCACACTTTTCTCATTTTCGCTAGCAATCTAGCTAAGCGTTTGGGGAAGGCTTGCACGAATCTTCGAGGAGGAAGTTCGTGCGCCGCACGGAGCGAGGTTAGGCAAAAACACTAAGTCCGTGACATTAAGCTTTTATATTTGGAAGTGACACCAATAAGGAGAAAATAGGATCATCTTTCCTTTTCACCTATATTGCACGCTTACTGATACAGATAAGGACAAGATACATATATTGGATGGACATTTTCGAATAGGTATTCACCATCTATGTTGCTTTTTGCACGATATGGACAACATATGGGTACGTCACGATGCAAATACGGACGCCGTTTTCCAGTTCATACGCAACATAGCATTCCATCTTTGGCTTAACATGTTGAATATATGAATAAATTCCCTATTAGAACAGTTTGCCATTTACCTCATCGTCTAAACTCTTTGTAGTCCAAGGGAACATGGAAATATGCTCTTTGGTTGCATGGGCACAATTATATAACAATCTTGTTTGGAGTTTTTATTGGAAAAAGAATATGACAAAAGTTCTCTTTTTTTTATTATCTCTCTTATATTTTTGCGTCTTCCACTTTAGTTTCGTAATTTTTCTAAGCAATTTTTGGCGATTCACTGCAAGTCGTGAGGTCTGTCAGCCATGGGTGGTCGTGTGCCACCGAAAGCTTTGCTGGTATAAGAGGTTGATTATGGCTTGGGGATAGACAACCCTGAGCAACCACTATGAAAGGGAGGTTCTATCCTTAAGTGAAGACAATTTCTCCTTCATGCCGAAGGCCAACGCAACTAACTCAATTCATTTTTTGTCTAATATATTTTGCATGTTCTTTTGTTTAATGAAGTTGCTTAAATACTTATTTGTGCTAACAACATCGAGGAATAAGCTTCGGCTGAGGAAATTATGTTTCACCCCATTCCCACGAAAAGAGAAGAAAATGATAAAAGAAGATGGGCGGAAAGGGATTGTATAAGATGTACTATGTGCCCTCTGAGTTCAACCTTATACAACGGATCAGGTGGCCACTTGGATAGCTGATAGGATTTAAGGCCTTCTAGGATTTTGTTTGAAATTTGGAAGTTACTCAAATGCTCATGCTTGACATTGTTTTATTATCCAAAATTGGATATTGTTCTATGTTTCAGATGAATCCAAGTGATTATATAGGCAGGGCCGGCCCGGGGGTTGGGTTACCCTATCCGGAGCTAGTTTTGGTTGTCCCTTGACCCTTATTGTATGCCGATTCTGGAGGGTCACCCGTGATCTCGACCTCTACTGGGACCTCGTTGAGCCTAGGGATTGCCCTAAGCATTGGGGGGGGGGGGGGGGGGGGGGGTTGCCCAAGCCCCAAGTCTTGTCTTGCTTACCCGTAGGCCGGCTCTGTATATAGGTTTGATTATGCATGGAGTACTCTTGCTAAGCCAAGTTACTCTGAGGCTTTTATTGTAGGCTATGGATGCATTTACTGAGAATTCCATTTATGTATGATTATGTGTTTCTATTGTTGACTGGGTGCATTTCCTCGAGATATGTAGTTAAGATCTTTACACTTAGAAAGCCCGTAATGGAGTTTTGTATTGTCATTGTTGCCATATATGTTGTTTTATATGCCCTTCACGTAATTAAAGGGTGGAAAGAATCATAGGTGATAAATGAATTAGGCAGCTTTTCATTCTCTTCTTTTACTTTACATGTTTTACATGGGAATTCCTGTTGTTCTTGTATTAGTTCACACTCCACACTTATTGTTGAGCAGCATCAGACAATTACTCATATGTACCTGACCAGCAGATAGACACTGGGCAACAATCAAATAGAAGAGAAGAGTGATAGAGGCTAGTTTGATGCTGCTAGCAGAGAATTGACAAAGATTTGCTCTCTCCTTCAGTCTAAGCTTCATTTTCTTTTGCTTCCATCCCTATTTTTATGAATCCATCTACTTTGCAGTGGTTCACATTTTTCCTTCTTATTTTCGCTCTAAGCTTCATTTTGGTTTGATCTGTATTTTGGAGTTTAGTTGGTGAGACAACTGCTTTACTTTAGGATATCAGTCTCTCACAGAGAACGGAGGGGCTTCTGGTCTCTATAAACTAACATGATTGATTGAACCTGATGATTTTTTTGGTGTTAATCTTCATTGAAATGATTACATTTTGGGTATAAGATAGTTGCATTTTTCATATTTATGCTTATTGGTCCAGAAAATTAGTGTAGCCGAAATAAGAATATTAAGATGGATGAGTGGCAATACATCAAAGATATGATAAGAAATAAGTATATTCATAAGAAGTTTGAGATGACGCCAATTGATGACAAGATGAGAAATCATTTTAGGTGGCTTGGACGTGTGCAATTCAACCAATATAAGCTCCATTAAGGAGCAATTAGATGTCAGTTAAAGGAGTCGCTAAGAGAGCTGAACAGGAGAAGAGGATTCAAACAACTTGACCCCAAAAATTTGGAATGCAGGCCTTGTTGTTCTTGTATGCTTATTGTTTCTACACCAACCAATCAATGGATTTCTAGTTTGGCTATGTTTCCTAATTCCTCACTTAATAAAAGATGCAACGGAGATAGAAGTAACAAAATCAAGAAGAGAATTAACACCAAAAACCCCCAAACCAATAATCATTAACAAGTAAGAATCGTCGTCTCTCATAATCCTCACCAATCAAACACTCAAAATCCTCCGAACCCTACATCTTTTCCTCTCGCCATCTCTTTTCTCGAAAAGAGCCTAAAACAAATCCTAACCATCCAATCTTACTTAAACACCAAGAAACTAATCCTAATATATTTAAAACTTAATCCTTTTAAATGAACTTGTGCCAATCCTACGAATAGTGCATATATTGCATTTTCCTTGTTCACTTGCTTGTTCTGATCTTTGGTCCCACTACCAACATCACCAAATCAGGCAAATTTGAGAGAAAAACAAGTTAGCCCCCAGTGTTGGAATTGAACTCTCTAAATTTTGAATGGACTGGTAAATGACTTGGAAATGTCAAACGAGTTCAGTTTTATTTTATTAACATTGTCTTTAAATGACTGGATGTGCTTCTTGTATTAGTTCACACTTCTATTGTTGAGCAGCACCAGACTATATAATGGGTCGACAGTACATATGTGTAGTGCCCCGCTTTCGATAGGCGACGGACTTCGTAGTATGCTTGCGCCGAGTCAGATCGGTCGGGAACTTAGATGGCCATCTGACTCGATCGCTGAACTTGGTAAACGATAACACCTTGCGGCATCGATCAAATCGATTTGGACGAATGTTACGAGAATTGATCCAACTAATGGAACGACTTCTGTTGGAATAAGTCCTAGATGCAGTGGGCTGCGTCTCGGCGAATGAGCTCTATATAAGAGTCCCTTCGACGGAAACGGACTGCTGTATGGTTTTCTTGGAGCTTTTGCCGCTTGGTTTTGATGAAAGTGCTTTCGCGTTGTTCTCCGAATGCAATCTACGAATTTTGAAGCGAAGGAATAAAGAAAGAATTCTAACTAAGTGTTGATGCCATTGCAGGAGCTCGCGTAACTAAAGCTTGAACGTTGCGAAGCGCTTCGACGGTCGGTACGATCAAAGTACTTGGTGGGTGATTCGGCCCCTTCTTTTCTACTCTGTCCCGCAAACAAAATTTCTTTACCTCGAACTTATTCAAATCGACGATGCCAAGTTAAATGCATGTCAATCCACTAAGATCAAGAACTCGGAAAAAAACGTATCGATTTAGAGTAATCTACTCTGAAAATATAAGTTTCGCACCAAAACGAGAAAGTTTAAGGTTCTAGTAAAAAAATAGACTATTTTACGTGCTGCAAAATAATATGAAACGTCGATCGTGGCTTATGATGCCTCGGACAATTTGGTGCCTAAGGGACGCTAAATCGGAAGTACGACTTTGGGAAAAATGAATCGTTGCATGAGTTGGCAGAAATGATAATGTCGTTCAATACTGTCCGCGCTATATAAATCAGTTTGCATATATTAAACTGTTCACGCATTGGCATGGTCATGGACAACTTGTGCAAAAGTTTGATTTTTCTCGAATCGGTATCCGGGGCATCGGTATCGAATCGACCTAAGGGGAATGAATAATCGTGCTTTGGCACTGATGCATTGCAGGACCGTCAGTCAGGCTTGCAACCTAGACTGAACGTACCAAAATACCGTTGAGATAGTCCCAAGTGGTGGTAACACCAATGACCGCATATAAGATAGAGCATGCTCACCTATTGTCTTATGCAGGTAGTAAATATTATCTGTGTTTTATGCAGGGACGAGCACGGCCGTGATAAGAATTGTGAAAAATCACTATGCTTCAATGTATACTTTACTACTTCAAAGATGGCTATCGATATGAACTGAATTCATTTAGTTCTAAATAGAAAGAAAACTCTATAGCATGCCTTCCTTAACAATCAGAGTCGGTTTAGACAAGTGGGTTCGTTTCATCCACTTAGCAATTGTATTTTGCTAACCCCCTCCCCAACTCCCTAGGTGCTGCGGGAGCCCTAAACTGAAGCTGAAGTGCGGGAAGACATTTTGAAGCTCTTCCTATTCCGAACGTTCTTGCCTTGTACGAGTGCAATTCCAGACTCGTACGACATCATGTCTTAGCGAGGACGATCGATTCGGCATAATAACACCGGGGACGAACGGTTTGTCGACTCGGGACATGGCAAATTGGTATCAGAGCACAATTATGTTTCCTCGGATTTTTGAAAGATGTTTCATTATTGGAATGTTCGTTGCGATTGCTCGATTGAATGCTTGTCGACATATTGCGTGAAATAAAAGTTCCATACAAGTAAACCCGTAGATATTCTGAAAAATACTTATGGGTTTACTTTGTTTTGTAGGAATGACTAAGAAAATAAGAATAATTCCGGCACAACAATCCAAACCGTGGATAGTACGTCGAGTTCGAAGAGTACTGGCCTTAGCGAGACGACGATGGAGAAAATGTTGCAGTTGATGGAGCTGCAGCGGCAACAACTTCAGATGCAAATCAAAGCCCAATTTGATGTGCAGCAGAAGCAGATGGACGTCCTGACTCAGATAGTGAACAATATGGCGGCCAACGCCAATGCAACGATCGTGACGTCCGAAGAGAAGGAAGACGGTCAAGAAGTCGAGGAAGAAGTTCGACCACAAGGGGTGAACTCTTCTTTTTTGCTCAAAGCATCGGAGTTTCGTAAGATGAACCCGCCGAAGTTCAATGGCCGAGCAGAGCCTGATGTGATAGTGGGATGGCTTGCGGAGATTGATGACTTATTTAATCTTCTCTCCTCGAAGAAACAAGAAATCTATGAAATCGACCCCAACACCAAGATTTTCTGGAAAATGTTCAAGACAACCTTTCTTGAGCAGTACATTCCTTGCACTGTCCGTCGTAAAAAAGAAGACGAGTTCATGATGTTACGACAGAAAAATATGTCAGTCGACGATTATGACTCGAGCTTCTCGAAACTAGCAAAGTTTGTCAGCGTCTTCCTGTCCAACAAGGAAGCATGGTGCAACGCTTCCAACAAGGCCTGAACGACGAACTGCGTCGAGACGTCATGAACCAAAGATGCCAGACCTACTGTGAATCCTACGATGAGGCTCTTGATAGTGAACGGATATTTGACCGTATGTCACAACGGACAGTGCCAGTCGTCCGCAACAACTTCAACAAGTGTCATAACGACGCCGGGGGATCGGGGGTATCAAAACGTCCGAACACATTTGATAACAGGGGCCATGGTGGACAACACTGTAATAGATGCGGTAGAAGTGGGCACCGGACAACCGATTGCGTCACGAGAACTTGCTACAAGTGTGGCGAGGTAGGCCATATAGCTACACATTGTCCGAGAAATGTTCCGAATCAACACAACCCACCAAGGAACGTTCCGAATCAGTATAAAATGCCTACAATACAAGGCGCAAATGCGGTGCCTGTGAACCCGCAGAATCAACGCCATGGAACTCAAGGCCGAGTTTATGCATTAGCTCGGGACGAGACGTTCGCATCCGATACTGTTGTAACATGTATATTACTCTACAAAAATATACCTGCTCGGATTCTATTCGATTCGGGTGCAACGCATAGTTTTATATCCGCTGATTATGCAAAAGAAAATAAAATAACTATGCAATCAATAGATATGAACATTAACGTTAGCACTCGATCGGGAGTTGATATGCCTGCGAATTTTATTTGTAGGAATGGCCACATTTGCATCGGGGGAAGAAATCTATCCTTGGAAACCGTGGTACTAGACATCAAAGAGTACGACATAATCTTGGACATGGATTGGTTGGGCGCTTGTCATGCAACAATCGAGTGCGCGGAGAAGAGAGTAGTGTTTCGTCTTCCTGGCGAGACAGAGTTCTCATATTCGTATGGTATGGTCTCGAAGACGGCAATGATGGTATCGGCAATCTCGACGAGACTTATGTTGCGTTCCGGCTGTGTGGGATACTTGGTATCAGTTCGAGATACGAGAAAGGATATTGCAAACACAATGCAGACTGATGTTGTGGCAGATTTCCCCGACGTTTTCCCTGACGAGATGTCCGGGATGCCGTCGGATCGAGAAATAGAATTCAGCATCGACACCTTTCCGAATACACGACCGATATCAAAAGCGCCTTACCGAATGGCTCCAGCAGAACTGAACGAACTGAAGGTGCAATTACAAGAGTTGCTAGACCGCGGATTTATTCGCTCTAGCGTCTCTTCGTGGGGAGCTCCCGTACTGTTTGTGAAAAAGAAGGATGGATCATGCGGCTATGCATCGACTATCGTGAACTCAACAAGGTGACCGTGCGGAACAAGTATCCCTTACCACGAATCGATGACTTGTTTGACCAACTGCAAGACGCATCAATATTTTCAAAAATCGATCTTGGTTCAGGCTATCATCAGTTGAAGATCAAGCCTGATGACGTATCAAAGTCTGCCTTCTGCACTCGATATAATCATTATGAATTCCTAGTCATGCCGTTCGGTTTGAGGAATGCTCCAGCCGCTTTCATGGATCTGATGAACCGAGTCTTTCGATCAAAATCGATAAATTTGTAGTCGTGTTCATCGACGATATCCTTATCTACTCAAAGAATCGAGAAGAGCATGCAGAACACTTGAAGACGGTATTGCAGACTCTGCGTGAAAACAAATTATATGCCAAGCGAAGTAAATGCGAGTTCTGAATGAGTAGTGTGACATTCCTCGGACATGTAATCTCTGCCAAAGGCGTCGCGGTGGACCCAAAGAAGATTGAAGCGGTGGTAGATTGGAAACGACCTACCTCGGCTAGCGACATTCGGAGTTTCCTGGGCTTAGCAGGCTACTACCGAAGATTCTTACGGAGCTTTTCAAAACTAGCGTCGCCTCTGACTCGTCTCATCCAGAAGGGAGTAGTATTTGAATGGAGTGACGACTGTGAATCCAGCTTTCAAGAGTTGAAGCAACAGCTCGTCTCCGCTCCAATCCTTGCACTTCCAGATGGTCCAGAAGGTTTTCAGATATTCAGCGACGCATCGGAAATGGCCTCGGGTGCATACTCATGCAGAGAGATAAAGTCATCTCCTATGCTTTACGGCAGTTGAAGCAGCACGAGAAAAACTATCCGACGCATGACCTAGAATTGGCGGTGATCGTGTTTGCATTGAAACTCTGGCGGCACTACCTCTATGGTGTGGCTTGCAGAATCTACACAGATCATAAAAGCCTGAAATACTTGTTTACGTAACGAGAACTCAACTTAAGGCAGCGACATTGGCTCGAACTCATAAAAGATTACGAGCTAACAATCGAGTATACGTCGGGCAAGGAAAACGTTGTAGCCGACGCGCTGAGCAGAATATTTATAGGATCACTGGCCATAAATAATGAGATACGGCGAGACCTTGAAGCGATGTGTATCGAACTCGGAATTGAGTATCGACACCTGCACCTAGCTCAATTGAAGCTAGGGTCGAGTCTGCTTAGTAAAATAAAGACCGCACATAAAGACGATTCATTCCTGAAGAAGATGCGAGAGCTGATTTCAACAGGAAAGACGACTGACTTTGCGGAAGACGGAGACGGGACAATGCGACTAAAAGGAAGGCTCTGCATTCCTGAAACTGTCGAACTCAGAAAAAAAATTCTGACGGAGGCACATTATGCGAAGTACTCGTTACATCCAGGAATCACCAAGATGTACAAGGACTTGCGCACAAACTTTTGGTGGCACGACATGAAGAAAGACGTAACTAATTTCTTGTCGCAGTGCATGGCGTGTCAGCAAGTGAAGGCAGAACACCAAAGGCCAGACGGAGAGCTGCAGAATCTCGCCATTCCCGAGTGAAAGTGGGACAACATCTCGATGTATTTCATTGTGAGATTTTCGAAGACGTCGCGGGAGAATGATGCGATTTGGGTCATTGTTGATAGATTGACCAAGTCGGCTCACTTCATCACAATTAAAGTAGGATGGAGCATCGATCGGTTAGTGCAAATCTATATCGACGAGATTGTTCGACTGAACGGGGTACCGGCCAAAATAATTTCAGACAGAGACGGACGATTCCTATCGCGTTTCTGGATGAGCTTGCAAGCGGCGATGAGGACTAAACTAAATTTTAGTTCTGCGTACCACCCCCAGACAGACGGTCAGACGGAGAGAGTAAATCAAATCCTAGAGGATATGTTGCGTCTGTATGCGATCGATCTAAAGACTAGTTGGGATACGCATTTTTCGCTTACGGAGTTTGCGTATAACAACAGCTATCAGTCGAACATTCAGATGGCTTCATATGAAGTGCTCTACGGGAGGAAGTGTCGTTCTCCAATATGCTGGGACGAAGTCGGAGAGCGACAAGTGCTCGGACCGGAACTGGTGGAGCAGGCCGTCGAAAAGGTCCGCTTGATACGAGATAGACTCCGTATCGCGCAAAGTCGACAAAAGAGCTACGCAGATCTTCATCGACGATCGCTAGAATTTTTGGTCGGAGACCATGTGTTTTTGAAAGTAATGCCCATGCGTGACGTGATGCGGTTCGGCGTTAAAGGCAAATTGAGCCCGAGATTTATAGGTCCCTTCGAGATCATCGAGCGAGCTGCAACAGTTGCTTATCGGATCACACTACCTCCTGTCTTGGCTGATGTGCACGATGTTTTTCATGTTTCACAACTTCGAAAATACGTGCACGATCCAAGTCACGTGGTTAGTTTCGATCAGTTGGAGCTACGTACTGACTTGTCTTACTCGGAGGAGCCTATTCAAATTTTGGACCGTAAGGAGAAGGTATTACGAAACCGGTCGTTGTCCTTGGTCCGTGTGCTTTGGTGGAACCATTCAGTTGAAGAGTCGACGTGGAAAATGGAGACGGAGATGAAGGTCGTTGTTTGCCTAATTTAAGGTCAGACCCTTGTTCTTAAGTTTCGGGACGAAACTTTTTCTTAGTGGTATATTATGTAGTGCCCCGCTTTCGATAGGCGACAAACTTCGTAATATGCTTGCGCCGAGTCAGATCGGTCGGAAATTTAGATGGCCATCTGACTCGATCGCTGAGCTTGGTAAACGATAACACCTTGCGGCATCGATCAAATCGATTTGGACGAATGTTACGAGAATCGATCCAACTAATGAAACGTCTTCTGTTGGAATAAGTCTTAGATGCAGCGGGCTGCGTCTCGGCGAGTGAGCTTTATATAAGAGTCCCTTCGACGGGACCGGACTGCTGTATAATTTTCTTGGAGCTTTTGTCGCTTGGTTTTGATGAAAGTGCTTTCGCGTCGTTTTCTGAATGCAATCTACGAATTTCGAAGCGAAGGAATAAAGAAATAATTCTAACTAAGTGTTGGTGCCATTGTAGGAGCTCGCGTAACTAAAGCTTGAACGTTGCGAAGCGCTTCGATGGTCGGCACGATCAAAGTACTTGGTGGGTGATTCGTCCCCTTCTTTTCTACTCTGTCTTGCAAACGAAATTTTTTTGCCTCGAACTTATTCAAATCGACGATGCCAAGTTAAATGCATGCCAATCCACTAAGATCAAGAACTCGGAAAAAAATGTATCGATTTAGAGTAATCTACTCTGAAAATATAAGTTTCGCACCAAAACGAGAAAGTTTAAGGTTCTAGTAAAAAGATAGACTATTTCACGTGCTGCAAAATAATATGAAATGTCGATCGTGACTTATGATGCCTCGGACAATTTGGTACCTACGAGACGCTAAATCGGAAGTACGGCTTTGGAAAAAATGAATCGTTGCATGAGTTGGGAGAAATGATAATGCCGTTCAATACCGTCCACGCTATACAAATCTGTTTGCATATATTAAACTGTTCACGCATTGGCATGGTTATGGACAGCTTGTACACAAGTTTGATTTTCCTCGAATCGGTATCCGGGGCATCGGTATCGAATCGATCTAGGGAGAATGAATAATCGTGCTTCGGCACTGATGTATTGCGGGACCGTCTGTCAGGCTTGCAACCTAGACTGAACGGGCCGAAATGCCGGTGAGATAGTCCTAAGTGGTGGTAACACCAATGACCGCATATAAGATAGAGCATGCTCACCTATTGTCTTATGCAGGTAGTAAATATTATCTATGTTTTATGCAGGGACGAGCACGGCCGTGGTAAGAATTGTGATAAATCACTATGCTTCAATGTATGCTTTACTACTTCAAAGATGGCTATCGATATGAACTGAATTCATTTAGTTCTAAATAGAAAGAAAATTCTATAGCATGTCTTCCTTAACAATCAGAGTCGGTTTAGACGAGTGGGTTCGTTTCGTCTACTTAGCAATTGTGTTTTGCTAACCCCCTCCCCAACTCTCCAGGTGCTGCAGGAGTCCTAAACTGAAGCTGAAGTGCGGGAAGGCATTTTGAAGCTCTTCCTATTCCGAAGTATTTTGAAGCCAATTCAATCGAAGGCTTATGTATAAAATGGGCGAATGTATGGAACGGCAAGTGTTAGTTCAGGCAGCTTATCGAGTATATTTCTTTTGTTTCAATCAATGTAGCCGCAACGACATCCAATGTAATTACGACTTGCATTTCGTTGCAAGCTATGAATGAAAAGTATATTTCTATCTTCCTAAACTGCGTCTTATATTCTGATGTGATTTGTGAAGTTTCAACTTGGTGTTTCAATATAATAATCAACGTAACGTTCTTGCCTTGTACGAGTGCAATTCCAGACTCGTACGACATCACGCCTTAGCGAGGACGATCAATTCGGCATAATAACACCGGGGACGAACGGTTTGTCGACTCGGGACGTGACAATATGTACTTGACCAACAGATGCTGACACCACCCTGAGTATTTTTTGCACTACAAGATATCAATATGTCGATAGGAATTGAGCATTAAAGGTTCTGGTACATTAATGAGATTAAATCAGTATTATACATGTTTGCTGTTCACTGGAAAACTGAAGGAATACCATCTAGTGATTGCCGCTAGCATCAGAACAATCGATGAAGGCTTGCTCTCCCCAGTGTTCTAAAAATCGGCCTAGGCGGCCGCCTAGGCGGCGCCTAGGCGCTAGGCGGCCACCGGCCGGACCGAAAAGGCCCTAGGCGGCCGGCCTAGGCGCTGGGCGGGCCTAGGCGGGCCTATGCGGCCCTATGCGGCCCTAGTCGGACCTAGGGTTAGGGTTAATTATTTTGAAATTTTCAAGAAAAAAAAATAAAAAAAAATATATTCGACAAAATTAAAGACTTACCTGCCGCCGCTGTCGCCGCCGTCGTTGCAGTCGTCGCCGTCGCCGCCGTCGTCGCCGACTGCTGCTGTCGCTGTTGTTGTTGTTGCTGCTGTCGTCGTGGTCGACGTCGTCGTCGTCGTCGTCGTCGTCGTTGTCGGGGAGGAGGGAAGAGGGGAGCGGAGGGGAGGAGGAGAGGGGGGAGCGGAGAGGGGAGGAGGAGGGGAGTGGAGAGGAGGGGAGAGGGGAGCGGAGGGGAGGAGGGGAGAGGGGAGCGGAGGGGAGGAGGAGAGGGGGGGAGAGAAGTCTACTGACTCTCTCTCCTCTCCTCCCCCTTATATGTTTGTTTGTTTGTTTGTTTTTTTTTTTTTTTTTAAAGTAGAAAAAAAAATTTTGAAGCAAAACATAGGATTCGAACCCATGATAACTCGTACCAAGTCTTAAGCACTGCTACACTAGCCATAAATGCTCCATAGCTTTTGTGTCTATAAGTGTAACATACATATTATTTATATAGAAAGTCATGAGCAAAAAATAAAAAAAATCAAATCAAATCGGCGCCTAGGCGCCGCCTAGGCGCCCTAGGCGCCCTAGGCGCTAGTCGGGCTCTCAACGCACCGACTCCGCCTAGCGAAATCTATAACATTGGCTCTCCCTCTCCCTCCCTCCCCCTCCCGCTTTAAATAAGCTTCACATTCACATTTGCTTCCTTCCCTTATTACTGCGAACTCCTGTTTAGTTTGACAGCACTCCTTGTTTTTTTAATTTTTTTTTAATTTATCTATTTATTCATATTTGGTGCTTAGCAATTGCGACCTTAAAGATTTAATGTATGAGGAGAAAAAGTAAGTTTCTCCAAGATGAGGATAATATAAAGCAACAGTGCAAGTTCAGTTTTCACTGATCTCTTGCATCAACAGAAATTTCTTGTGGAGTTTATATAAGGTTTGTCATATGATGCTAAAGGGTCAAAACTTCAAAGTCAGAAGCCTTGGTAGGTTTTATTTGAAGTTCAAAGGTTCCATGCAAATTTGATACAGTACAGTTTCATGATTTCCCTCTATTATTGATACACATTTTTGACTAATTGATTTTCTTTTTCCAGATATATTTGGCAGCTTGAAAATTTGGTACGAGAAATCTAATTTATACCAGATGTGAGTAACAGGCATCTAAATTAATAATCTTATTTACAGGTAGGTTCCCTTAAGTTTATTATTTCCTCATCTTACCCAGCTCAAATCGTTGGCCTCTTTTGTTTCGCGGAATCATGGCATTGGAAAAGAAAACTCATTAGTTTTCTGTGTTTGGATGTCAAAGAAATGAGCAGAAAAGAAAAATAATTTTCTCCAAATATTAATGGGAATTATAATTTCCCAAAGAAAGGAAAGAGCAAATAATTGATTTTCTTTTCTTTACTTTACTTTTGTGCGCACCAAACGAGAACAGAAGTATTAGGAAGGTTGTATTGAATTTTGGGAGGGATTAGTAATGGACTGCCGATGATGGGATTTAGTGTTGTTTGGTTTGTACGGAAATGATTTTGGAATTTGGCAAATCGGTTGTTACGACTCACATGGAACAAATGGGATTCAAGTATCTATATCCATTCAAGCAAAATGGACGAAGCATTCTCAACAGCTAACATTTGTGCCATGTAGGGAACAGTAAGAAGAATATTTTTCTATGGGGAATACCATTGTACTCATCTGTTTGTTCTGGAAGTCCAACCACGGTTGGTGCTTGTGCGGGTTACTGGACAGATTTTGGATTTGAGCTCAGACCTAAATAAAATAAAATAATAATATTCTAATTGTTTGTTTACTATGAATTATTTGGAAATTTATGATTCAGACTTTGGTGGGATTAGTATAGTTTGCATGGTTTGGATAGACATGGAGCTAATTCTACCACTTAAAACTTATTGGTGATTGATTCAAAAGGTGATTGTATTTATGATTCATTGCTAGCAAAAAGTTGGAGAAGACTTTAAAATTGCTGGAATTTTTCTATGGGTGAAATTGGAATTACAATTTCATAATTGTCAATCCAGTCTTGTAGTGGTTAGGCTTAGTTTGGAATTGTTGTGGTTTTTCAAAAGTTCATGTTAGAAACAGCTTTTGGCAGTAAGTGGGAGGCTATATGGGAGACTAATGTAAGAAAATGTTCTTAAATTGAAATGATTTAAAATAAAAAATAATTTGATAAACTATTGTTACAAAATAACTTGGACCGCTCTATAAGAAAAAGAAAAAGAGAACAACAGCAGGACTCTAATAAGCAATCTATGTACTTTTGCTGATGGAATGTTAACGTACTGGTCCTGTTTTGGTGATGGAACCTGCGTGGCTGGTGTATTGATACGGGTTTCCCATTACCATCTCATTTAATGAAGCAGATCTCCACAACCAATTTCATATTCATCTATCTACCCATCCCCATGCTGGATCTCTTTGCATTATTTGCATTAGAGCCAAACACAACAATTCAACAACAAGAACAAAAGAGAAAGGGGAAAAATACATCAGAGACAAAGTTCGGAAACTTCAGTTTCTTTAATTCGATGCTAACGTTCTTCTACCCGTCTTTATCCAATAGTTGGCGTATTCTTTCGTCCATCCCCTAATGTAAATATGATAAATGAACGTCGTTCATCATTATCCCACGTAACGAAGTAGTCCAGTTATTGTTTGGAGCCGTGCATTTTCTTCTTCTTCTTTCTTGTTTATACATTGAGAGAAGAAGAAGAAGAAGAAGAAGAAGAAGAAGAAGAAGAAGAAGAGATTATCCCTATTATTGTTATTATTATTATCATTATTATTAATTCTCTATTTGACTCCAATGGATTCCTTGGCTGCCCATCGCCGGCTCAGGGCCATCTCCGACCACCTCCTCCCTCCCCGGCCATCCGATCCCCAGCAGCTCACAGCCAACACCACCGCCGGAGAGTTTGTTCAAGGTCAAATCTTTCAATATCCTATTCTGGATTTGATTCAGTTGAACCCACCTCTGATTCTACGTTTGTTCCATTAATATGGTGGTTTTAGTGATGAATGTGCATGTTCTTCAATTTTTATTATTACATGGGGTCAATCAATGGTCAGAATTGCAATATTTTTAGGCTATTGCAACTAAATACTCTTAAACTTTTTATATTAGCAACTAAATATCCTGAACTATGGAGACGTTAGCAAGTGTTATATATGGCTGAATCTCTACCAGCCAACCAAAGTTCTGTGTTTGATTTCTTGCTCATCTTTCTCTACGGACCCTGATAGTAGATGTGATATCTAAAAGATGTTGCGAGGGTTTTTTGATGAGCTAATGGTGGCACTCGTAAATTATTATTCTAGATCCATTGGAAACCGAAAACTTTGTTTTGACTGCCCCAACTTTCTATAGAGCAGGGCTATAGTGTTGTTCTACCGGAAAAGCTGCAAAGTGGAAAGTGGAATGTATATAGGTACCAAATTTATTACCATATTCTTCGTGGTCATCTAAGTTCTAACTAAATTTTATTTTCTATCAGATCGGCTCGCTCACCGTTGAAGCTTGTAGATAGATCCCCTGCACATCCTGATATAGGAACACTACACGAGAACTTTGAGTGAGTATTCTTCATATTCCCGGCTTTTGAAACAGTATAGCCTTGCATTACATTAGATGCTCTTTAGTCTTGATCACCTGTTTATAATCGACATCATTTATCAGTCAAGCATTTTCCACGGAAATGAATTGACAATGGCATGCCTACAATTTTAAGAATGCTGATATCAAGCCACTGAATTGGCACTAATTTCCTGGCTTAGGGAACTATGGGCAAGATAGGAGTCTGCATAAAACATTGAGGCCCAATTTGCAAAATTGTTTCTTATGTTGGATTATTGAGTAGGTATGCTGTTGAGACTTTCCGAGACTACAAATATTTGGGGACAAGATTAGGACCACACGGAACTGTTGGAGAGTAAGGCTTTCTATTTCATGCTTCATGCCCAAGCTTAAGAATTCTGAATGTTACTTGTCTGTTTTTATGGGTTTACTACCCTTGAAGGTATACATGGATGACTTATGGTGAAGCTGGTACATCTCGGTCAGCAATCGGTTCTGGTTTAGTATCTCATGGTATTACAAAAGTGAGTGAGCCCTCAAATGTTCTCTGTTGTTCTCTTTCTAAGATTAGCCTATGTATTTGCAACGCCTACACTAGTTCATTGACTTTCTTGTTAATACTTGATATTTATTGGAACTCAGCTAATTATGAATGTTTGTTTCTCATCATTTTTTAACTCAAGATTTTTCCTACTTTATTTTTTCATCTGATACAGGGTGCATTTATTGGACTTTATTTTATAAACAGACCAGAGTGGATAATAGTGGACCATGCTTGTTCAGCTTACTCTTATGTGTCTGTACCGTTGTATGACACTCTTGGTATGTTCTTATCTTTCACATGATTATAAATGTCTTTCAACATTCTTTTTCTGTGACCAAGAATATCGGCATTGTGATTTCTGCAGGGCCAGATGCTGTTAGCTATATTGTGAATCATGCAAATATAGAAGTTATTTTTTGTGTGCCACAAACACTAAGCATCGTGAGTCCCAATCCCTGTTTTTCTATTTATTGTTCCTTGAAAGCATGTTGAAGCATCCTGGGAAATGTCTTCAGAAGAGGCAGCTATCTGTCCATTGGTTCACTTTTATGTATGGAAATCCATCATATGGGTTTCTATTCTTAACTAATAATATAGGATGTAGTTTTTGTTTTGTCAATCCGTTGGAGTTGGGAAAATGGATACTTTGCAGTATGAAATATATTATAAATAAAGAGTCCTTCAGTTTAGTTGGTTAAATGTAAGGGTGTTTGCAGTGGAACGCAAGAATGATAAAAAAAAAAAGTACCTTGGTTAACTTTTTCAATTCTTTGTGGAGCTTTCTCATGCTGACCCATTATGATGAGAGAATGCGTGATGATGATTATGACCTTTATTTGATACGATTTAGACTTGGCATCTTTCATGTGAAAGCAACAAATTCCATTGATACCGTAATTTCATCATTATTTTGCAGTGGGAACCATAGCCCATTGGAGAGTGACATGCCTTGAAAGTGGTAAATGTCTAGTTTACCGGAATTTCTGAAATTTGAAATGTCGATGTAGCACTGGCTGTTAGTGCTATATTTATTTGTCTGCAACGTTATAAAGGGTTATTGCATCATAGAGGTTACAGTATCTAAGATTACTGTGACTAAACAATTATTTATAGTATTTATTTGATATTAATTGTTAATAACTGGAAATTACCATTATAGGCATGCATGTTATGTGTGTGTGTGTATTTGAAGACTTAATCTTATGGTTTAACTGTTCAAGTAGTTGTTAGCTGAAGGATGGAATGATATAGTTTAGCATTAAAATGAGCAAAAAGATACATTTCTGCAAGTAGGAATTAGGAAATCACTTTGAAGTTTGAACTATGAACTGTGGAATATTAGTCTATCGCTATTAACCTCCCTGTATGCATTCAAACTTACCATGAAAGGTAGCAAACATTTGCACTCCAAAGTAGGGTACTCCATAATAGGTGCCGTGCTCGTGTTGGCAAAATATAGGACACAAGTTGGACACCAAAATGTAGATGGACACTCCAAATTTTGGTGCCATACCCATTCCCCATGCCCACTTAGCATCACATCGTATCTGAATCTGTAGAACATAACATGACAGCTTAGCCCGATTGGTTTTAATAATTTTCATGGACATGCAAACATAAGAGCAGCAAATGGACAATGCTGGCAAATGGATCGATAAGACGGAGCCAGCAATTAAGATCTTAAGGATTAGATTCTGGTACTCGAGGACAGGCAACAACTCGACCAGAGTTATTTACTTGGCGTTGCTCGGAAGGTGTTTTAGGTGCAAAGGATAGCTGCTGGTGCTTGAGGACAGCCACAAAATTGACAATAGTTAGAAGTTACTGGAAAGCATTGAAGTTTGCTGGCATGAAAACTTATCATGCTAAGCTAATCTAATCTAATATAAGCTACATAGAGTTTCTGAGGTGATTTATGGTACTGTAATTTCCCTTTTAAAGGAATCTGAGTCATCTGACCATGTAATTTCCCTTTTAAGAGAAGCCGACCATGTAATTTCCCTTTTTAAGGGAAGCGGACAGTGTGGGTGCCTTAGAGTTGAGAGGTACTATTAGCTGAAGGATTTGCAGCTGCATTTATCAGTGGCCTTGCATACAACTACTGGAAAACATCAACTTGGGTAGCAGGATACAGTGATGGAGCTGGGTTAATGAAAGCATGTGTAGAGTTTCAAACATGAGTACCAAAAATCAAGCTATAGGGACTGCCAAGGGGGTGGTCCAGTGATAACACTGGTAATGCAGGGGATGAGTGGGTGTGGGTTCGATTCCCAACCCGGGAAAAACAAAATTGGGAATGGGAGGGGGTCCTGGTGCTAGTAGCCCAGGACATAGATGGTCATTAATGATTGGCCTTATCTCAAAAAAAAGAAAGTAAAAGATATTTAAAAAAAAACAATCCGAGTCTTCTAAGCAAATTATGTTGAAACAAAAGCTCTGTGCTAGTTGTGTCTCTTGTATTTTTGAGGCCCATTAATCTAGACTTATAGGGATCTTGAAAGGTAAATAGCCAATTAGTGCTTCTGCTTTACAAGTCATAAGCTTCATTTATTTTTTATTTTTGTACATGTAGAAATTTATATTTTCTTGCTCTCTCCTTACTTTCTTACCTTGTCTTGCAGTTATTAAGCTTCTTATCGAAGATTCCATCTCTAAGGCTGATTGTGGTATGAAAATTCCATCAATAGTACTCTTTTGCTATGACAAGATGGGAATTATTTGCTACAAACTTTCTGAATATGTAATTTATCTTTTATCTTGATAATAGGTAGTTGGAGGAGTTGATGAGAACATTCCATCAGTTCCTTCTACCACTGGTGTGGAGATTATTACTTACTCAAAGCTACATGATCAAGTAAGCATAGTCAATTGGCTTAGTTAAATTCTCGCTGTTCTTTCCAAACGACTGTTATGTTGAATGAACTTGGGAGGGCAAAGATCACACCTTATCATTCAAACCCTTATTTCCATTTTTATATTTTAGCCTTTAAAATTGCAAGTACATGCTGTTATTTAATTGTTTTTCTCCTAAATGGTGTTCTGCAATCATTTAGGGCCACAGTAATCTTCAGCCCTTCCACCCTCCAAAACCTGAAGATATTGCAACTATTTGCTATACAAGTGGCACAACCGGCACACCGAAGGTATTGCTTTTACATTGTTGGTTTTATAAGGTTGTTCTGACTGAGAAAACAAACATTTTGGTAATTTCTTTCAGGGTGCTGTACTGAGTCATGCCAATATGGTTGCAAATGTTGCTGGGTCTAGCCTAAGCATCAAATTTTACCCATCTGATGTGTGAGTGGTTTTTAGTAATAACATTCTTTTACATCCATTGCACCTTTTAATTTTTCATGCACACAATTCATAAGTAATCATTTCAGGTATATATCCTATCTTCCTTTGGCACATATCTATGAAAGGTCCAACCAAATTGCATTGGCACACTTTGGAGTCGCTATTGGGTTCTACCAGGGGGTGCGATTTTTTAATAAACATTTCATTTTGTCCTTGTTGTTTAATAAACTACTGAAAATATGCTTATAAAAAATTCTGACTTATAATTGGCTTGTTTCATACCTTTAGGTTTGACCAGAAATTGGATGTGCTAATCCATGGTGTATATATTGGGAAAAGTCTGTAGGGTTTAGGTGACAATATTTGTATGAATTTGTATCATGAGATGAACCTTAAGTAGAAATACTAAATATTTATGTCCTCTCTTCTAATTTGAAGAAAACAATGTTAATTAATTCTCCACGAAGATATCCTTCTTTGTTCACCTTATAAAAGGATCATTTACGTCAGAAGGCTGGTTTATCATCTGATAAGAATGTATATTTTTTTTTCTTTCAAATTGTTAACTTATCACTGGTTACCATTTGATCCCAGGATAACTTAAAATTGATGGATGATATGGCTGTTCTACGACCCACTCTTTTTGCCAGTGTTCCCCGATTGTACAACCGAATTTATGCTGGGTAATTAATGGGTACATGATTTCATTTTTTTTACTGTTATATACAATCAAACATTTTCCTGGTAATTTTTATGTAGCATTACGAATGCCGTCAAGCAATCTGGAGGTCTGAGGCAGAGATTATTCAATACCGCCTACAATGCCAAGATGCAAGCAATATCAAATGGTAACAAGCGTTATCATCTGTTTCATGGAAAATCAGATTATTTGTTTCTCCTGTTTATTTATACTCACAATATTATAAGGTACTATTGTGAATGTCTATATTTTTGTCATACAAATTAATGCAATTCCTATAGCAAATTGTATCATCTTACCTCTTCGTCTAGACTCTTTATAGTCTATGGAAAATTGGAGGGTGCTCCTTGGTTGCATGAACTTAGGCTACATTGCCAAAGGGTAGATTTTCCTACTCGCCAACTGGAGTCCATCCAGTGCTTATGACATGGCTCTCTCATGCTCATAAGTCTATGGCAATATAGAGGGTTGACGTCAAGTTGATGGCCAGTCATAAAAACTGTGTCAATTCTGTAATGGAGCATTCTTATGCTCTTAACCAACTCCATTCTGATGGTAGAAGACTCCTGTCAATTCTTTAATGCAGCATTCTTATGCTCTATTGTCTGTTGGGAAAGAAACGCGGAAACCTTTCCCCAAACTAGAGAGTACCTACGAGAGAACCGAGCAAACAACGCACAAACCAAAACACCAAACACAATCACGCAGACACAGAAAATTTTTGACGTGGAAAAAACTTGCGGGAAAAACCACGGGACGATCGGAGTCCAACCCTGAGAAGCCTCCACTAATGAAATAGAAGAATTACACCCTCTACAAACTTCTCCCGATCCAAATCGGATCCCCACAACACTTGGAAGCAAGAACAATGATTACAAGGCTACGAAGAACAAGAACGACGAGTAGAGATTACCCGAATCCGATTCTCCTTCGAAAAACACCTTCAATCCTCCGTCTTCTCTTCCAAAGTTGTAATGGCACTCTTGCCTCCTTCCTCTCTCTCCTCTTGTTGTGTTCTACAATTGTGTCACGTACTGATTAGGGTTTGGAAATCCCAACTTAACTCCCTAATCCCGCAACAAACCAGGACCGTTAGATTAGATCCAATGGTGAAAAATCACCTAGATTTCCACCTCAGCCCCGACGACACAGAGTTCGGCCAGAACTCTGTGTCGGGCAAACAGAACCTACCAGCGACATTCTGGAATGGCCAGACCGAGTTCGGCCAGAACTCGGCCTGAGACCGAGTTTGGCCCGAACTCGGTGGCCCAGTTCCAGAACCTCCTTTTTGTTAGCAGCAGAAGCAGCAACTCCTCGTTGCCTACTTCCCGAGCTTCTTCGACATCGAACGGCGCTCGTCGCACTCCGGGATCTTCTCTACATAGGTTGGGAACCCCACCCACTCCAACAAATCTCCCCCTTCACAACTATGGAGAGGATATCGTCATCCCGACGATCTGCCTGCAGTACTCAAACTTCCCCTTTGGTAGAATCTTCGTGAACATATCAGCCCCGTTGTCATCTGTATGAACCTTCTCAAGCTCCGCGTCCTTCTTCTCAATCACATCCCGTATCCAATGATACCGAGTCTCGATGTGTTTGGACCGGCTATGAAACGTCTGATTCTTCACAAGGTGTATAGCACTCTGACTGTCGCAAAGCAAAGTATACTGCTCTTGCTTCAGTCCCATTTCCTGCAACAGCTTCTTCATCCACAGCAACTCCTTGCAAGCCTCCGTCGCTGCAATGTACTCTGCCTCTGTCGTTGACAAGGCAACACACTTCTGCAATCGCGACTGCCACGACACCGCTCCTCCCGCAAACATCATCACGTAGTCCGAAGTCGATCGCCTCGTGTCTACATCTCCAGCCATATCAGCGTCGGTATACCCAACCAGCTTCGGCTCGTCACCACCAAAGGAAAGTCTCCAACCCGCAGTGCCCTGAAGATATCGTAGAATCCACTTGACCGCACTCCAATGTACCCTTCCAGGATTTGAAAGATACCTGCTAACCGTACCAACTGCATGAGCAATATCGGACCTCGTACACACCATGGCATACATAAGGCTTCCCACAGCTGAGGCGTATGGAACCCGCTCCATATCTTCCTTTTCGTCCTCGGTAGATGGACACTGCTCCTCAGTGAGCTTAAAGTGAGCCGCAAGGGGGCAACTCACTTTCTTCGACCCGTCCATACCGAAACGCTGAAGTACCCGGTGAATGTACTTCGTTTGGGACAAGTGTAGCAGCTTGGACTCTCTCTCTCGGCTGATCTCCATCCCAAGAATAGTCTTCGCAGCGCCCAAATTCTTCATAGAGAAGGCTGCGCCCAGTTGGCGCTTCAGCTCCGCTATCCTAGTGGCATTCCGACCCACTAATAGCATATCATCAACATAGAGCAACAAAATGATGAAATCATCATCGGCAAAATACCTCACAAATACACAGTGGTCCGACGTCGTCCGTGCATAACCATGCTCCCCCATAAACGACTCGAACTTCCTGTACCACTGCCTCGGAGCCTGCTTCAGACCATACAAGCTCTTCCTCAACCGGCAGACCAAATGTGACTTGTCCTTCTCACAGAACCCCTCTGGCTGCTCCATGTACAACTCCTTCTCAAGATCACCGTGGAGGAATGCCGTCTTCACATCCATCTGCTCGACCTCCAAGTCGAGACTGGCTGCTAATGCTAGCACCACCCGAATAGACGAATGCTTGACGACAGGCGAAAAGATCTCATCATAATCCACGCCTTTCCGCTGACCGTAGCCTTTGACTACCAGCCTCGCTTTGTATCGAGGGCGAGTAGCATCATCCGTCTGCTTCACTCTAAACACCCATCGATTCTTCAAAGCCTTCTTGTCCTTTGGCAACCGCACCAGCTCATAAGTGGAATTAGTGTGCAAGGAACTCATCTCCTCCTGCATGGCCTCCATCCACTCCTGCCTGTGTTCGTCTTCCATAGCCTCTGCAAAACTTTCGGGCTCTCCCCCGTCAGTCAATAGCACATACTCATCCGGTGAGTATCTCGTAGATGGTCGACGATCCCTGTCACTCCTCCTCAAAGGAACCACTGGTGCTGGCTGTATACCAACAGCCTCCTCCCCTTCAGGAACTGCCTCTCCGGCATGCTCATCCTCCTGAGGGACACCCTGACTACCATCAGTAGGCTGATGATCAAGGTTGGGAGCTACTCCATGTACTGGCTCCCCCATAACTGGATCCTCTGCGATGTCCTCTGGAAACTGCTCGAAGCGAAATGACTCTAACTCAGGCAATTCCTCAGCCTCAGAAGGCGTCTCGGAATCCTGAGTGTTGGTCATGGTCTGATCCTCGACGAACACCACGTCCCTGCTTCTGTAGAGCTTTCTTCCCACCGGGTCGTAGAGTCTATAGCCAAACTCATCCCGACCGTAGCCGACAAAGACGCATCTCCTCGTCTTCGGCTCAAGTTTGGTCCTCTCGTCCTTCGGTACATGCACGAAGGCCTTACAACCAAACGCCCGCAGGTGATTGTATGACGGCTCTTTGCCGTACCATACTTTGTCAGGCACATCACCCTGCAAAGGAGCACTAGGAGACAAATTAATAACATAAGCAGCTGTAAGAAGAGCCTCACCCCAATAACTGTCCGGCAAGTTTGCTTCTAACAGCAAACACCGCACCCTCTCCATCAGTGTCCTGTTCATGCGCTCCGCTACACCATTGAGCTGAGGTGTCTTTGGCGGAGTCTTCTGGGGTCGTATCCCCTGCTCTCTGCAATAAGCATCAAAGGGACCGATGTATTCGCCGCCATTGTCGGACCGAACACATAATAACTTCTTGCCCGTCTCTCTTTCAACAGAGGCCTGAAACTCTTTGAAAGTAGGCAGCACCTGATCCTTGGTCTTTAAGGCATAGACCCAAACCTTCCTGGAACAGTCATCGATAAAGGTTACAAAGTAAGAAGCACCACCAAGAGATTTTACCTTCATAGGACCGCAGACATCCGAGTGAATCAACTCGAGCAACGCCGGCTTCCTTGAACTTGGGTGACTTTGGAAAGACACCCTATTTTGCTTTCCAGCTAAACAGTGCGTGCACTTCTCCAACTTTGTAGACTTGAGCCCCGGAATCACCTTCCTGTTCACCAAGTAGCTCATCCCCTTCTCGCTGATATGGCCGAGCCGCCTGTGCCACAACTCGGTAGACGCATCACTGACTGCGTTCACCTCCTGTGCCCCATGTGCGCTCCCCTCCATATAGTAGAGACCGGACTTCTTGCTTCCTCTGGCAATCACCATCGAACCTCTGGAAAGCTTCCACTGACTATTTCCGAAGAGACTGAAGAATCCCTCGTCATCCAACCTTCCAACCGACACCAGGTTGAAACGGATATCAGGGACATGACGAACATCTTTGAGAACAAGAACTGCACCCGTCTTCGTTCTCAAATGCACATCTCTAACGGCAACCGCCTTCGACACATCTCCATTGTCCATCTTCAACACTCCACAGTCGCCTGTTGTGTAAGTGACAAATAGTGCCCTGTTGTGAGATACATGTGATGAAGCCCCTGAGTCCACCAGCCAAGAATTGTCATCGCAGGCGAGGTTAGTAATGACCTCATCACCTACGACGATCACATCGTCTCCATGCATCGAGGCCGCCGATGTAGTGTTCTCTTCTTGCTTTTCCTTGTCGCCCTTCTTCTCTCTCTTCCAAGCGAAACAATTCCGCTTGATGTGGCCCTTCTTACCACAATGGTAACACTCCGAGTCCTCGTACCGACCTTTGGACTTCCTCCTGCTCTTGTCTCTGCCACCACCTGGACCCCTACTTTTGCCCCTTCCGCGGCTCTCTGAAACCAATGCCTCTGAGTGGTGGGATGTGGATGAAGTGCCCTGAGAACGTCTCCGCATCTCTTCATTCAGCACCCCGCTCTTGGCAAACTCCAGACTGACCACGTCCTCTGGAACAGAAGCGATCATAGATACTCGTACGGTCTCCCACGAGTCTGGCAATGTACACAGCAGCCATAGTCCCTGAACTTCGTCGTCGAACTTGACTCCCATTGAAGACAGCTGGTCAACCACGCCCTGGAAATCACTCAAGTGATCCGTAATAGACGCCCCATCTTTGTACCGCAGATCCATCATCGTCCGGATCAGGAACAACTTGTTTACCCCGGTCTTCTTCGCGTACAGAGATTCCAGCTTATCCCATAACGTCTTCGCGTGCTCAATATTGGCAACGTGGTTGTACACGTTCTCGTCAACGAACTGCCTGATGTATCCGCACACCTGTATATGCTCGAATTTCCAGTCCTCCTCGGATTTATTACTGGGCTTCTCGGATGCAAATACGGGCAGATGCAGCTTCTTGACAAACAGCAAATCTTTCATCTTGCTCCGCCAATAGTGATAGTTGGTGCCGTTCAGATTCACTATGCGCACCGGTTTCGCGTCCATCTCTCCTCTCTAGTTTCTGTCAACTCCTGACACCCTTCTGAATTCCAGAACCTGGCTCTGATACCTCTCTGTTGGGAAAGAAATGCGGAAACCTTTCCCCAAACTAGAGAGTACCTGCGAGAGAACCGAGCAAATAACGCACAAACCAAAACACCAAACACAATCACGCAGACACAGAGAATTTTTGACGTAGAAAAAACTTGCGGAAAAAACCACGGGACGATCGGAGTCCAACCCTGAGAAGCCTCCACTAATGAAATAGAAGAATTACACCCTCTACAAACTTTTTCCGATCCAAATCGGATCCCCACAACACTTGGAAGCAAGAACAATGATTACAAGGCTACGAAGAACAAGAACGACAAGTAGAGATTACCCGAATCCGATTCTCCTTCGAAAAACACCTTCAATCCTCCGTCTTCTCTTCCAAAGTTGTAATGGCACTCTTGCCTCCTTCCTCTCTCTCCTCTTATTGTGTTCTACAATTGTGTCACGTACTGATTAGGGTTTGGAAATTCCAACTTAACTCCCTAATCCCGCAACAAACCTGGACCGTTAGATTAGATCCAATGGTGAAAAATCACCCAGATTTCCGTCTCAGCCCCGACGACACAGAGTTCGGCCAGAACTCTGTGTCGGGCAAACAGAACCTACTAGCGACATTCTGGAATGGCCAGACCGAGTTCGGCCAGAACTCGGCCTGGGACCGAGTTCGGCCCGAACTCGGTGGCCCAGTTCCAGAACCTCCTTTTTGTTAGCAGCAGCAGCAGCAACTCCTCGTTGCCTACTTCCCGAGCTTCTTCGACATCGAACGGCGCTCGTCGCACTCCGGGATCTTCTCCACATAGGTTGGGAACCCCACCCACTCCAACATTGCCGACCCGTTCTGATGACAGAAGGCTTGTATAATGATGATGTTTATAAGGTACTATGATAGCTCATCTTCCGATTTCTGATTGCAATGCCACAAGATCTCATATAAATATGATATAATGACTTTCTTGTATCCAGTGTACTAGTTCATATGAAACTATGATGGGAAATGTTGAAGTTAATACAAAAATCCTTAGTTTTTAGCAAGTATTTGTTTCTATTTATGGTCCTGAGAAATTGTCTCCTAATCTGGCATATTGTTATCATTGTTGACAATCTCATAATCTCAGGACAGGTTGTTCTTTCATAGTGTATCATTCTATTGGGTCATCATTTCCCCGGCGCTTAGGTAGATTCTAATTTCTTGGCAAGTAAATCAATGCACTTCTTTCTTTACAAGTAACTTGGTACTTTTTTCTAATTTAAGAGTCAAGGCAAGATGTCAGGATTTGTTCCATGTCTTTGCTGTTAACTTGGGATGAAGTCTATGTTGTTGTTGTTTGGGTGAGACTACTTCAATCCTACTTTTCATGTTTGATTGTAATGGTCATTGGCTGTATCATTTGATGTTTAAGAAATGCCCATAGTCACAATGCACACATGGGATGGATGTGATTCCTTTAGTCTCTAACTTATCTGTACCATAGTGGATGTGATCCCTATTGCATATCTTCTTTTGCCTTTCCATGTAGACTCTTCATACTTTAGGGAACTGGATTATCGCTTCTTGGTTGCTTGAACTTGATCTTCTACTTCCCCAACTATTTGGATTTTTTTTGATTTGCTACAATGCTCTGTTTTGTCTCTCCATTAACAACAACCAGGGATGGGCCATCTTAGCAGCAGCAGCAGCTTCAGTTTTCCTTTATATAGTTTATGTGTTCCCTATTATTTGCCATTTTCTTTAAAAGTTAACAAGTCGTGGCCAAGATGGGAAGTTAATGGATTACAATTTTGAGGTCTTGGGTCCGATTCTTGCCAAATTTTGTTCTTTTAGGTCTATCTACCCCTCCCCCCCCCAAAAAAAAACACCCCCCCCTCCATAGTTTGCAATATCAGCCAATACCGCCAACACCGATCTTATACGGTCGATACCGATACGGTTTGACAATTGTATGTCAAAACAACATTTATGAACGGTGGGTTGAAAAAGATGATCTTTATGAGACAATCCGAAGGTTTTATGGAGTATGGCAAAGAGGACCACGTATGTGAGCTCAAGTTGTCTCTATATGGGGTTGAAGCAATCTCCTCAGCATTGGTACAAGCGCTTCAACTTGTTCATGCTAAAGACCAATTTCTTCCGATGTGGGTATGGCAAGTGTGTCTACTCAAGGAGGCTGAAGGATATCAATATATCTCCTTTTATATGCTGATGACGTGTTGATTACTTCCAAAAGTATGGCGAAGATAAGGACACTCAAAGCTTTATTGAGTGCAAATTTTGACATGAAGGATTTAAGTGGAGCAAGAAAAATCCTTGCGATGAAAATTCATCGAGACAAGAAGGCTTAAAAGCTTTGGCTAGAAAGGAAATATATACTATATTGTGAAGGTGCGGGACAGATTCAGCATGAAGGATTCTAGATAGGTGAGCACCATGATCACCGATTATTTCAAATTATTCTCCTAGAAATGTCCAAAATCATAGGAGAAGGTAAAGATGTTTTCAGTTCCATATGCGATTGCGGTAGGATCATTCATGTATGCTATGGTGTGCACCCGTTTTGATTTATTGTGTGTTGTCAGTTTGGTGAGCCGATACGTGTCGAATTCATGGAGGCTTCATTAGGAGGCTGTAAAGTGGATACTTCATCTTAAGGACTCTAAAGATATCGGTTTATTGTTTCACAAGTCAGAACACGGATTGAACTAGTTGCATGGGTATATTGATTATGTTAGAGACTTGGATAATAAATATTTGCAGATTATATAGTAAGCATAGTTTGCGGTATCGGCCGATACAGCCAATACCAATATTGTTTGGCATGTCCTGATCCGACACCGATCGATATCGATACCGACATTGGGGGTCTCTTTTTCTATCAATTCGGCAAAGAAAATTGAATGAAAAAGACCAATCAATAAGGTTGTAAAAGTATGTAAAAAAAAAAAAACTCATCTATCACAGGTAAACCAATCGATAAAGGTGACTACTATTTTATTTAATTCCAAATTTACTAAGAAACAACATAGTAAATACTTAAAATTATGCATAAATATATAAAATATTTTTTTCTAAAAATTTAATAATATATTAATAACTATTTGTTTTTTGATAACAAAAAAACTTCGATATGAAATCGTCGGTACTGTCGATACCGTCGATCCCGATGCTCGTAGGAAGGGTCCGATATCGATACTGCGAACCTTGATTGTTAGCCGGAAGTCGACATTTCAGGATATCGTAGCGCTTTCCAATACGGAGTTAGAATATGTGGCTACACTCGAGGCATCGAAGGAGCTCTTGTTAGCGAGTTTGGGTTTGGAAAAATACAAGTTCTAATGTTTTGTGACAGTCAAAGCACGATTCATCTAGCAAAGAATTCAATATACCACAATCAAACAAAACACATTGACGTGTGGTATCACAAGATATCAGAGTGGTACAACAAAGATATTTATCTTTTGAAGATTGATACTAAGGTGGAGGTGGACTCGACAGACATGCTAATACAAGTGAAGTGATCCCTATGGAGAAGTTTAAGACCTTCTTGACTTCTATTCAAGTGCTCCAGTTAGAGGAAGGTTCTCGGCCTCGGTAGGAAGGTCGTGGTAGTTTCGTGGTTATGGCTAAAGACCGTGTCAGCAGCCATATTCAGTCTTGGACAAAACTCTAGCAGTGATTAGTTTCGCGATTCTAGCTAAAGTCTGTGTCAGTGGGAAGAAACCAAAAGGGAGCTAAAGTTAAAGAGCACGGAGTATCAACAACATTCTCATGAGGTATCTAGTTGAACAACAAGTCAATGTAAAGATTATTGTATATCACTAATGTTCAACTGTGGAGTGCTAGCGCGACATCCAACGAAGGAGAAGCCTGAGAGGAGTCGAAGCAATGATACGGGACTCAAAGGAGCCAAGAGTATCAAGGTGGTTCATCTAGTGAAGTGCGTTTCCATTCTAGCAAGTTTGGGTATAATTTTGTGCTCACTAAGCGTACATGCAGTATATCGTTGGCTTAGATTCATGTTGAAAATGAGAACGGTTTAGATTTGAGGAGCTAGGTTCGACGTTCTAGATTGCCCCCGACTTTGGAAAGGTTGGGGATCCTATTTAAGGGTGTGCTTGAGCCCTAGGACCAGTAGACTTGAAGTTTAAGGAGGATTTTCAAGAGAGAGGTCTTGAAGGCTATTAAGGTAATCTAGAGCATTGAATTAAAAAGCGCGCCTAGGCGCAAGGCGCAGCGAGGCGCAGGGACAGCGCCTAGGAACAAGCTAGGCGCACCACCTTAAAAAAGCGCGCGCCTAGTGTAGAAAGGCGCAGGCTCCAGGCGCTCAACAAGGCGCGCCTAGGCGTAAAGTTACTATATATATATATATATATATATATATATATATATATATAAGCCTTCTATATACATGTTATATAGTTTATGGACTTTATTGGAAAGTATAGAAATTATTGTCATTAATATTATTGTGGATTTTAGATTGTTTTCTAAATTAGAATGTACTTCTATATTTAAAGGCTTATATATATGTGGTTTGTATATTATATGTATATAGTTTGGGTTATTTATATCTAATGGGCTTTTAGATTGTTATATATATATATATATATATATATATATATATATATATATATATATAATAATTTTGTGCCTATAATTAGTGATATTTTCAAGGAATTTGGACTTCTATGTAGTTAAGTTTTTAAATGTAGATATTTTTTACATATAAAGAAAAAAGTGCGCCTAGCTTTCAAAAGGCGCGCCTTGAGCCTCGCGCCTAGCGCCTCAGGCTCCAGGAACCTTTGCGCCTTGGTGCGCCTTTCGCCTTTTAAAACTATGATCTAGAGAGAGGTTGAAGGAGAGGTTGTTGGAGATATCATAAGGAAAGAGTTTTGCATTACGGTTTGTGTGTAATCCTTGTAAGATTTTCTCTCTTGTTGATTCAATAAAGTTATTTTTCTCCTTGGTCCGTGGAGTAGGTCAAGCTTAACTAAACCACGTTAATTATTGTGTGTTTGTTATTGGTTGCTATTGTTCGGATTATTGTGTCTTGTTATTCTCGTCGTCATCGTAAGGTTATTTGTTTGGGAGCTTCCAATCGCGTGTCACACAACAATTTTTTTCAGCTCATATAAGAGATTTCCTAGAGGAAACAATACAGTAGAACTAATTAAAACTTCCAGGCATGTCGCTTTTTCCTTGCATAGGAATTTATGAAATAGTTTTGATTAAGCTTGAAAACATGCCTTCATTTTATGGATTATTTCATTATGTTCGAAAATGCTATACATTGTTATACTTTCTTACATTCCAGGTGCTATTCAACATAAATCCATTAGTAATTTGAGCATTTATTAATTCTTGTTAACGTGCCATTTATTTGCAGGTAAGAGTCCATCTCCCTTGTGGGACAAACTAGTATTCAACAAAATCAAAGAGAGACTAGGGGGACGAGTACGGTTTATGTCCTCAGGTGCCTCTCCATTGTCTCCAGATGTCATGGACTTTTTGAAAGTGTAAGTTTGTTTCTTCTCTTGGGGGATGAGTACGGATCATGTGTCACTGTTTATGTAATATGTACATATTTTGCTGATAAAAAAATATATGTACATATTTTTTCCCATTGATTTCTATTTCTTTTATTTCAATTAAGAGAGCCATATAACGTATTTCAGATGCTTTGGTGGTCGAGTTATGGAAGGTTATGGAATGACAGAAACATCTTGTGTTATAAGTACAATGGATGAGGACGACAATTTAACTGGTCATGTTGGCTCTCCGAATCCTGCTTGTGGTGAGCTTGCTCTGTTGGATTGAACTGGCAAATAGTCCTATGTCATCCGTAATCACTGTTTTGCATGTTGGATAATTTCATTTTTACCTATGGAATTATGGATACTGATCCTCATATTTTCATTTTATGGCTGAAGAATGCCTCATAAGCTTGACTAATTGAAGAGTTGAAGAAGAATGGTTAAAATATCTTTTAGTTCTCACTGTTTTTGTATCACCTTCACGATATGTGGTTCATATTTCAAATGAGTTAAGAAGTAAAGCAGTAGGATGCAAGGAGGATCCTTAGCCAAGAATGAGTATTTGGATGTCCAGAAAGCTGAGGATATGTCACATAACAACAACGGTTACCTGTATGATTACGTTGAAAGCCTGCTGCATAGTATGAGTATGATATCAGGTAGGAATATATTAGATAATTGTGGGAAGTTTTAGAGTCATTCCATGATTCCTCAGCAATATAGTATACATTGCCGAGTTTATTTACATTCCAGCATTTGCAGGTTGAATTCAAATCATGCAGTATCTGATGTGCCAAGTTTAAATAGGAATGTTAGTTTTCTCATCCCATAACAAGTGCAGTTGCTGCCACATTAGACCTTGAGTTTCCTGTTTTACGGATTCTCATAGCTTACAACTTTTTTCCTTATTCTCAAAGCTGGAAAAATGAATAAGGGTATCTACTTGTTATTTGCTTGTAATTCATTGGATACTGCTATCCTGAGGTGTTATAGTCATCTATGATAGATAACACCATCTGATTATTGCTATTTGCTCCGCCTTATGGTACTTATTTTTATATAAATGCATGTCACCCCCACCTCCACCAAAAAAAAAAAACTCCACCCCACCCATCTAGATCAAACTTTGTTTATGCTGCTGACAATCATTCATTCTAGACTTATGGACTTGTCTATTTGTCTGGTAAAATACAAAATGTTATCACTTTGTGGTACCATCGACTGTTTGATCCTGATTCTTCTTTATACCAGTTGATTTTGTGTTTTTTTAATGTACTTTTAAGTCTGGCTAAGATATTTCATCTCATATCAGTAGACCATACTGCAAGCAAAAGTAAAAAAAACTAATGCCTCTTGTTCTTTAAGTTTCTCTATCGCTATTTGTGGCATAAAATCATGTATGGATGAATTTTTGGTTCAACCTTCATTTGCTTCCTTTTGCAGAAATCAAGCTTGTGGATGTTCCTGAAATGAATTACACATCTGATGACCAACCTTACCCTCGCGGTGAAATTTGTGTCAGGGGTCCTATAATTTTCCAAGGTTACTATAAAGATGATGTACAGACGTAAGTATTTTTTTCTCAAACTTTTTGCAGTTTCATATGTAATTGGAGTTGTTTTAATCGAAACTGATTGTATTAATAGGAAAGAGGTAATTGATGAGGACGGGTGGCTTCACACAGGAGATATAGGTTTATGGTTACCTTGCGGCCGCCTAAAGATCATTGATAGGTAAACTTCTACTCCTGTTTCTTTTCATTATAACCAATTTTGTTTTCCTTTCTTATTGTTGGAAACTTCCTCCTCCTAGCCAGCATCCTTCTTATTATTTAATATAAAATTACTGAATGATAAGGACGTACAGGACACCAATTTATTCATCTTATTTGTGATGCTTGGTTGGCAAACGTGCATATTTGGTCAATCATAATCATTCAATTCTGAAATTTAAGGAGGGCCTTTGCAAATTCATTAAATTCAGATGCTATAAGAAACAAATAGAAGGAACACAAAACAAATTTTATGGTTTCAAAAATGATACAATTGAATAGTAGTATCTTCTTAAGTCTTAACTGAATTGTCATATAGAATCCTTCGCAGACTAGTACTGATTATTCTAGAAAGCTTAAATTGACTTTATAGACTGAGATGCATACACTTATTCTGAAGTACATTAGAAGACTCTCTTTTGGTGCAATTAAAATATTTTGAAGTGAATTTATAACAAAATAGCTACGATACATACATATCTAATTCAGTTTGTAACGCCCAAAATCTGCTGAACCTAATTTTGGAATTAGCGATCATGCAGTGGCATTTCAAGAGATGAAGTTAGTATGTTATGCCATCGTTTTGATGTTTAAGGATTTCTTTCTTTATCCTTTATTGTGATGTCTTCATATTTGGTTTTGCTTTGTCAAGGAGGTTTAGTTGCCTCTTCCCACAAGTTGGGTACTTCAGTGTATGTTATCACTTATTTGCAACTTTCTCCTGTCATTTCTAGCATATAGACTAAAGAGATTTAGAGACGGCTGCCAATATGAATAGTTTTTTTTTTTTTTAAGTGTGTATACAACACAAGATATTTATGCGTTTGCATAACTGCACTCGTTATATATTAATATGGCATTTGACCTCAAGTCGGATGTTGTTTTATAAGGGGCATATGCTTTTGAGATAACTTGTTATTTGAGTGGTTTTGCATGCATAACTCACTCTGGATGATTTGTACCTGTATACTGTATTTTTAACACCTCACAAGTGCATATTTATATATGCATTATATGTCAGAGTCATTTCCAAGTGAAGGCTTGAAAGATGACTATGTGTATGATTTCTGGTTTTTCTTCTAAGGCTGTCTTTCGCAATGTATTGTAGGAAAAAGAACATTTTTAAGTTGTCTCAAGGTGAATATATAGCTCCTGAGAAGATTGAGAATGTGTATGCCAATTGCCAATTTGTTGCTCAGTGCTTTGTCTATGGTAAGTTCCTGATCATTATCAAGTTACTACTGAACCATATTCTATGCATATTGATCAGTTTGCTTTTGGGAACAGGTGATAGCTTCAACTCCTGTTTAGTAGCAGTTGTTGCAGTTGAGCCAGAAGTATTAAGAGCCTGGGCTGCATCTGAAGGAATCAAGGTGATTTAATATTCTTATCGTAACTGCTGCTATTGATCTTTTCTTGGGGTTCAGCAACAACACACACTAGGACATGATGATGGAAAACATTTTAGTGTAGGGAGAGTAAATTTGTGCTGGTTTTGGTATATTCTGCGTCAAAAGATTTCTAGCAAAATAGTATTCCCTGGGATTTTCACGTGTTTTTCTTTTTCTCGACTACATGAATGATAGCAAAGGCCATCGATTATAGACCAATAAGTTTCCCAAATTACTATTTCTCGATAATGTATGTCATTGCCAAATGTAGCCTGAATTTGAGCTATGGTTAATAATCCTATTGCCGGCTCTACATAAGGCATTCATCAGTTAGAGAAACTGTCAACTGCATTAGATCTTCCCATAAAATCGTCTTCGTGTAATAGTTTCTTCAAATTTTATCTGCAGTATGAAGATCTGAGACACGTGTGTGCCAATCCAAGAGCTAGAGCTGCTGTCCTTGATGAAATGGATTCTGCCGGAAAGCAAGCTCAGGTGAAAATTCATCCTGCTGATGAGAATTGGCGAAAATGAATACGACTTTCAAAGCGTATTCAGGAAATAATGTGGAATGTGTTGATCATTTTGTTTCTGGTATAATCAGCTGAGGGGATTTGAGTTTGCAAAAGCTGTCACCTTAGTTTTGGAACCGTTCACTTTGGAAAATGGTCTTTTGACTCCAACATTTAAGGTCAAGTCCCGCAACTGATATTCATTCTTTTTCTGGAGCACTGCTCTTCTTTGATCCGTAAGAATTGACTGCCAAGCTTTTCACATTTCCCAGGTAAAGAGACCTCAAGCAAAGGCATATTTTGCAAAGGCTATTGCAGATATGTATGCCGAGCTATCGACATCCGATCCCTCACCACTGTAACCTGCAGAAGCCGATGATTGTGAAAAGAGCAGCAGAAAGTGATATAAAATATATGCCCCTTAGATACAGGGTCACTCGCCGACGACCCACTCATTCATCAAGTTGGAATTGAAACTGTTGAATGTATGTATTTTTAGAAATCAGTGTCTTATGTGGACTGTGATAATGTTCACCACGATCATACTTTTTAATGATGTCAGCCGTACAACGAGTAGCAAATATTGATGAGCTTTGCTATGCCTACAACCAAATTTTACAACTCCCCTACAACTGGACACGTGTCGGACTTCGATTGGAGGAGGAAAAAAAATAGTGGGGCCGGGTGGAGCCCATGTAGCAGGGGGGGGCGAGAGTGGTGGTGGGACCCGGTGGGACCCATGTGTAAGGGGTGGGAGAGAGTAGTTGTAAGAAGGTTGTAAAAATTTGGTAGTAAACTTAGCATTTTCCAATATGAGCTTTGCTATGCCTACAACCAAATTTTACAACTCCCCTACAACTGGACACGTGTCGGACTTCGATTGGAGGAGGAAAAAAAATAGTGGGGCCGGGTGGAGCCCATGTAGCAGGGGGGGCGAGAGTGGTGGTGGGACCCGGTGGGACCCATGTGTAAGGGGTGGGAGAGAGTAGTTGTAAGAAGGTTGTAAAAATTTGGTAGTAAACTTAGCATTTTCCAATATGAGCTTTGCTATGCCTACAACCAAATTTTACAACTCCCCTACAACTGGACACGTGTCGGACTTCGATTGGAGGAGGAAAAAAAATAGTGGGGCCGGGTGGAGCCCATGTAGCAGGGGGGGCGAGAGTGGTGGTGGGACCCATGTGTAAGGGGTGGGAGAGAGTAGTTGTAAGAAGGTTGTAAAAATTTGGTAGTAAACTTAGCATTTTCCAATATGAGCTTTGCTATGCCTACAACCAAATTTTACAACTCCCCTACAACTGGACACGTGTCGGACTTCGATTGGAGGAGGAAAAAAATAGTGGGGCCGGGTGGAGCCCATGTAGCAGGGGGGGCGAGAGTGGTGGTGGGACCCGGTGGGACCCATGTGTAAGGGGTGGGAGAGAGTAGTTGTAAGAAGGTTGTAAAAATTTGGTAGTAAACTTAGCATTTTCCAATATGAGCTTTGCTATGCCTACAACCAAATTTTACAACTCCCCTACAACTGGACACGTGTCGGACTTCGATTGGAGGAGGAAAAAAAATAGTGGGGCCGGGTGGAGCCCATGTAGCAGGGGGGGGGGCGAGAGTGGTGGTGGGACCCGGTGGGACCCATGTGTAAGGGGTGGGAGAGAGTAGTTGTAAGAAGGTTGTAAAAATTTGGTAGTAAACTTAGCATTTTCCAATATGAGCTTTGCTATGCCTACAACCAAATTTTACAACTCCCCTACAACTGGACACGTGTCGGACTTCGATTGGAGGAGGAAAAAAATAGTGGGGCCGGGTGGAGCCCATGTAGCAGGGGGGGGGGGGGGGGGGGGGGGGGGGGGCGAGAGACAGCCTTAGTGGGGCCGGGTGGGACCGAACACTGATAACGGTCATAATAGCAAAATTAAAGTCTCTCTCTCTCCCTCTACATATTGTAGTTCAAGTAGCAGTCCCATAAAAACTTTACTTGGGAATTGATTCTGAAGGTCTCTGTTCAGATTTAAACAGGTTATGCTGGAGAAGAGTTCCGGATATTGAGCTGTTAATAAATAATTAGAAGGTTAAGGGCCTTGTTAGCAATTCGGCAAATGGAAAAAATTCGGGACGACAAAAGTACGAGTATAAATCGGCTCAGTGAAAATAAAATATGTTCAAAAATTCGGTCAAATATTCGAAAAATGAAAATATTGAGGTTAGAAATTTCACATTCTTAAATATCTTGTCAAATTTGGTTAATTAAACAAGTTCTCAACATGTTTTTTGTGCCAAATTTTTCAGTAATTTATACGAAACATGTTTAAATTTTTGCAGGATTAAAATTTATGTACTGATTTGGATCTGTCAAAAGTACGCAAGTATTATACGTTTATGAAAGATACGGAAAAATTCGATTATAATACGAGTTTTATTCGGGTGATTGCTAACAAGGGTTAAGGGCTGCTTTGGTTTCCATTTTAAACGTTTTGACAAATATCAACCAATATCAAATGGTGCTTTCACGGATGAGTCCATTTTTTGTTCACCCACCAGTTTTTTTTTTTCCTCATAAATAATCAGAAAAAACTGGTCGAAAATCAATCATCCGTGAAGTATTTATAAACAGCTCAACGGCCTTTCTCAGGCGGAAATCAAATTGGTCCTAAAAGATTTTGTTCAAGTTCCATAGTAATTATAGTCAAAATTATCAAATTGTCTCAAGTACAACAACAACTATTCAACTCTGGTAACGCAACACTAACAAAATGTTTATTCCTTTTTAAAATTTTAATTCAGACTCATTTTGACGTATCTCTAGTTGTAATAATTTTTTTTTAAACTAGCGTCAAATCGTTCCTCTTTACCCAAAATTTATTGGCCCGTGATGTACATTTGTATTCTAATATATTTTATTTTGAGAAATTTTGAGTCGCATCCTACTTGATTTACCTTTATTTAAGGTGCACCCCACCACTTTACCATAATGCAAGGCACCCCCCACTTACTTTACCATAATGCAAGGCACCTCCCACTTTTGACAAAAATACCCCCGTGTTGTCTTCTTCCCCGTGTCTCTCGCCACTGCACCCCCGACCTCGCCGATGCCCCCGCCCGACCTCGTAGCTGCCACCCCCCTCTCCCCGACCGCCCCGCCCCCTCCCGCGACCGACGCAGCCCCCTCCCCCGACCGCCGCAGCCCCCATCACCACCACCACCACCATCACCAACAACCCCCCCCCCCCCCCCCCCACCTGACCTGGCCGCCCCCCCCCCCCCCCCCCCCCTCCTCGACCGCCGCCGACCCCCCTACCCCCCACCACCGCCGCCGCCGCCCCCTCCGCCCCCTCCCCCCCTCCCCAACCGCCGCCCCCCCTCCTCGACCGCCAACAACAGCAGCAGCAACAGTCGGGGAGGGGGGGCGGCGGTCGGGGAGAAGGGGGGGGGGGGGGGGGGCGACGGCGGCGGTGGTGGGGGGTAGGGGTGTCGGCGGCGGTCGAGGAGGGGGGGCGGCGAGGTTGGGTAGGGGGGTGTTGGTGATGGTGGTGGTGCTGTTTGTGATGGTGGTGGTGGTGATGGGGGCTGCGGCGGTCGGGGGAGGGGGCGGCGGTCGGGGAGGGGCCGGTGGCGGCGGAGGGTGGGGAATCGGCTTGGGAAGGGGAGGGCTTGGGAAGACGGGGGTATTATGGTCCCAAAAAATAGTCAAATCCTTTGACCGTCAGTTACTGACGGAAACCGTCAAAAGTGGGAGGTGTCTTGCATTATGGCAAAGTAAGTGGGGGGTGTCTTGCATTATGGTAAAGTGGTGGGGTGCACTTTAAATAAGGGTAAATCAAGTGGGGTGCAACTCAAAATTTCTCTTTTATTTTTCTATCAGAGTATAGCCTATAGGACCAAATTGTCTAAATTTATGACAAATAATGAGAAGGAAGAAAAAAAAAAATAGGATGAGTAAAAATCATCAGAAAATGTGTGAAATAGAGTAAGATGCATATGAAGGAGAGTTTGTCATGCGTCTAAAATGAAACTGCCGATCGAGTCCATCCACGAGATGATAGGTGGGATGCACACATTAACAAGTGCCAAAATTATAGCAGTATATATAACTGCATTTCTGCAACAATGCCACCTCTCCATAGAAAGTGAAGAAAAACATTTTACACAGAATTAGAAGAGAGAGAGAGAGAGAGAGAGAATAATAATGAGCGAAGAAGGAAATGGGACTGGGAAGGTGGTGTGCGTGACCGGTGCATCCGGTTACATAGCGTCATGGCTGGTGAAGCTCCTCCTCGCGCGCGGCTACACCGTCAAGGCAACCGTTCGCGATCCCGGTAACTAACAATCCCTCGCCATTCCCATTCTTGGAGCTAGCTAGGAACATCTTCCCATTCAATCAATCAATTTTATACATGGATATTCCTCATAAATCAAAATATATTGTGATTTGTGTTTCTTAATGATCCTTTAATGTGCTTTGCATGGCTAATTGTCTGCAATGTACGTTTGGTTGACAGCCGATTTTAAAATTATCAGAAAATTTCTGTAGCATACCAGGACGTGTCCCATTTCCACCGGACCGTCTGTCGGAAATCATGCAATTTTTTTTCTTTTTTGCAAAAAAGTCCCCCACCACTTCCATAGTGGGACTCCTGTTTAAGCTGCGACTAAGAAGGGAAGCTACATTTCTTGCTTGAGAATACGCACCAAAGTAAACAATGTAAGACTGTAACGAAAACAATGTAAGACTGCCACGGAAGTAGAATAGAACATAAGAACAAAAAAAAAATATCAAGAACTAGCAAAAACATCAAGAAGTGGCGGGGGCATTTTGCAAAAAAAGAAAAAGAAAAAAAATGCATGATTTCTGGCGGAATGGTCGTTGTTTTAAAGTTTTCTTTAAATTGTTCCGTTCACATCCAATTTTTGATATGCTACAAGAAATTTTCTGTAAAATTATAGGAATTATTTTATTGTGTTCTACATCTGATTTGATAGGACGAGAGGGCAAATGAATGATGTGATCATATTATTTTTTTAAAACGAAACCGAATCTCTTATTCGGTTCGATTCGATTCTCGGTCTAAAACCAAAAAAATGCTTACTCCTAACCCTTTTATGTTGAATTATGCATTAATTCTCTACTAGTTAGTTCCCAACAGCATGTTTTTTTTTTTTCCTTCTCTTTCCATGCATCATGACACATGAGGTGTGCTAGCTAAATTAAAGCAGCATTTAATTTATACTTTTGTTTGTTTGTTTTTTTTGTAGCGGATCCAAAGAAAACGGAGCATTTGCGTGCACTTGATGGAGCCGACGAAAGATTACATCTGTTTAAAGCCAACTTACTGCACGAAGGCTCTTTCGATGCTGTCGTCGATGGCTGCGACGGAGTCTTTCACACAGCTTCTCCTTTCTACCACGCTGTCACGGATCCACAGGTTATAATTACATTTTTTCAATCAAATTGACCACAATTCTAACTTTAATGTGTCCAACCGAACAAATCGAATAAATCATATCAATTATCAGTTCGGTTTCAGTTATGGCTAATTTCGGACGAACGCACCACTATTCACAGTCATGACACGATAATTTTTTTTGGGGGTGGCAGGCTGAGTTGATTGATCCTGCAGTGAAGGGTACGCTCAACGTTTTGGGCTCTTGCATCAAAACTCCTTCGGTTAAGAAGGTCATCATAACATCATCAATGTCTTCTGTTCAGTACAATGAAAGGCCTAAAACTCCAGAGGTGTTGGTCGACGAGACGTGGTTTTCTAGTCCCGAATTCTGCAGGAAGTCGAAGGTTTGTGCTGCTGTTTCTGTTTCTGTTAATACACCTTCACTATGTTTATATTATCTTCATTGATCAGATGTTGTCAATGCACCTAGATCCTTGTTAGCAATCACCCTAATAAAACTCGTATTATACGCAAATTTTTCCGTATCTTTCATAAACGTATAATACTTGCGTACTTTTGACAGATCCAAATCAGTACGCAAATTTTCAGCATGCGAAATTTTAAACGTGTTCTGTATAAATTATTGAAAAATTTGGCACAAAAAACGTGTTGGGAACCTGTTTAATTAACCAAATCTGACAACATATTTAAGAATGTGAAGTTTTTAATCTCAATATTTTTATTTTTCGAATACTTGACCGAATTTTTGAACGTATTTTATTTGCACTGGGCCGATTTATACTCGTACTTTTGTCGTCCCGAATTTTTTCTCTTTGTAGAATTGCTAACAAGGACCTAGATATAGCTATGTCCCAAACCAAACAGATGAAGCCTAGGCAAAGCCTAGATAAAGTAAGATCAATTTTTCATTGTGATCAACAGAATACATAAAATTCACTTGGAAAGATATTGTGGTGGGCAAAGAGGATGTTCCCCACTTATCACCATCGTCATCCAAGCCTTCTTCCATCGGGGTCGGCTATGGAACATAAGAAATCTTTATAAAAAGATGTGAGAAAGATTTTATGACATGTTGTCACAACCTAGCGTCAACCATCTGTGTTGGTGCCGAGTTCCTACAATGGTTGCTATAATAAAGAGGTTTGCTAATACGATTTGTTAAAGTTCTCCTAGACTATAAAGAGTCCAGACGAAGATGCAGGATGATACAACTTACTATAGGTAACTCATTCATCTCCATGACCAGAGGCGGAGCCTAATGAGGACTGGTAGGGGGGATGCCCCCCCGCCCCCCCCCCCCCCCCCCCCCCCCCCCCCCCCCCCCCCAAAATTTTTTTCCTTATAAAAAAAAGGATATTAACACCTTCAAAAATGCAATCTGGCCCCTCCAAAAATATAATTTGCCCCTCTAAAATTGTAAGTTGTCAATTTCGTAACAGTTTAAAAGGAGGGAGGTATAGATATATATATAGTTGTGATTTCCTGAATAAATGGTCTGTCACATTTTTCTTCCTTCTTCATGTTTGTTCTTGATCATATATCAGCGCTTACTGATTAAGTACTTAGCTAACCTATCGGTCTCCATCAGTCCTGGTATGTGCTTTCGAAGACATTGGCAGAGGAAGCTGCTTGGCAGTTCTCAGAGGAACATGCATTAGATATGGTCACGATAAACCCAGCCATGGTGATAGGTCCTCTTCTACAGCCAACTCTCAATACAAGCGCTGCTGCAATAGTGAACTTAATAAACGGTATGAGAAAGGATCAGTATTTTTCGAAATCCTTACGATTGGTTCATATGAATACTAATCTCTGACTCAATCCTTCTGACATTTGCCAGGAGCGTCGACTTATCCAAATGCATCATTCGGGTGGGTAAATGTCCAAGACGTCGCTCTGGCTCATATCCTAGCTTACGAGGTGCCCGAGGCAAGCGGAAGATATTGTCTAGTTGAAAGAGTTGCACATTATTCAGAGATGGTGAAGATTATACATGAACTTTACCCTGCTCTTAAGCTCCCCCACAAGTGAGTTATTTTATAACTATCACTTGAAAAAAAAAAAAAAAAAACTTGCTACCAAAAGTCACTTTCGTAGAGGAAAATAGAGGTAGGAATGCGGTGTGACCCGAACCAGAGTTGGCCCATGAGGTGCGATATTGAATTGGGCCCATATGCCTTAAAAGAGAATTCTCATGTAAGGCCTGAACCAATCCCAATTATCTACACCACACGATCCCACCTCCTAACTGATGTGGGACTAAATTACGAACTCCATTGTCACCCCCATTTGAGCACTCAACCGGAAACGAGATACAACCCAACAAATAGCTGGGTTTTTTTTTTTTTTTTTCATTTAACTTGTTGGTCATTGTAGAACTTGCTATTTGGTCCTTTGGGTTCTTTTCTGATCAACCCTGGCCTACAATTCTCTCCTCTTTGTCAATATTTGCTATCCTTTCCCAAGCCTCATCACCCAAGGGTTTGATGTCTTGAGGAATTTCAGTATTTCAAATTTTAGTAGAAATATAAGTGCTCGAGATTCAACTTTTACCCCCTCATTATCAAAACGTTTACCCGTGCTGTGGATAATAAACCTCTTGGGTGCTATATATTCGTGCTGAAACAAGTTTTTTTTTTCCAGTCACTTTTACTGCATAAATATTCAAGACTCTATGCAGTATCATCTTTTTCGCTCTCTTTATTCCGGTATCATCTTGGCATGGTTTGCACAAACAACTTGGTGGTTGCAGCAATTCTCGCGTACATGACAATACCTATGTAACTGATTGCAAACCTGTGAAATGTGAAGCATGGATACTTCAATGGAGGTGACACAATGCCAATATACCTGTAATATCTGACACATGATATTTGGACCAGAATTTGCGGATGTGTATCATACACGTTTGGATGCTTCTACTTGATTATTTCATTGTTACTTATTCTTTTCATAGCGAAAGAAAAATCGTGATATATCAGATTTTGCTTAACATTTTCTATATTCTTTGGCGAAAATCTCAAGAAGGTGATGACGATAATTTATGTTCCTGTATTATGGCTAACAGGTGTGCTGATGACAAGCCCTTTGTACCAACGTACCAAGTATCGAGGGAGAAGACGGAACATCTGGGCATTGAGTACATTCCACTGGAGACGAGCATCAAAGAAACTGTCGACAGCCTGAAAGAGAAGGGATTTGCGAGCTTCTGAGAAATAGATTAGTAGCTGCGTTATCAGAAATAAAGATTCATTGTAATTTGTCATGTCATGCAAGCTTCTTTATGCATCATCATTTTGTGGTGGACTTGATTATGGATGGTAAGCTTGAGAAATTGTTGATATTGATCAGATGTAAGTTGTGGCAGTAGCGAGCTACAGATTGCAAACCAAAACCTTGGTATCCTTTGGTGCTAAGTGATTTGAACTGAGGACATCTTCCTACTAACTGGGGGGATAGTCATTTAGGCCTCGTTTGGTACACTGTAATATAATCATAATCGCAATGTAATCAAATTTTTTTAAAAATAATTCATTTGATTATATTGCGATTACGATTACATTTCAGTGAACCAAACAGGGTCTTAGTTTATAGACCGAAAATATGCCCCCACAATGTTGGGATAAGATCAATTTTTCTCCTTCGACCTAGAGCAAGTGTCATTAGCTGATGGTGCACTAGAGATATCATGAGGTCTGTGTATAGGAAAGAGTTGTTGGATGAAGCCAAGCTAGAAGAATGTGTGTTTGGAGGAGAGAGTTGAGTCTCATCTTGAAGAACAAGTGAATGAGCAAGGGAGATTTTGATGTATCACAACTTGATGCATCCAATGTAGAAGAATGTTGGTATGGTTTGAAGTTTTAGAATTATAAAGTTAAACAATAGAGAATCATATCTACCAAATTATGGAGCCAACTGTTAATTAAGTGTCAAGAGGGAGAGCGGGTATAGTTAAGTAGGTAGAGATAGAAACTATTAATTAATTGACATAATAATTAACGGTAAGGGAGAGAATTAATTAAATAGAGATAGAGACGTGCAATTTTAAACCATTGGATATGTTTAGGTATTTTAATCATAGTCATATTTGTTGGGAAATTGCAAAAAAATCCTCGTTAAATGTGCATTTTTTAAGTAGAAAGACCCTTTTAGTCAAATTTAGCAAATAAAGACCCCCGCAATCTATGACTTGCTCGGCCAGTCCCTTACCGTCTGTTGACCGTTAAGTGACATTTTTTTATATATATAAAAAAAATACCTAAACTACTCCCCCTTCCCTAACCTCTCCCCTCCTCCTCCCCGCCACTCTCAGCCCCCCTCCTTACTCCGGCGAGCACCCCTCCTCCTCCCCGCCCCGGGCAGCCCCCACCCCCCCCCCCCCCCCCCTCCCTCCTCCCCGCCACCCTCGTTACTCCGGCGAGCACCCCCCCCCCCCTTCCCGCCCAGCCCCCTCCTCCTCCCTGCCCCGGCCAGCCCCGCCTCCCTCGTTCTCTCTCTCCTCCCCGCCCCGCTAGCCCCGTCCCCCTCCTCCTCCTCCCGCACCACCGGAGAGAGAGAGAGAGGGGGGGGGGGGGGAGAGGGAGAGAGTGGAGGGGTAAAATGGTCATTACATACCCCACTTAACATCAGTTAACGGAAAGGGGCAAAATGAGCAGATTTTATACTTTCAGAAATTTTAAGAGCATGGGGTCTTTTAAGTGCAAAAAGCGAAAATCTAACGAAAGATTTTTTGCACTTTACCCTCATTTGTTTTTATCTTTTTTGTTGAAAAATACTAACCGAGTCTATTGACCACCTGCAACTGCGGGATGGGATCTGCTGTCCCTATTTTGGTGTCCCCAACCATGTGGTAACTAGCACTTAAATACCATGAACTTAGTATTCCAAAAGATATACTAAAACATATTTGGCTAATTAGTACTTGGATTCATGAACTCAGGTACTCTAAAAAAGAGAATAAAACATATCTTGCTCTTGCTGTCAGCGTCTTCTCGGCTCGGGCAAGGCCCTTGAGTAATGCTACTGGACAACTTCCTTTTGCTTTCCTTCTTTTTCTATAATTAGCTTCTTTTTTGCACCGTTACGTTCAGTTCTCTATAGCAAATTTTTTCTATAGCAAATTGTATCATCAGTCTATAGCAATACGGAGAATACTCTGTTGCCGTGAGCTTAAAGTGCATATTCAAAAATTCATTATAACCTCATTCCTAATCTTTGCTTCTTATATAAATGTCATGAATTTCTTATATAAAACTAACAAAGAGAATCAATATACAAAAAAGCTTCATTTTTACACCGTTATGTTCAGTTCTCTATAGATAAAACTAACAAAGAGAAATCAATATACAAAAAAGCTTCATTTTTACACCGTTATGTTCAGTTCTCTATAGCAAATTGTATCATCAGTCTATAAGAATGCAGAGGATACTCTGTTGTTCTGAGCTTAAAAGTGCATATTCAAAAATTCATTATAATCCCATTCCTAATCTTTGCTTCTTATATAAATGTCATAAATTTCTCATATAAAACCAACAAAGAAAAATCATTATACAAAAAAAAGAGCTTATTTTTTACACCATTATGTTAAGTTCTGTATAGCAAAATTTCTTTATAGCAAATTGTATCATCAATCTATAAAATAGTCTATAAAATACGGAGGACACTGTTTCCTCGAGCTTAAAAGTGCATATTCAAAAATTTATAACCTCATTCCTAATCTTTGCTTCTTATATAAATGTCATGAATTTCTTATATAAAACTAACAAAGAGAATTCAATATACCAAAAAAAAATGTTAAGTCGGTAGCTGTTGGATAAATAACTCATCAAAATTGAATGTATAACTCACCCAAAGGACTAGCAGGAAAAGATTAACTGATTCACTGTGAGTTACACCTCCCCTGGGACAAAAGCTTGCGTTCCTGAAGAAAACACAGGAAAAAGGTTGGTAGTCTCTCTTAGAATGTATAATATCATCATAGAACAATAATACATACTTCCAGATGAGAAGCAAGCACAAAATCGACACCAGCTCCAGGCAAGCCGCAACTCGGTCTCCATAGGTCGAGCTGCAGCCAAATTTGATTGCCACTCTAAAATTTACTTCGTCAAATAGGTTTCAGATCATGGATATGCAAAATACATTCATCTCTCTTCTAAATTAAAACCAGAAACTTCCATTTGCCCACTGTATATAGATGTAAGCACAAAGACCATAGTTAAGGACATAAACATCCAACTATTACAGCTCCATCACAATGACTCCATGGCACGACGCGCTTCTCCACTTCTGCAAAAAAAAGTTGGTCCGAAAATACAAAATTGAATATCAAACCAACTGCCCAAATCATCCCCTCTACATATTATTATCCCAAAGTTATCTTCTAAGAGAATATACATGGGATTGCATATTATACTGCAGTAAAGAATCCGACTTGACAGAATCATCAGCATGTTGTTACCCCACCTTGAATGAGTTAACAATCTCAGTCACATGTCGGAAACTTCATGAACTCAGTTATTCTCATCTGAATCAGAATCCTCTTTATCTGAAGACTCTTCTTTGCGGTGACCTCCCCTTCACTGGTGGTTTTGCTCTTCTTCTCTTCTCTTCTGCTTTTTCTTCTGTCGTTTTAACCGTTTCTTTGCAGTCCGTTCCTCCGCAGCTTTCAATCTTTCTTCCCTCCTCATATTGAACTCTGCAAGTTCTTTCCTCCTTTGGTAGTCAGCATCCATCCTCGTAACTCGATCTTGCTCTTTCCGCCTCATTTGTCGATACTGTTACACATCCAACACTAATATGACCATTTGGGATAAGCAGTGTATTTTAGCATTTTCAAAACTGAAACCGAATAAGGAATTTTAGTATTTTCAAAATATACCGAAACCGAACTGAATTTTTTTTCAAACCAAACCAAATCTCTCGGTCCAAAACCTAATAATGTTCACCCCTACTCCACCCTTAATTCTCTTGTCCTCTTTATTGGCGGCTCAGTTGCACGGTTACATATAGGACAAGGCAACACGGTAACATCATCTATTTCGGTGTCCTAGTATATTTGGAATATCCTGGTTGTGTTCAATACGTGCCCAGTACATGTACGGCACGACACAACCTATATTTTTGGCGTGTCCGTGCTTCCTAGACTGTCGGCATTGTCCCTCGATGGATTAGAGTAACAACCGGCAATTCCACGGTACCTACCAAAGTGTTGAAGACTGTAAGTCAAAAGTAATCTGGATGCTAATGTCACTTATTCTGTCTGAACCCTATTACTATTCGAAGGTAGAAAGCAAAGAAGTCTGTTTGTTTATAATGGACAAGGAAGGTGCATGTACATCCTTAATCCTGTGGAAGCTTAACCCATCACTTTATGCATCCTGTAGAGATGAACACCAACAATATAAATATCAACATCAAATAATGAACAAAGTCTGCAACCCTCCCAGCCTATAGAGCACATTCTATAGACTAAGGCTAATTTGATTTTGTTCTTATTGTCTTCCAGAAAATGGTTATTCCTCTCTGATGCATACAATAGTAGCTGTTAAATGTGCATGTGCAACCCAGGTAGCTGGTTACCAACTAACAAAATCAAAAGATTAAAGAACAATGTTTGCTCCTAAGGCTAATTTGCACTTAGATACCCTTTAAATACCATATTTTGGTCTTTCAATACCCTAAAAATTTTATTGACAATTTGATACCCTAAACTTCAGTTTGTCACTTAAATACCTTGAACCATCTAGATTTTCAGTTTACCCCCCTAACAGAAAATTAAAAATGAGAATGAAAAAGAGAATATTATATTTAGAACCCATAGTAGACGGAAAAATTATTATTCTACATACCACAACAACTAATTCTAACTACTATATAAGGAATTCAATAAAGTTCAATACATTAGTTAATGGAAATTTCCCATCTTCTAAAATGGGAAGTTGTTCGAGCCGTAAAATTTTAGATTACTCCAAAAAAATTTAAATCTATCAAATCATAACACAGAAAGTAGGAAAGACTCTTTGGTTTTAGCCATACCATTCGATTATATTGACAATTCCAAAAAACTGATCATACAATCATCATAGTATGATGACGGTCGGACGGATATGCCCCCATCGTCTAGTGACCCCCCTATTATAACTTTTAAAAAAATTACAAAATAAAAACCCTAACCCCACCTCCATCCACAAGATGCTGCCACCCATCCCTCCCTCACACCTGACTACTCGTCCCTCCCTCATGCGTCTCCAAGCAGTCACTCGTCGCCCGTGCACCCATGTGGGCTGCACAAAATGGCAACAAGTTGTGATGCCATTTCGTGCAGCCAATCTGACGCACGATGAGGGCGAGTGGCTGCGGAGAGGCCCATGGGGGGTGGTGAATGGTCAAGTGTGAGCTGAGGAGAGATTACGAGGTGGCGATGGACGGGAGTGTTGGAGGGGGGAGGGTTAGGTTTTTTAAAATTTTAATATTATTTTTTACTAAAGCTAGGAGTAAGTTTTTATACTTTAGGGGCAAAATAGTCAAGAATGGCACGTGTTTTGCATATGCCCGTTAAGTTAGACGGGTGAGTAAAGGAGGGGATATTACTAAGTTCAAGGTATCAACTTCCCAATAAAAAAAGGGGATATTACAAGTTCCAAAATGTGATAGTTCAGGGTATTTAAATGCAGATTAGCCTGCTCCTAATTCAATTAAGCTGGAAATTTTAACATTAATAATAACATGATTCCAGAAGACCATAAACACTTCCAAGGTTTCGTGGATTATTTTGATTTACGGGGATTGAATCTTGGACTATTACCTCCTAATTCCAGAATTCAGCCAACTAGCTCACAATTAGGGTGTTGGAGAAAACTTAGGTTTGGTGTCGTTCTCGAGTTGTTAAACCATAGCCAGATAAGGCCTTAATCTCGAGTTGTTAAACCATAGCTAGATAAGGCCTTAATCTCCAAGAGTTTAACGGTCTCATGTTTATGAGGACCATACTTATAGGATTTCTCAATCATATATGGCCAGTAGGTGTTTGGTCAGTCAACTACTGAGATAAGTCCATCTTAAAATTTGTCGGTTCACGGTTTCCAACTTAGCTACTTATCGTGCACAGATACAAATGTAGTCCAACTTATACAAAGAGTAGCTTGATATGGGACAATTAGGCTATAGCTTCCTTACTCAATCTAGCGCTAACCTTTCTGCATTTATTATAAATAAGGGAAGTAAGGGGCTGGCTTATACTCAGAACAAATTCTACACTAGTGCCAAGATTATCAGTGTACAGGCATGGGAAATATGAAAGAATAAGAAGAGAAGGAAAGCATTAATTAGTTCTGAAACTCGATGGTTTTACAAAATCTCATATATGCACATATTTCATAATCTTGATTCATGTTCCAAGCAGACGATCATCATGTATTGGAAAGTTGGGCTATGTATTGACTTTGACTTAGTCTATCAGTAGCTCCTATTTCAGAACCGGAAGTGGATTGTGCCTTAAACTATGGTTGCAATGAAGATTGGGTGTAGCTTCTAATGCATAATGATAAATTTATCAAATGAGCTTTAAAAAGACAGCACATTATGTCTCTATTGTAGTATTAAATCTGATTATATTGTAGAAAGAGCTTCATAGGTACTACCCCCCCCCCCCTGGTTCATTTAGTGGCGTAATTTGGTCTAGAAAGTAGAAGCTCGACAGGAGTAAGTATATCTCTTTGTAGATAAATGCATTGGTTAATAGGCTGTTTCAAGAAATGGTGTTTCATAGGTTTTGGGCAAAGATGCAGATACATGTTGTTCAAAGTCCACAATGCATTAAACTTGTGCCTTTGTCTTTTATAAGATAGATGTCTATCAAGTTCTGCTCTACGCTTACCTTTGTATAGACTAGCTTGCACCTTTATATTTGTTAATAATATAGATTGGAATCAAGATAAAGGTAACATTGTCATACAAAATGCTTGTAGGAATGAGAACCATGACACTTGTATTCTTATTGATAGATTCTGCCGTTAATCTTATCTCCTCTCATGTGAATAACAAGACCTTTGGTGTAACAATACATAATTTACAGGAAATAGTTGATCATAAGGGGTCAGTCAATCCTATTGGTTATACGAGCGAGTTGTGTTAACTTTGAAGAATACAATGGGGCAGATGACGAAAAAAAAAATAGTGTTTCGTCACATTAAAAAAATCTTCAGGGAGCGCTTCAAATATCCTTCCTTGACAGGGTTTGAAGTGTTGCTGCTGAAACTAAGGATAGTGGTTTAAGGATACACTAGGATGTCGTGTCCGACTGGAAACAAAACACTCCAAAATACACTAGGATATCGTGCTGCCCGAATCATGTTGCGCCGATTCTTGTCTGCAACATAAGTTATTTGTAGTGGACAGCACAAACAGAGCCAACTCACCTTGTGGAACACAAGGCCTGAAATTTCAGGCAAGTCCGACAGATCCTTTCCCAAACTAGTACCAAAACTCCCTCTAGGCGAAGCGTTTTTTTCCCATTTCATAATCTGGGTTCAGATATCAAACACTGTGATTTCAAGTTATGTCATTTCCAACTCTACATGGACCTATGTCGCAACTTGCACAGACACAAATATGACACGGCAACACTGGAAAAGCACTACTTTTGGAGCGTCTGTATCGTGTCCGATACGACATATAACCACTTCTGTGGCAATATCAGAGTTAGGGTTAGGTTTAGATTTCCATTCCTTCGGACGAAAAAAAAGAAACAAAGACTCAAAAAAAAAATTGCTGCTTGTGACATTTTAACCTGGTGGAAGCCGCCGGAGCCGGAACCGGCGGAGCTGCCGGAGGTGTTGTTGACCCAGACAGGCACGTTGTCGATGATCCGGCGGAGCTTCACCTCCAGGTCCTCCTCGTCCTCCCTAAGGACGACCCCGCTCTTCTTGTACTCCACCAGAGCGCCTGCGCCTCCCGCCGCCGACACCTTCGGGAGGTCTACGGCGTTCTGTGTTGCGCCGGCTGTGGCGCCGGCGACGACCAGCTGGAGGTCTCCGCCGCTTCCGTCATTCTTGGACATGGTAGCTCGCGACGAGAAACCCTAATTCCAAGCTCCGCTAGGGCTTCTGTGTTTTGTAACCTAATTTTGTTTGTGGGTTTCTTCCCCGAGTACGAAGAATAGGGCTAACTTTAAAACAAAGAACCCTCTAACTTCTAATTTCTGAAACTAGCTATCCTAATTGGTTAAAAAACATCAAATTACCATGTTGTCCTTTTCTTCTTTCTCGTATGCTCTAATGACTAATCCCAAACAAACTACCAAATTTTTGGCAATTGTTGATTTTTTATAATTATATTTAATAATATTTGATAATTATTTTAAATTTTTATGTTATTGTAGGGTTGTTGGACGGACTTACCATATACTCAATCCCACTGAATAATTTCTCCAATTAGAAGGGCATCATATTGCTTGTGCACTTCAGGCTCATTCAACCAAAGGATTGAATCATGTCACTTAGTCGAATTGATAACACCACCTACAAGAATTACCATCTGATTCTTTCTTATTCTTATCCTCAGTCCATTGAAACGAATTTTAGTATAGGTTATCAGAAGACTTGAAATCAATTCTTTAGAATAAATATGCAATCAAATTTTCAAAGTTTTTTTTGTAATTTCATTGTCAATTTAATTATATATTTTTTTGCAAAATGGAGCCTTAAAAAAGGACTTGGTCATAGAGACCTTTGTTAAGAACATACTTTGTAGAAGAAAGTATAAGGTCTATTTTATAGTTTTATCCTACAGTTATGAGATATTATTTCTTAGCATCCAGTCTTGCAATATTTATGTTCCGGCCGGGCCTATCAAAGGTAAAATGGTGCCATAGACTAAAATTTTAAAATAAACCTATATATCATCATGCACCCATAAGGGAGGTGAGATGGTCAAGTGGGAGCTGAGGAGAGATTACGAGGCGGCAATGGACGGGAGTGTTGGAGGGGGGAGGGCTAGTTTTTTAAAATTTTAATATTATTTTTTACTAAAGCTAGGAGAGCAAGTTTTTCTATAATTTAGGGGCAAAATAGTCAAGAATGGTACGTGTTTTGCATATGCCCATTAAGTTAGACGGGTGAGTAAAGGAGGGGACATATTGCCAAAACTTACTAAGTTCAAGGTATCAACTTCCCAATAAAAAAAGGGATATTACAAGTGCCAAAATGTGATAGTTCACGGTATTTAAATGCAGATTAGCCTGCTCCTAATTCAATTAAGCTGGAAATTTTAACATTAATAATAACATGATTCCAGAATACCATAAACACTTCCAAGGTTTCGTGGATTATTTTGATTTACGGGGAATGAATCTTGGACTATTATCTCCTAATTCCAGAATTCAGCCAACTAGCTCACAATTAGGGTGTTGGAGAAAACTTAGGTTTGGTGTCGTTCTCGAGTTGTTAAACCATAGCCAGATAAGGCCTTAATCTCGAGTTGTTAAACCATAGCTAGATAAGGCCTTAATCTCCAAGAGTTTAACGGTCTCATGTTTATGAGGACCATGCTTATAGGATTTCTCACATATATGGCCAGTAGGTGTTTGGTCAACTACGGAGATATGTCCATCTAAAAATTTGTCGGTTCATGGTTTCCAACTTAGCTACTTATAGTGCACAGATACAAATGTAGTCCAACTTATACAAAGAGTAGCTTGATATGGGACAATTAGGCTATAGCTTCCTTACTCAATCTAGTGCTAACCTTTCTGCATTTGTTATAAATAAGGGAAGTAAAGGGCTGGCTTATACTCAGAACAAATTCTAGACTAGTGCCAAGATTATCAGTGTACAGGCATGGGAAATATGAAAGAATAAGAAGAGAAGGAAAGCATCAATTAGTTTTGAAACTCGATGGTTTTACAAAATCTCATATATGCACATATTTCATAATCTTGATTCATGTTCCAAGCAGACGATCATCATGTATTGGAAAGTTGGGCTATGTATTGACTTTGACTTAGTATATCAGTAGCTCCTATTTCAGAACCGGAAGTGGATTGTGCCTTAAACTATGGTTGCAATGAAGATTGGGTGTAGCTTCTAATGCATAATGATAAATTTATCAAATGAGCTTTTAAAAGACAGCACATTATGTCTCTATTGTAGTATTAAACCTGATTATATTGAAGAAAGAGCTTCATAGGTACCCCCCCCCCCCCCCCCAGTTCATTTAGTGCCGTAATTTGGTCTAGAAAGTAGAAGCTCCACAGGAGTAAGTATATCTCTTTGTAGATAAATGCATTGGTTAATAGGCTGTTTCAAGAAATGGTGTTTCATAGGTTTTGGGCAAAGATGCAGATACATGTTGTTCAAAGTCCACAATGAATTAAACTCGTGCCTTTGTCTTTTATAAGATAGATGTCTATCAAGTTCTGCTCTACGCTTACCTTTGTATAGACTAGCTTGCACCTTTATATTTGTTAATAATATAGATTGGAATCAAGATAAAGGTAACACTGTCATACAAAATGCTTGTTGGAATGAGAACCATGACACTTGTATTCTTATTGATAGATTCTGCCGTTAATCTTATATTCTTATCTCCTCTCATGTGAACAACAAGGCCTTCGGTGTAACAATACATAATTTACAGGAAATAGTTGATCATAAGGGGTCAGTCAATCCTATTGGTTATACGAGCGAGTTGTGTTAAATTTGAAGAATAAAATGGGGCAGATGACGAAAAAAAAAATAGTGTTTCGTCACATTAAAAAAATCTTCAGGTAGCGCTTCAAATATCCTTCCTTGACAGGGTTTGAAGTGTTGCTGCTGAAACTAAGGATAGTGGTTTAAGGAATAAATGGTTTACACCATGACAAAAAAAATGATATGTCGTTGCCATCATCCAAGCCTTCTCCCATGAGAATGGGGTCAGGTATGGACTATGGAACATAAAAAAGCTCTGTTAAAAATTTGAAAATTCTATGACTGATAACCATCTATGTTGGTGCCAAATTCCTAGCTTAGGTTGCTATGAGCATGAGAGAACCATGCCATCAAACCTAGACCCTCAGTCGATGGATAGACCTAGATTTAGGGTATGCAATTTAAGCTCATGCAACCAAAGAGCATTCTCAGAGTTCCCTAAACTATAAAGAGTATATACGAAGAGGTACGATGGTACAATTTGCTATACTTGCTATACGGAATTCCATTGATCTCCATGAACATTAAGCCAAATAGAAAATAAATGGCATTCCCATAAACAAAACAAGTATATTAGTTAATAAAATTATAGAATGCTACCCAAATGAATTGCCATCTTGGTTCTTGCGTCCTAACTTGTAGTCGCTAATTTCCTTCCCAAACTAGTACCAAAACTCCCTCTAGGTGAAGCGTTTTTTCCCATTTCATAATCTGGGTTCAGATATCAAACACTGTGATTTCAAGTTATGTCATTTCCAACTCTTATGGACCTATGTCGCAACTTGCACAGACACAAATACGACTCGGCAACACTGGAAAAGCACTACTTTTGGAGCGTCCGTATCGTGTCCGATACGACATATAACCACTTTTGTGGCAATATCAGAGTTAGGGTTAGGTTTAGATTTCCATTCCTTCCGATGACAAAAGATACAAAGAATCGAAGAAAAATTGCTACTTGTGACATTTTAACCTGGTGGAAGTTGCCGGAGCCGGAACCTGCGGAGCTGCCGGAGGTGTTGTTGACCCGGACAGGCACGTTGTCGATGATCTGGCGGAGCTTCACCTCCAGGTCCTCCTCGTCCTCCCTAAGGATGACCCCTCTTCTTGTACTCCACAAGAGCGCCTGCACCTCCCGCCGCCGACGCCTTCGGGAGGTCTACGGCGTTCTGTGTTGCGCCGGCTGTGGTGCCGGCGACGACCAGCTGGAGGTCTCTGCCGCTTCCGTCATTCTTGGACATGGTAGCTCGCGACGAGAAACCCTAATTCCAAGCTCTGCTAGGGCTTCTGTGTTTTGTAACCTAATTTTGTTTGTGGGTTTCTTCCCCGAGTACGAAGAATAGGGATGACTTTAAAACAAAGAACCCTCAAACTTCTAACTTCTGAAAGGCAAATGTTAAAGGCCACCACCTTTTTACTAAGGGCAACCCATCTACTAAGGACAACCATGCCGTTGTATTTTTTTTACTAAGCAACCTAAAGTTCAAAATTTACTGAGGGCCACCAAGAGGACTTTGGAGGACTACAGTCCTTGCACTGTTTTCCTGTCTTCACGCGGTGGCTGGAGGCTTTGGATTTGGGGTCGGCCGACGGGCTCGTGCTCGCTCGGAGGAACTGCTTCCGGGAGGAGCTCGACGGACGGGGAGGCACGCGGTAGAGGGGTTGGGGTCGCCGGACCCGGGTCGCATGGCTCGCGGACGTCGTAGAGGAGAGCTCGAGGAGGCGGAGGAGCTACAGTGACCGCCGCAGCCCCCCCTCCCCCCCCGCCCCCCCACGCCTCCCTCCCCCTGCCACACACCCCCTCCGACTCCTCCCTCCTACTGCCCGCCCCCCCTCCCCCCCGCCCCCCCCCCCCCTCCGCCTCCCTCCCCCCGCCCCGCCCTCCTCCCTCCCCCCCTCCCCCGCCGCAAACCCCCCTAGCTCCCCTCCCTTGCCGGTGAGACCCCCTTTCTTCCATTAAAAAAAAAAAAAAAGAAGAGCAACCGTGGATCGTTCGCGGGGAAGGCGGACTGCAGGCCTTGCCTGCAGTCCTGTCTTCACTTTGGACTGCAGGCAAACCCTGCAGTCACTGTAGGTAAAAAAAAAGAAAGACAAAATATTGTCAATCGAGGACTGCAGGCAAGCCCTGCAGTCCTCGATTGACAGGAGCGGGTTGCCCCTTCGTGTTTTCAAAATGGCAAACTTGTAATTTTTTTTAAACTTTTAAGTGTTTTCAAACGGTAACATCATCTATTTCGGTGTCCTAGTGTATTTGGAATATCCTGGTTGTGTTCAATACGTGCCCAGTACGTGTACGGCACGACAAAACCTATATTTTTGGAGTGTCCGTGCGTCCTAGATTGTCGGCATTGTCCCTCGATGGATTAGAGTAACAACCGGCAATTCCACGGTACCGACCAAAGTGTTGAAGACTGTAAGTTAAAAGTAATCTGGATGCTAGTGTCACTTATTCTGTCTGAACCCTATTACCAATCGAAGGTAGAAAGCAAAGAAGTCATGTTTGTTTATAATGGACTAGGAAGGTGCATGTACATCCTTAATCCTGTGGAAGCTTAACCCATCACTTTATACATCCTGTAGAGATGAACACCAACAATATAAATATCACATACATCAAAGGTAATGAACAAAGTCTGCAACCCTCCCAGCCTATAGAGCACATTCTACAGACTAAGGCTAATTTGATTTCGTTCTTATTGTCTTCCAGAAAATGGTTATTCCTCTCTGATGCATACAATAGTAGCTGTTAAATGTGCATGTGCAACCCAGGTAGCTGGTTACCAACTAACAAAATCAAAAGATTAAAGAACAAGGTTTGCTCCTAAGGCTAATTTGCACTTAGATACCCTTTAAATACCATATTTTGATCTTTCAATACCCTAAAAATTTATTGACAATTTAATACCCTAAACTTCAGTTTGTCACTTAAATACCTTGAACCATCTAGATTTTCAGTTTACCCCCCTAACAGAAAATTAAAAATTAGAATGAAAAAAGAGAATATTATATTTAGAACCCATAGTAGACGGAAAAATTATTATTCTACATACCACAGCAACTAATTCTAACTACTATATAAGGAATTCAATAAAGTTCAATACATTAGTTAATGGAAATTTCCCTTCTTCTAAAATGGGAAGTTGTTCGACCGTGAAATTTTAGATTACTCCAAAAAAATTTAAATCTATCAAATCATAACACAGAAAGTAGGAAAGACTCTTTGGATTTACATACCATTCTATTATAGTGACAATTCCAAAAAACTGATCATACAATCATCATAGTATGATGACGGTCGGGCGGATATGCCCCATCGTCTGGTGACCCCATATATAACTTTTAAAAAAATTACAAAATAAAGACCCAAACCCTACCTCCATCCACAACAGACGCTGCCACCCATCCCTCCCGCTCACACCTGACTACTCGTCCCTCCCTCGCATCTCCAAGCAGCCACTCGCCGCCCGTGCACCCATGTGGGCTGCACAAAATGGCAACAAGTTGTGATGCCATTTCGTGCAGCCAATGTGATGCACGATGAGGGCGAGCAGCTGCGGAGAGGCCCATTGGGGAGGTGGGGAGTGAATGGTCAAGTGTGAGCTGAGGAGAGATTACGAGGCGGCAATGGACGGGAGTGTTGGAGGGGGGAGGGCTAGGTTTTTAAAAATTAATATTATTTTTTACTAAAGCTAGGAGAGCAAGTTTTTCTATAATTTAGGGACAAAATAGTCAAGAATGTACGTGTTTTGCATATGCCCGTTAAGTTAGACGGGTGAGGAAAGGAGGGGACATATTGCCAAAACTTACTAAGTTCAAGGTATCAACTTCCCAATAAAAAAGGGGATATTACAAGTGCCAAAATGTGATAGTTCACGGTATTTAAATGCAGATTAGCCTGCTCCTAATTCAATTAAGCTGGAAATTTTAACATTAATAATAACATGATTCCAGAATACCATAAACACTTCCATGGTTTCGTGGATTATTTTGACTTACGGGGAATGAATCTTGGACTATTATCTCCTAATTCCAGAATTCAGCCAACTAGCTCACAATTAGGGTGTTGGAGAAAACTTAGGTTTGGTGTCGTTCTCGAGTTGTTAAACCATAGCCAGATAAGGCCTTAATCTCGAGTTGTTAAACCATAGCTAGATAAGGCCTTAATCTCCAAGAGTTTAACGGTCTCATGTTTATGAGGACCATACTTATAGGATATCTCAATCATATATGGCCAGTAGGTGTTTGGTCAACTACTGAGATAAGTCCATCTTAAAATTTCGGTTCATGGTTTCCAACTTAGCTACTTATCGTGCACAGATACAAATGTAGTCCAACTTATACAAAGAGTAGCTTGATATGGGACAATTAGGCTATAGCTTCCTTACTCAATCTAGTGCTAACCTTTCTGCATTTATTATAAATAAGGGAAGGGGCTGGCTTATACTCAGAACAAATTCTAGACTAGTGCCAAGATTATCAGTGTACAGGCATGGGAAATATGAAAAAGAATAAGAAGAGAAGGAAAGCATCAATTAGTTTTGAAACTCGATGGAGTAGAAGCCCGACAGGAGTAAGTATATCTCTTTGTAGATAAATGCATTGGTTAATAGGCTGTTTCAAGAAATAGTGTTTCATAGGTTTTGGGCAAAGATGCAGATACATGTTGTTCAAAGTCCACAATGCATTAAACTTGTGCCTTTGTCTTTTATAAGATAGATGTCTATCTAGTTCTGCTCTACGCTTACCTTTGTATAGACTAGCTTGCACCTTTATATTTGTTAATAATATAGATTGGAATCAAGATAAAGGTAACACTGTCATACAAATTGCTTGTTGGAATGAGAACCATGACACTTGTATTCTTATTGATAGATTCTGCCGTTAATCTTATATTCTTATCTCCTCATGTGAACAACAAGACCTTTGGTGTAACAATACATAATTTACAGGAAATAGTTGATCATAAGGGGTCAGTCAATCCTATTGGTTATACGAGCGAGTTGTGTTAAATTTGAAGAATAAAATGGGGCAGATGACGAAAAAAATAAATAGTGTTTCGTCACATTAAAAAAATCTTCAGGGAGCGCTTCAAATATCCTTCCTTGACAGGGAGGATAGTGGTTTAAGGAATAAATGGTTTACACCATGACAAAAAAAATGATATGTCGTTGCCATCATCCAAGCCTTCTCCCATGAGAATGGGGTCAGGTATGGACTATGGAACATAAAAAAAGCTCTGTTAAAAATTTGAAAATTCTATGACTGATTGTCAACCATCTATGTTGGTGCCAAATTCCTAGCTTAGGTTGCTATGAGCATGAGAGAACCATGCCATGAAACCTAGACCCTCAGTCGGTGGATAGTAGACCTAGATTTAGGGTATGCAATTTAAGCTCATGCAACCAAAGAGCATTCTCAGAGTTCCCTAAACTATAAAGAGTATATACGAAGAGGTACGATGGTACAATTTGCTATACGGAATTCCATTGATCTCCATGATACATTAAGCCAAATAGAAAATAAATGGCATTCCCATAAACCAAACAAGTATATTAGTTAATAAATTATAGAATGCTACCCAAATGAATTGCCATCTTGGTTCTTGCGTCCTAACTAGTAGTCGCTAATTTCCTTGGCCCAAATAAGCCGATCTTGTTTTTGACAGACCTAGTATTAAGATATGTTATTTGCTAGGAAGCACGGACAATCCAAAAATAGGCATCAAACCATGTCGTGTCCGACTGGAAACAAAACACTCCAAAACACGAGGATATCGTGCTCACCTTGCGGAACACAAGGCCTAAAATTTCAGGCAAGTCCGACAGATCCTTTCCCAAACTAGTACCAAAACTCCCTCTAGGTGAAGCGTTTTTTCCCATTTCATAATCTGGGTTCAGATATCAAACAATGTGATTTCAAGTTATGTCTTTTCCAACTCTCATGGACCCATGTCGCAACTTGCACAGACACAAATATGACACGGCAACACTGGAAAAGCACTACTTTTGGAGCGTCTATATCGTGTCCGAGACACGATACAGACGCTCCAAAAGTAGTGCTTTTCCACTTTGTTTCTTTCTTCTTTTTGTTGAACGAACGAAAGGGGGTCTCACCGGCAAGGGAGGGGACCTAGGGGGCTGCGGCGGTGGGAGGGAGGCGGAGCTAGGGCTGTGGCGGGGGAGGGAGGCGGAGGGGGGGGGGGGGGGGGCTGGGCTACGGCAGGGGGAGGGGGGCTGCGGCGGTGGGAGGGAGTCGGAGGTGGGGCTGTGGCGGGAGGTGGGAGGGGGGGGTACGGCGGGGGGAGTGTGGGCTGTGGCGGTCACTGTAGCTCCTCCTCCGCCTCCTCGAGCTCTCCTCTACGACGTCCGCGAGCCATGCGACCCGGGTCTTCGGCGACCCCAACCCCTCCACCGCGTGCCTCCCCGTCCGCCGAGCTCCTCCCCGAATCAGTTCCTCCGCGCTAGCACGAGCCCGTCGGCCGACCCCAAATCCAAAGCCCCCAGCCACCGCGTGAAGACAGAACAGCAGTGCAAGGACTGCAGTTCTCCTCCAAAGTCCTCTTGGTGGCCCTTAGTAAACTTGTGAACTTTAGGTTGCTCTTAGTAAAAAAAAATACAAAGGCATGGTTACCCTTAGTAGATGGGTAGCCCTTAGTAAAAAGGGGGGTGGCTTTTATCATTTGTCTTTCAGAAATTAGAAGTTTGAGGGTTCTTTGTTTTAAAGTTAGCCCTATTCTTCGTACTCGGGGAAGAAACCCACAAACAAAATTAGGTTACAAAACACAGAAGCCCTAGCGGAGCTTGGAATTAGGGTTTCTCGTCGCGAGCTACCTTCCAAGAATGACGGAAGCGGCGGAGACCTCCAGCTGGTCGTCGCCGGCGCCACAGCCGGCGCAACACAGAACGTCGTAGACCTCCCGAAGGCGTCGCGACGGGAGGTGCAGGCGCTCTGGTGGAGTACAAGAAGAGCGGGGTCGTCCTTAGGGAGGACGAGGAGGACCTGGAGGTGAAGCTACGCCGGATCATCACAACGTGCCTGTCCGGGTCAACACCTCCGGCAGCTCCGCCGGTTCCGGCTCCGGCGACTTCCACCAGGTTAAAATGTCACAAGCAGCAATTTTTTTTCGATTCTTTGGAGGAGAACTGCAGTCCTTGCACTGCTGTCCTGTCTTCACGCGGTGGCTAGGGGGCTTTGGATTTGGGGTCGGCCGACGGGCTCGTGCCAGCGCGGAGGAACTGATTCGGGGAGGAACTCGGCGGACGGGGAGGCACGCGGTGGAGGGGTTGGGGTCGCCGAAGACCCGGGTCGCATGGCTCGCGGACGTCGTAGAGGAGAGCTCGATGAGGCGGAGGAGGAGCTACAGTGACCGCCACAGCCCACCCTCCCCCCGCCGCAGCCCCCCCTCCCACCTCCCGCCACAGCCCCACCTCCGACTCCCCCCCACCGCCGCAGCCCCCCCCCTCCCCCCGCCGTAGCCCCCCCCCCCCTTCGCCTCCCTCCCCCCCACAGCCCTAGCTCTGCCTCCCTCCCACCGCCGCGCCCCTAGGTCCCCTCCCTTGCCGGTGAGACCCCCTTTCATTCGTTCAACAAAAAGAAGAAGAGCAACCGTGGATCGTTCGCGGGGAAGGCGGACTGCAGGCCTTGCCTGCAGTCCTGCCTTCACTTTGGACTGCAGGCAAGCCCTGCAGTCACTGTAGGTAAAAAAAAAAAAAGATTGTCAATCGAGGACCGCAGGCAAGCCCTGCAGTCCTCGATCGATAGGAGCGGGGTGGCCCTTAGTGTTTTCAAAATGGCAAACTTGTAAAATTTTTTTACAGTTTTAAGTGTTTTCAAACGGTAACATCATCTATTTCGATGTCCTAGTGTATTTGGAATATCCTGGTTGTGTTCAATACGTGCCAGTACGTGTACGGCACGACAAAACCTATATTTTTGGAGTGTCCGTGCTTCCTAGACTGTCGGCATTGTCCTTCGATGGATTAGAGTAACAACCGGCAATTCTACGGTACCTACCAAAGTGTTGAAGACTGTAAGTCAAAAGTAATCTGGATGCTAATGTCACTTATTCTGTCTGAACCCTATTACTAATCGAAGGTAGAAAGCAAAGAAGTCATGTTTGTATATAATGGACTAGGAAGGTGCATGTACATCCTTAATCCTGTGGAAGCTTAACCCATCACTTTATGCACATCCAGTAGAGATGAACACCAACAATATAATATCACATACATCAAAGGTAATGAACAAAGTCTGCAACCCTCCAGCCTATAGAGCACATTCTACAGACTAAGGCTAATTTGATTTTGTTCTTATTGTCTTCCAGAAAATGGTTATTCCTCTCTGATGCATACAATAGTAGTTGTTAAATGTGCATGTGCAACCCAGGTAGCTGGTTACCAACTAACAAAATCAAAAGATTAAAGAACAATGTTTGCTCCTAAGGCTAATTTGCACTTAGATACCCTTTAAATACCATATTTTGGTCTTTCAATACCCTAAAAAATTTATTGACAATTTGATAGCCTAAACATCAGTTTGTCACTTAAATACCTTGAACCATCTAGATTTTCAGTTTACCCCCATAACAGAAAATTAAAAATGAGATGAAAAAAGAGAATATTATATTTAGAACCCATAGTAGACGGAAAAATTACTATTCAACATACCACAGCAACTAATTCTAACTACTATATAAGGAATTCAATAAAGTTCAATACATTAGTTAATGGAAATTTTCCACCTTCTAAAATGGGAAGTTGTTCGAGCCGTGAGATTTTAGATTACTCCAAAAAAAATTTAAATCTATCAAATCATAACACATAAAGTAGGAAAGACTCTTTGGATTTAGCCATACCATTCGATTATATTGATAATTCCAAAAAACTGATCATACAATCATCATAGTATGATGACGGTCGGGCGGATATGCCCCATCGTCTAGTGACCCCCCTATTATAACTTTTAAAAAAATTACAAAATAAAGACCCTAACCCTACCTCCATCCACAACAGACGCTGCCACCCATCCCTCCCGCTCACACCTGACTACTCGTCCCTCCCTCATGCATCTCCAAGCAGTCACTCGCCGTCCGTGCACCTATGTGGGCTGCACAAAATGGCAAAAAGTTGTGATGCCATTTCCTTGACAGGGAGGATAGTGGTTTAAGGAATAAATGGTTTACACCATGACAAAAAAAATGAAATGTCGTTGCCATCATCCAAGCCTTCTCCCATGAGAATGGGGTCAGGTATGGACTATGGAACATAAAAAAGCTCTGTTAAAAATTTGAAAATTCTATGACTGATTGTCAACCATCTATGTTGGTGCCAAATTCCTAGCTTAGGTTGCTATGAGCATGAGAGAACCATGCCATCAAACCTAGACCCTCAGTCGGTGGATAGTAGACCTAGATTTAGGGTATGCAATTTAAGCTCATGCAACCAAAGAGCATTCTCAGAGTTCCCTAAACTATAAAGAGTATACGAAGAGGTACGATGGTACAATTTGCTATACGGAATTCCATTGATCTCCATGATACATTAAGCCAAATAGAAAATAAATGGCATTCCCATAAACCAAACAAGTATATTAGTTAATAAAATTATAGAATGCTACCCGAATGAATTGCCATCTTGGTTCTTGCGTCCTAACTTGTAGTCGCTAATTTCCTTGGCCCAAATAAGCCGATCTTGTTTTTGACAGACCTAGTATTAATATATGTTATTTGCTAGGAAGCACGGACAATCCAAAAATAGACATCAAACCATGTCGTGTCCGACTGGAAACAAAACACTCCAAAATACACTAGGATATCGTGCTCACCTTGTGGAACACAAGGCCTGAAATTTCAGGCAAGTCCGACAGATCCTTTCCCAAACTAGTACCAAAACTCCCTCTAGGTGAAGCGTTTTTTCCCATTTCATAATCTGGGTTCAGATATCAAACACTGTGATTTCAAGTTATGTCATTTCCAACTCTACATGGACCTATGTCGCAACTTGCACAGACACAAATATGACACGGCAACACTGGAAAAGCACTACTTTTGGAGCGTCCGTATCGTGTCCGATACGACATATAACCACTTCTGTGGCAATATCAGAGTTAGGGTTAGGTTTAGATTTCCATTCCTTCGGATGAAAAGAAAGAAACAAAGACTCGGAAAAAAATTGCTGCTTGTGACATTTTAACCTGGTGGAAGTCGCCGGAGCCGGAACCAGCGGAGCTGCCGGACGTGTTGTTGACCCGGACAGGCACGTTGTCGATGATCCGGCGGAGCTTCACCTCCAAGTCCTCCTCGTCCTCCCTAAGGACGACCCCGCTCTTCTTGTACTCCACCAGAGCACCTGCGTCTCCCGCCGCCGACGCCTTCGGGAGGTCTACGTCGTTCTGTGTTGCGCCGGCTGTGGCGCCGGCGACGACCAGCTGGAGGTCTCCGCCGCTTCCGTAATTCTTGGACATGGTAGCTCGCGACGAGAAGCCTAATTTCAAGCTCCGCTAGGGCTTCTGTGTTTCCCGAGTAGGAAGAAGAGGGCTAACTTTAAAACAAAGAAGCCTCATATTTCTAATTTCTGAGACTTGCTATCCTAATTGGTTAAAAAACATCAAATTATCATGTTGTCCTTCTCTTCTTTCTCGTATGCTCTAATGACTAATCCCAAACAAACCACCAAAATTGTTGGCAATTGTTGATTTTTTATAATTATATTTAATAATATTTGATAATTATTTAAATTTTTATGTTATTGTAGGGTTGTTGGACGGACTTACCATATACTCAATCCCACTGAATAATTTCTCCAATTAGAAGGGCATCATATTGCTTGTGCACTTCAGGCTCATTCAACCAAAGGATTGAATCATGTCACTTAGTCGAATTGATAACACCACCTACAAGATTACCATCTGATTCTTTCTTATTCTTATCCTCAGTCCATTGAAACGAATTTTAGTATAGGTTATCAGAAGACTTGAAATCAGTTCTTTAGAATAAATATGCAATCAAATTTTCAAAGTTTTTTTTTGTAATTTCATTGTCAATTTAATTATATATTTTTTTGCAAAATGGAGCCTTAAAAAAGGACTTGGTCATAGAGACCTTTGTTAAGAACATACTTTGTAGAAGAAAGTATAAGGTCTATTTATAGTTTTATCCTACAGTTATGAGATATTATTTCTTAGCATCCAGTCTTGCAATATTTATGTTCCGGCCGGGCCTATCAAAGGTAAAATGGTGCCATAGACAAAAATTTTAAAATAAACCTATATATATCATCATGCACCCATAAGGGAGGTGAGATGCCACCCTATGGAGGGTGGCTACATGTCACCTCCTGATTCTATCATCATGCACCCATGTGTGTGTGTGAAAAATAAAAAAATAAAAATATGCGTGTGTGTATCCTAAGGATCCTCGCAATTTTTTAATCACCAAGGTATTTTCATGATCACAACGGTTGGATCTTGTTTAAGTCATCTAATCTTAACAATTGATTTGAATGGTTCAATCAACACTTAAGATTATATGATTTAAATAAGATCCACGACTATGTCATAAAATTCTTTGAGAATACATAAGAGTGAGGATCTAATATCTCTCTCTCTCATATATATCTATATATATATATATATATATATATATATATATATATATATATACACTAGCCTAGTGGTTGTGCGGGGGGCTGTCCAAACACAGGTCTTGAGTTCGAATTTTCCATCGGACGGCTGGGTGGTTTTTTCTAGCCACGGTCCGACTTAGAGAAAGGACACCTCAATATATATATATATATATATATATATATAATATATATATATATATATATATATATATATATATATATAGTGGTAGTGGTGAGGCATCCGCCGAAGTGATCAGGAAATCAATTCTCGATGGGAGCTTTCGCCACAATTACCATTTTCAAACATATCCTACTTGTAGTGTTGAGGCATGTGGCCACAATTACCATTTTCAAACATATTCTACTTGTAGTGTTGAGGCATGTGGGCCGAGTGGTCAGGAGTTCGAATTGATTCCAGAAACTAATTACCAATTTCATATATATATATATATATATATATATATATATATATATATATATATATATATATATATAATGGGAAGCCTAACCCTAACGAGAGAGAGGAGCTTACGTTCGCCGGAACCTGGGACCCTGGTACCACCGATGGAGGAGGTCTCCGGCGTGTCGATGGCGCCGGCAGGAGGGCAGGAGGATGGGGGTGGATGGACGACAGTTGGTAGGCGGCGATCGAACTGCAGACGCATGGGGAGGCTGGAAGAGATGCGGCCAGGGGCGGATAACACCAATGGCCGTACAAGGATCCTCGCCGACCGGTTTCACGATGCTAGGAGGATGCGAGGGCCGACCTTACAAGGAATAGGCCAGCAGCTGAAAGCAAGATCATGCCACGGTGCGGCGACCGGAACATTGAGTGAAGAGAACATGGCGCAACGAGAGGGGCTCCACGTGGCTGCGACCACAACGGCGGGACGTGTGACGACGACGGCCACATGGATGATGAGGCATACATCGGGGGAGCGGGGAAAGGGATTCTTTATGAGACGGAGTCTTTCACACAGCTTCTCCTTTCTACCACGTTGTCATGGATCCACAGGTTATAATTACATTTTCAATCAAATTTGACCACAATTCAAACTTTAACGTGTCCAACCGAACAAATCGAATAAATCATATCAATTATCAGTTCGGTTTCAGTTATGGCTAATTTCGGACGAACGCACCACTATTCACAGTCATGACACATAAATTTTTTTGGGGGGTGGCAGGCTGAGTTGATTGATCCTGCAGTGAAGGGTACGCTCAACGTTTTGGGCTCTTGCATCAAAACTCCTTCGGTTAAGAAGGTCATCATAACATCATCAATGTCTTCTGTTCAGTACAATGAAAGGCCTAAAACTCCAGAGGTGTTGGTCGACGAGACGTGGTTTTCTAGTCCCGAATTCTGCAGGAAGTCGAAGGTTTGTGCTGCTGTTTCTGTTTCTGTTAATACACCTTCACTATGATATTATCTTCATTGATCAGATGTTGTCAATGCACCTAGATCCTTGTTAGCAATCACCCTAATAAAACTCGTATTATACGCAAATTTTTCCGTATCTTTCATAAACGTAAATACTTGCGTACTTTTGACAGATCCAAATCAGTACGTAAATTTTCAGCATGCGAAGTTTTAAACGTGTTCTGTATAAATTATTGAAAAAGTTTGGCACAAAAAACGTGTTGGGAACCTGTTTAATTAACCAAATTTGACAACATATTTAAGAATGTGAAGTTTTTAATCTCAATATTTTATTTTTCGAATACTTGACCGAATTTTTGAACGTATTTTATTGCACTGAGCCGATTTATACTCGTACTTTGCCGTCCCGAATTTTTTCCGTTTGCAGAATTGCTAACAAGGACCTAGATATAGCTAGGTCCCAAACCAAACAGATGAAGCCTAGGCAAAGCCTAGATAACGTAAGATTAATTTTTCATTGTGATCAACAGAATACATAAATTCACTTGGAAAGATATTGTGGTGGACAAGAGGATGTTCCCCACTTATCACCATCGTCATCCAAGCCTCTTCCATCGGGGTCGGCTATGGAACATAAGAAATCTTTATAAAAAGATGTGAGAAAGATTTTATGACATGTTGTCAACCTAGCGTCAACCATCTGTGTTGGTGCCGAGTTCCTACAATGGTTGCTATAATAAAGAGGTTTGCTAATACGATTTGTTAAAGTTCTAAGTTCTCCTAGACTATAAAGAGTCCAGATGACGATGCAGGATGATACAACTTACTATAGGGAACTCATTCATCTCCATGACCAGAGGCGGAGCCTAATGAGGACTGGTAGGGGGATGGCCCCCACAAAATTTTTTTTCCTTATAAAAAAAGATATTAACACCTTCAAAAATGCAATCTGGCCCCTCCAAAAATGTAATTTGCCCCTCTAAAATTATAAGTTGTCCCCCCAATAACAAAGGAAAGTACTTTTTTCAGCCACATAGTTGAACATACTAGGGTGTTTACAATAATCAAGAAAATGTTGCTACAATTGGGAAGAAAAAAAAAATCAGTGTTGTGCATTCCATAGTAGTATTGCTGCTAGATGCGGAGTTGCAACAGATGTAATAAGTGCAAATGAAGCTACGGTCTGAAACTTATTCAGATGTAGTTAATTTCTACATGTTTTAGCTTAATTCATGTCTTGCATATTAGATTGAAATTTCAGTAGCACTGGATTCATCTTAAACTAGCATGCTTAATTAAGAAATTCACTCGTTTCCTCCATACTACACTTGCTCGCCTTGATTTCTTAGACCATGATGAACCTTTCAAGATACAGGTCGAAACCGTTGTCAATTTCGTAACAGTTTAAAAGGAGGGAGGTATAGATATATAGTTGTGATTTCCTGAATAAATGGTCTGTCACATTTACTTCCTTCTTCATGTTTGTTCTTGATCATATATCAGCGCTTACTGATTAAGTAGTACTAACCTATCGGTCTCCATCAGTCCTGGTATGTGCTTTCGAAGACATTGGCAGAGGAAGCTGCTTGGCAGTTCTCAGAGGAACATGCATTAGATATGGTCACGATAAACCCAGCCATGGTGATAGGTCCTCTTCTACAGCCAACTCTCAATACAAGCGCTGCTGCAATAGTGAACTTAATAAACGGTATGAGAAAGGATCAGTTTTTTCGAAATCCTTACGATTGGTTCATATGAATACTAATCTCTGACTCAATCCTTCTGACATTTGTCAGGAGCGTCGACTTATCCAAATGCATCATTCGGGTGGGTAAATGTCCAAGACGTCGCTCTGGCTCATATCCTAGCTTACGAGGTGCCCGAGGCAAGCGGAAGATATTGTCTAGTTGAAAGAGTTGCACATTATTCAGAGATGGTGAAGATTATACATGAACTTTACCCTGCTCTTAAGCTCCCCCACAAGTGAGTTATTTTATAACTATCACTTGCAAACAAACAAAAAAACTTGCTACCAAAAGTCACTTTCGTAGAGGGAAATAGTGCTAGGAATGCGGTGTGACCCGAACCAGAGTTGGCCTATGAGGTGCGTATTGAATTGGGCCCATATGCCTTATAAGAGAATTCTCATGTAAGGCCTGAACCAATCCCAATTATCTACACCACATGATCCCACCTCCTAACCGATGTGGACTAAATTACGAACTCCATTGTCCCCCCATTTGAGCACTCAACCGAAACGAGATACAACCCAACAAATAGCTCGTTTTTTTTTCATTTAACTTGTTGGTCATGTAGAACTTGCTATTTGGTCCTTTGGGTTCTTTTCTGATTAACCCTGGCCTACAATTCTCTCCTCTTTGTCATATTGCTATCCTTTCCCAAGCCTCATCACCCAAGGGTTTGATGTCTTGAGGAATTTCAGTATTTCAAATTTTAGTAGAAATATAAGTGCTCGAGATTCAACTTTTACCCCCTCATTATCAAAACGTTTACCCGTGCTGTGGATAATAAATCTCTTGGGTGCTATATATTCGTGCTGAAACAAGTTTTTTTTTCCAATAACTTTTATTGCATAAATATTCGAGACTCTATGCAGTATCATCTTTTCTGCTCTCTTTATTCCGATATCATCTTGGCATGGTTTGCACAAACAACTTGGTGGTTGCAGCAATTCTCGCGTACATGACAATACCTATGTAACTGATTGCAAACCTGTGAAATGTGAAGCATGGATACTTCAATGGAGGTGACACAATGCCAATATACCTGTAATATCTGACACATGATATTTGGACCAGAATTTGCGGATGTGTATCATACACGTTTGGATGCTTCTACTTGATTATTTCATTGTTACTTATTCTTTTCATAGCGAAAGAAAAATCGTGATATATCAGATTTTGCTTAACATTTTTCTATATTCTTTGGCGAAAATCACAAGAAGGTGATGACGATAATTTATGTTCCTGTATTATGGCTAACAGGTGTGCTGATGACAAGCCCTTTGTACCAACGTACCAAGTATCGAGGGAGAAGACAGAACATCTGGGCATTGAGTACATTCCACTGGAGACAAGCATCAAAGAAACTGTCGATAGCCTGAAAGAGAAGGGATTTGCGAGCTTCTGAGAAATAGATTAGTAGCTGCGCGATCAGAAATAAAGATTCATTGTAATTTTTCATGTCATGCAAGCTTCTTTATGCATCATCATTTTGTGGTTGGACTTTGATTATGGATGGTAAGCTTGAGAAATTGTTGATATTGATCAGATGTAAGTTGTGGCAGTAGCGAGCTAACAGATTGCAAACCAAAACCTTGGTATCCTTTGGTGCCAAGTGATTTGAACTGAGGACATCTTCCTACTAACTGGGGGGATAGTCATTTAGGCCTCGTTTGGTACACTGTATAATCATAATCGCAATGTAATCAAATTTTTTTAAAAATAATTCATTTGTATATTGCGATTACGATTACATTTCAGTGAACCAAACAGGTCTTAGTTTATAGACCGAGTAAATATGCCCCCACAATGTTGGGATAAGATCAATTTTTCTCCTTCGACCTAGAGCAAGTGTCATTAGCTGATGGTGCACTAGAGATATCATGAGGTCTGTGTATAGGAAAGAGTTGTTGGATGAAGCCAAGCTAGAAGAATGTGTTTTGGAGGGAGAGTTGAGTCTCATCTTGAAGAACAAGTGAATGAGCAAGGGAGATTTTGATGTATCACAACTTGATGCATCCAATGTAGAAGAATGTGGTATGGTTTGAAGTTTTAGAATTATAAAGTTTTTTTTTTTTTTTTTGAAATCCCACACACACACAATTGGGGACTCGAACCTTGCCGGTCCCTCCGGGTGTCCGCTCTAATACCACTAGGCTAGAGAGCTCGGACAATTATAATAAAACAATAGAGAATCATATCTACCAAATTATGGAGCCAACTGTTAATTAAGTGTCAAGAGGGAGAGCGGGTATAGTTAAGTAGGTAGAGATAGAAACTATTAATTAATTGACATAATAATTAACGGTAAGGAGAGAGAATTAATTAAATAGAGATAGAGACGTGCAATTTTAAACCATTGGATATGTTTAGGTATTTTAATCATAGTCATATTTGTTGGGAAATTGCAAAAAAATCCCTCGTTAAATGTGCATTTTTTAAGTAGAAAGACCTTTTAGTCAAATTTAGCAAATAAAGACCCCCGCAATCTATGACTTGCTCGGCCAGTCCCTTACCGTCTGTTGACCGTTAAGTGACATTTTTTTTATATATAAAAAAAATACCTAAACTACTCCCCCTTCCCTAACCTCTCCCCTCCTCCTCCCCGCCACTCTCAGCCCCCCTCCTTACTCCGGCGAGCACCCCTCCTCCTCCCGCCCCGGGCAGCCCCCCCCCCCCCCCCCCCCCCTTCCTCCTCCCTCCTCCCCGCCACCCTCGTTACTCCGGCGAGCACCCCCCCCCCCCCCCCCCCCTTCCCGCCCAGCGCCTCCTCCTCCTCCCTGCCCCGGCCAGCCCCGCCTCCCTCGTTCTCCTCCCCGCCCCGGCTAGCCCCGTCCCCCTCCTCCTCCCCGCACCACCGGAGAGAGAGAGAGGGGGGGGGGGGGGGGGGGGGGGGGAGGGGAGAGAGCGGAGGGGTAAAATGGTCATTACATACCCCACTTAACATCAGTTAACGGAAAGGGGCAAAATGAGCAGATTTTATACTTTCAGAAATTTTAAGAGCATGGGGTCTTTTAAGTGCAAAAACGAAAATCTAACGAAAGATTTTTGCACTTTACCCTCATTTGTTTTTATCTTTTTTGTTGAAAAATACTAACCGAGTCTATTGACCACCTGCAACTGCGGGATGGGATCTGCTGTCCCTATTTTGGTGTCCCCAACCATGTGGTAACTAGCACTTAAATACCATGAACTTAGTATTCCAAAAGATATACTAAAACATATTTGGCTAATTAGTACTTGGATTCATGAACTCAGGTACTCTAAAAAGAGAATAAAACATATCTTGCTCTTGCTGTCAGCGTCTTCTCGGCTCGGGCAAGGCCCTTGAGTAATGCTACTGGACAACTTCCTTTTGCTTTCCTTCTTTTTCTATAATTAGCTTCTTTTTTGCACCGTTACGTTCAGTTCTCTATAGCAAATTTTTTCTATAGCAAATTGTATCATCAGTCTATAGCAATACGGAGAATACTCTGTTGCCGTGAGCTTAAAGTGCATATTCAAAATTCATTATAACCTCATTCCTAATCTTTGCTTCTTATATAAATGTCATGAATTTCTTATATAAAACTAACAAAGAGAGATCAATATACAAAAAAGCTTCATTTTTACACCGTTATGTTCAGTTCTCTATAGATAAAACTAACAAAGAGAAATCAATATACAAAAAAGCTTCATTTTTACACCGTTATGTTCAGTTCTCTATAGCAAATTGTATCATCAGTCTATAAGAATGCAGAGGATACTCTGTTGTTCTGAGCTTAAAAGTGCATATTCAAAAATTCATTATAATCCCATTCCTAATCTTTGCTTCTTATATAAATGTCATAAATTTCTCATATAAAACCAACAAAGAAAAATCATTATACAAAAAAAAGAGCTTATTTTTTACACCATTATGTTAAGTTCTGTATAGCAAATTTCTTTATAGCAAATTGTATCATCAATCTATAAAATAGTCTATAAAATACGGAGGACACTGTTTCCTCGAGCTTAAAAGTGCATATTCAAAAATTTATAACCTCATTCCTAATCTTTGCTTCTTATATAAATGTCATGAATTTCTTATATAAAACTAACAAAGAGAATTCAATATACCAAAAAAAAAATGTTAAGTCGGTAGCTGTTGGATAAATAACTCATCAAAATTGAATGTATAACTCACCCAAAGGACTAGCAGGAAAAGATTAACTGATTCACTGTGAGTTACACCTCCCCTGGGACAAAAGCTTGCGTTCCTGAAGAAAACACAGGAAAAAGGTTGGTAGTCTCTCTTAGAATGTATAATATCATCATAGAACAATAATACATACTTCCAGATGAGAAGCAAGCACAAAATCGACACCAGCTCCAGGCAAGCCGCAACTCGGTCTCCATAGGTCGAGCTGCAGCCAAATTTGATTGCCACTCTAAAATTTACTTCGTCAAATAGGTTTCAGATCATGGATATGCAAAATACATTCATCTCTCTTCTAAATTAAAACCAGAAACTTCCATTTGCCCACTGTATATAGATGTAAGCACAAAGACCATAGTTAAGGACATAAACATCCAACTATTACAGCTCCATCACAATGACTCCATGGCACGACGCGCTCTCCACTTCTGCAAAAAAAAGTTGGTCCGAAAATACAAAATTGAATATCAAACCAACTGCCCAAATCCCCTCTACATATTATTATCCCAAAGTTATCTTCTAAGAGAATATACATGGGATTGCATATTATACTGCAGTAAAGAATCCGACTTGACAGAATCATCAGCATGTTGTTACCCCACCTTGAATGAGTTAACAATCTCAGTCACATGTCGGAAACTTCATGAACTCAGTTATTCTCATCTGAATCAGAATCCTCTTTATCTGAAGACTCTTCTTTGCGGTGATCCTCCCTTCACTGGTGGTTTTGCTCTTCTTCTCTTTCTTCTTCTGCTTTTTCTTCTGTCGTTTTAACCGTTTCTTTGCAGTCCGTTCCTCCGCAGCTTTCAATCTTTCTTCCCTCCTCATATTGAACTCTGCAAGTTCTTTCCTCCTTTGGTAGTCAGCATCCATCCTCGTAACTCGATCTTGCTCTTTCCGCCTCATTTGTCGATACTGTTACACATCCAACACTAATATGACCATTTGGGATAAGCAGTGTATTTTAGCATTTTCAAAACTGAAACCGAATAAGGAATTTTAGTATTTTCAAAATATACCGAAACCGAACTGAATTTTTTTCAAACCAAACCAAATCTCTCGGTCCAAAACCTAATAATGTTCACCCCTACTCCACCCTTAATTCTCTTGTCCTCTTTATTGGCGGCTCAGTTGCACGGTTACATATAGGACAAGGCAACACGGTAACATCATCTATTTCGGTGTCCTAGTATATTTGGAATATCCTGGTTGTGTTCAATACGTGCCCAGTACATGTACGGCACGACACAACCTATATTTTTGGCGTGTCCGTGCTTCCTAACTGTCGGCATTGTCCCTCGATGGATTAGAGTAACAACCGGCAATTCCACGGTACCTACCAAAGTGTTGAAGACTGTAAGTCAAAAGTAATCTGGATGCTAATGTCACTTATTCTGTCTGAACCCTATTACTATTCGAAGGTAGAAAGCAAAGAAGTCTGTTTGTTTATAATGGACAAGGAAGGTGCATGTACATCCTTAATCCTGTGGAAGCTTAACCCATCACTTTATGCACATCCTGTAGAGATGAACACCAACAATATAAATATCACATACATCAAAGGTAATGAACAAAGTCTGCAACCCTCCCAGCCTATAGCACATTCTATAGACTAAGGCTAATTTGATTTTGTTCTTATTGTCTTCCAGAAAATGGTTATTCCTCTCTGATGCATACAATAGTAGCTGTTAAATGTGCATGTGCAACCCAGGTAGCTGGTTACCAACTAACAAAATCAAAAGATTAAAGAACAATGTTTGCTCCTAAGGCTAATTTGCACTTAGATACCCTTTAAATACCATATTTTGGTCTTTCAATACCCTAAAATTTTATTGACAATTTGATACCCTAAACTTCAGTTTGTCACTTAAATACCTTGAACCATCTAGATTTTCAGTTTACCCCCCTAACAGAAAATTAAAAATGAGAATGAAAAAGAGAATATTATATTTAGAACCCATAGTAGACGGAAAAATTATTATTCTACATACCACAACAACTAATTCTAACTACTATATAAGGAATTCAATAAAGTTCAATACATTAGTTAATGGAAATTTCCCATCTTCTAAAATGGGAAGTTGTTCGAGCCGTAAAATTTTAGATTACTCCAAAAAAAATTTAAATCTATCAAATCATAACACAGAAAGTAGGAAAGACTCTTTGGTTTTAGCCATACCATTCGATTATATTGACAATTCCAAAAAACTGATCATACAATCATCATAGTATGATGACGGTCGGACGGATATGCCCCCATCGTCTAGTGACCCCCCTATTATAACTTTTAAAAAAAATTACAAAATAAAAACCCTAACCCCACCTCCATCCACAACAGATGCTGCCACCCATCCCTCCCGCTCACACCTGACTACTCGTCCCTCTCATGCGTCTCCAAGCAGTCACTCGTCGCCCGTGCACCCATGTGGGCTGCACAAAATGGCAACAACTTGTGATGCCATTTCGTGCAGCCAATCTGACGCACGATGAGGCGAGTGGCTGCGGAGAGGCCCATGGGGGGGTGGTGAATGGTCAAGTGTGAGCTGAGGAGAGATTACGAGGTGGCGATGGACGGGAGTGTTGGAGGGGGGAGGGTTAGGTTTTTTAAAATTTTAATATTATTTTTTACTAAAGCTAGGAGTAAGTTTTTCTATACTTTAGGGGCAAAATAGTCAAGAATGGCACGTGTTTTGCATATGCCCGTTAAGTTAGACGGGTGAGTAAAGGAGGGGATATTACTAAGTTCAAGGTATCAACTTCCCAATAAAAAAAGGGGATATTACAAGTTCCAAAATGTGATAGTTCAGGGTATTTAAATGCAGATTAGCCTGCTCCTAATTCAATTAAGCTGGAAATTTTAACATTAATAATAACATGATTCCAGAAGACCATAAACACTTCCAAGGTTTCGTGGATTATTTTGATTTACGGGGATTGAATCTTGGACTATTACCTCCTAATTCCAGAATTCAGCCAACTAGCTCACAATTAGGGTGTTGGAGAAAACTTAGGTTTGGTGTCGTTCTCGAGTTGTTAAACCATAGCCAGATAAGGCCTTAATCTCGAGTTGTTAAACCATAGCTAGATAAGGCCTTAATCTCCAAGAGTTTAACGGTCTCATGTTTATGAGGACCATACTTATAGGATTTCTCAATCATATATGGCCAGTAGGTGTTTGGTCAGTCAACTACTGAGATAAGTCCATCTTAAAATTTGTCGGTTCACGGTTTCCAACTTAGCTACTTATCGTGCACAGATACAAATGTAGTCCAACTTATACAAAGAGTAGCTTGATATGGGACAATTAGGCTATAGCTTCCTTACTCAATCTAGCGCTAACCTTTCTGCATTTATTATAAATAAGGGAAGTAAGGGGCTGGCTTATACTCAGAACAAATTCTACACTAGTGCCAAGATTATCAGTGTACAGGCATGGGAAATAAGAAAGAATAAGAAGAGAAGGAAAGCATTAATTAGTTCTGAAACTCGATGGTTTTACAAAATCTCATATATGCACATATTTCATAATCTTGATTCATGTTCCAAGCAGACGATCATCATGTATTGGAAAGTTGGGCTATGTATTGACTTTGACTTAGTCTATCAGTAGCTCCTATTTCAGAACCGGAAGTGGATTGTGCCTTAAACTATGGTTGCAATGAAGATTGGGTGTAGCTTCTAATGCATAATGATAAATTTATCAAATGAGCTTTAAAAAGACAGCACATTATGTCTCTATTGTAGTATTAAATCTGATTATATTGTAGAAAGAGCTTCATAGGTACTACCCCCCCCCCTGGTTCATTTAGTGGCGTAATTTGGTCTAGAAAGTAGAAGCTCGACAGGAGTAAGTATATCTCTTTGTAGATAAATGCATTGGTTAATAGGCTGTTTCAAGAAATGGTGTTTCATAGGTTTTGGGCAAAGATGCAGATACATGTTGTTCAAAGTCCACAATGCATTAAACTTGTGCCTTTGTCTTTTATAAGATAGATGTCTATCAAGTTCTGCTCTACGCTTACCTTTGTATAGACTAGCTTGCACCTTTATATTTGTTAATATAGATTGGAATCAAGATAAAGGTAACATTGTCATACAAAATGCTTGTAGGAATGAGAACCATGACACTTGTATTCTTATTGATAGATTCTGCCGTTAATCTTATCTCCTCTCATGTGAATAACAAGACCTTTGGTGTAACAATACATAATTTACAGGAAATAGTTGATCATAAGGGGTCAGTCAATCCTATTGGTTATACGAGCGAGTTGTGTTAACTTTGAAGAATACAATGGGGCAGATGACGAAAAAAATAAATAGTGTTTCGTCACATTAAAAAAATCTTCAGGGAGCGCTTCAAATATCCTTCCTTGACAGGGTTTGAAGTGTTGCTGCTGAAACTAAGGATAGTGGTTTAAGGATACACTAGGATGTCGTGTCCGACTGGAAACAAAACACTCCAAAATACACTAGGATATCGTGCTGCCCGAATCATGTTGCGCCGATTCTTGTCTGCAACATAAGTTATTTGTAGTGGACAGCACAAACAGAGCCAACTCACCTTGTGGAACACAAGGCCTGAAATTTCAGGCAAGTCCGACAGATCCTTTCCCAAACTAGTACCAAAACTCCCTCTAGGCGAAGCGTTTTTTTCCCATTTCATAATCTGGGTTCAGATATCAAACACTGTGATTTCAAGATGTCATTTCCAACTCTACATGGACCTATGTCGCAACTTGCACAGACACAAATATGACACGGCAACACTGGAAAAGCACTACTTTTGGAGCGTCTGTATCGTGTCCGATACGACATATAACCACTTTGTGGCAATATCAGAGTTAGGGTTAGGTTTAGATTTCCATTCCTTCGGACGAAAAAAAAGAAACAAAGACTCAAAAAAAAAATTGCTGCTTGTGACATTTTAACCTGGTGGAAGCCGCCGGAGCCGGAACCGGCGGAGCTGTCGGAGGTGTTGTTGACCCAGACAGGCACGTTGTCGATGATCCGCGGAGCTTCACCTCCAGGTCCTCCTCGTCCTCCCTAAGGACGACCCGCTCTTCTTGTACTCCACCAGAGCGCCTGCGCCTCCCGCCGCCGACACCTTCGGGAGGTCTACGGCGTTCTGTGTTGCGCCGGCTGTGGCGGCGGCGACGACCAGCTGGAGGTCTCCGCCGCTTCCGTCATTCTTGGACATGGTAGCTCGCGACGAGAAACCCTAATTCCAAGCTCCGCTAGGGCTTCTGTGTTTTGTAACCTAATTTTGTTTGTGGGTTTCTTCCCCGAGTACGAAGAATAGGGCTAACTTTAAAACAAAGAACCCTCTAACTTCTAATTTCTGAAACTAGCTATCCTAATTGGTTAAAAAACATCAAATTACCATGTTGTCCTTTTCTTCTTTCTCGTATGCTCTAATGACTAATCCCAAACAAACTACCAAATTTTTGGCAATTGTTGATTTTTTATAATTATATTTAATAATATTTGATAATTATTTTAAATTTTTATGTTATTGTAGGGTTGTTGGACGGACTTACCATATACTCAATCCCACTGAATAATTTCTCCAATTAGAAGGGCATCATATTGCTTGTGCACTTCAGGCTCATTCAACCAAAGGATTGAATCATGTCACTTAGTCGAATTGATAACACCACCTACAAGAATTACCATCTGATTCTTTCTTATTCTTATCCTCAGTCCATTGAAACAAATTTTAGTATAGGTTATCAGAAGACTTGAAATCAATTCTTTAGAATAAATATGCAATCAAATTTTCAAAGTTTTTTTTTGTAATTTCATTGTCAATTTAATTATATATTTTTTTGCAAAATGGAGCCTTAAAAAGGACTTGGTCATAGAGACCTTTGTTAAGAACATACTTTGTAGAAGAAAGTATAAGGTCTATTTTATAGTTTTATCCTACAGTTATGAGATATTATTTCTTAGCATCCAGTCTTGCAATATTTATGTTCCGGCCGGGCCTATCAAAGGTAAAATGGTGCCATAGACTAAAATTTTAAAATAAACCTATATATCATCATGCACCCATAAGGGAGGTGAGATGGTCAAGTGGGAGCTGAGGAGAGATTACGAGGCGACAATGGACGGAGTGTTGGAGGGGGGAGGGCTAGTTTTTTAAAATTTTAATATTATTTTTTACTAAAGCTAGGAGAGCAGTTTTTCTATAATTTAGGGGCAAAATAGTCAAGAATGGTACGTGTTTTGCATATGCCCATTAAGTTAGACGGGTGAGTAAAGGAGGGGACATATTGCCAAAACTTACTAAGTTCAAGGTATCAACTTCCCAATAAAAAAAAGGGATATTACAAGTGCCAAAATGTGATAGTTCACGGTATTTAAATGCAGATTAGCCTGCTCCTAATTCAATTAAGCTGGAAATTTTAACATTAATAATAACATGATTCCAGAATACCATAAACACTTCCAAGGTTTCGTGGATTATTTTGATTTACGGGGAATGAATCTTGGACTATTATCTCCTAATTCCAGAATTCAGCCAACTAGCTCACAATTAGGGTGTTGGAGAAAACTTAGGTTTGGTGTCGTTCTCGAGTTGTTAAACCATAGCCAGATAAGGCCTTAATCTCGAGTTGTTAAACCATAGCTAGATAAGGCCTTAATCTCCAAGAGTTTAACGGTCTCATGTTTATGAGGACCATGCTTATAGGATTTCTCAATCATATATGGCCAGTAGGTGTTTGGTCAACTACGGAGATATGTCCATCTAAAAATTTGTCGGTTCATGGTTTCCAACTTAGCTACTTATAGTGCACAGATACAAATGTAGTCCAACTTATACAAAGAGTAGCTTGATATGGGACAATTAGGCTATAGCTTCCTTACTCAATCTAGTGCTAACCTTTCTGCATTTGTTATAAATAAGGGAAGTAAAGGGCTGGCTTATACTCAGAACAAATTCTAGACTAGTGCCAAGATTATCAGTGTACAGGCATGGGAAATATGAAAGAATAAGAAGAGAAGGAAAGCATCAATTAGTTTTGAAACTCGATGGTTTTACAAAATCTCATATATGCACATATTTCATAATCTTGATTCATGTTCCAAGCAGACGATCATCATGTATTGGAAAGTTGGGCTATGTATTGACTTTGACTTAGTATATCAGTAGCTCCTATTTCAGAACCGGAAGTGGATTGTGCCTTAAACTATGGTTGCAATGAAGATTGGGTGTAGCTTCTAATGCATAATGATAAATTTATCAATGAGCTTTTAAAAGACAGCACATTATGTCTCTATTGTAGTATTAAACCTGATTATATTGAAGAAAGAGCTTCATAGGTACCCCCCCCCCCCCCCCCAGTTCATTTAGTGCCGTAATTTGGTCTAGAAAGTAGAAGCTCCACAGGAGTAAGTATATCTCTTTGTAGATAAATGCATTGGTTAATAGGCTGTTTCAAGAAATGGTGTTTCATAGGTTTTGGGCAAAGATGCAGATACATGTTGTTCAAAGTCCACAATGAATTAAACTCGTGCCTTTGTCTTTTATAAGATAGATGTCTATCAAGTTCTGCTCTACGCTTACCTTTGTATAGACTAGCTTGCACCTTTATTTGTTAATAATATAGATTGGAATCAAGATAAAGGTAACACTGTCATACAAAATGCTTGTTGGAATGAGAACCATGACACTTGTATTCTTATTGATAGATTCTGCCGTTAATCTTATATTCTTATCTCCTCTCATGTGAACAACAAGGCCTTCGTGTAACAATACATAATTTACAGGAAATAGTTGATCATAAGGGGTCAGTCAATAAGGGGGTCAGTCAATTTGGTTATACGAGCGCGCGAGTTGTGTTAAATTTGAAGAATAAAATGGGGCAGATGACGAAAAAAATAAATAGTGTTTCGTCACATAAAAAAATCTTCAGGAGCGCTTCAAATATCCTTCCTTGACAGGGTTTGAAGTGTTGCTGCTGAAACTAAGGATAGTGGTTTAAGGAATAAATGGTTTACACCATGACAAAAAAAATGATATGTCGTTGCCATCATCCAAGCCTTCTCCCATGAGAATGGGGTCAGGTATGGACTATGGAACATAAAAAAGCTCTGTTAAAAATTTGAAAATTCTATGACTGATAACCATCTATGTTGGTGCCAAATTCCTAGCTTAGGTTGCTATGAGCATGAGAGAACCATGCCATCAAACCTAGACCCTCAGTCGATGGATAGACCTAGATTTAGGGTATGCAATTTAAGCTCATGCAACCAAAGAGCATTCTCAGAGTTCCCTAAACTATAAAGAGTATATACGAAGAGGTACGATGGTACAATTTGCTATACTTGCTATACGGAATTCCATTGATCTCCATGAAACATTAAGCCAAATAGAAAATAAATGGCATTCCCAAACCAAACAAGTATATTAGTTAATAAAATTATAAAACGCTACTCAACTGAATTGCCATCTTGGTTCTTGCGTCCTAACTTGTAGTCGCTAATTTCCTTGGCCCAAATAAGCCGATCTTGTTTTTGACAGACCTAGTATTAATATATGTTATTTGCTAGGAAGCACGGACAATCCAAAAATAGGGATCAAATCATGTCGTGTCCGACTGGAAACAAAACACTCCAAAATACACTAGGATATCGTGCTCACCTTGTGGAACACAAGGCCTGAAATTTCAGGCAAGTCCGACAGATCCTTTCCCAAACTAGTACCAAAACTCCCTCTAGGTGAAGCGTTTTTTCCCATTCATAATCTGGGTTCAGATATCAAACCCTGTGATTTCAAGTTATGTCATTTCCAACTCTCATGGACCTATGTCGCAACTTGCACAGACACAATATGACACGGCAATACTGGAATGCACTTTTGGAGCTCTGTATCGTGTCCGATACGACATATAACCACTTCTATGACAATATCAGAGTTAGGGTTAGGTTTAGATTTCCATTCCTTCGGATGAAAAAAAGAAACAAAGAATCGAAGAAAAAATTGCTGCTTGTGACATTTTAACCTGGTGGAAGTCGCCGGAGCCGGAACCGGCGGAGCTGCCGGAGGGTTGTTGACCCGGACAGGCACGTTGTCGATGATCCGGCGGAGCTTCACCTCCGGTCCTCCTCGTCCTCCCTAAGGACGACCCCGCTCTTCTTGTACTCCACCAGAGCGCCTACACCTCCCGCCGCCGACACCTTCGGGAGGTCTACGGCGTTCTGTGTTGCGCGGCTGTGGCGCCAGCGACGACCAGCTGGAGGTCTCCGCCGCTTCCGTCATTCTTGGACATGGTAGCTCGCGACGAGAAACCCTAATTCCAAGCTCCGCTAGGACTTCTGTGTTTTGTAACCTAATTTTTTTGTGGGTTTCTTCCCGAGTACGAAGAATATGGCTAACTTTAAAACAAAGAACCCTCAAACGTCTAATTTCTGAAAGGCAAATGTTAAAGGCCACCCTTTTTACTAAGGGCAACACATCTACTAAGGGCAACGATACCTTTGTATTTTTTTTACTAAGAGCAACCTAAAATTCACAAGTTTACTAAGGGACACCAAGAGGACTTTGGAGGAGGACTGCAGTCCTTGCACTGATGTCCTATCTTCACGCGGTGGCTGGGGGCTCGGGATTTGGGGTCAGCGACGGGCTCGTGCTCGCGCGGAGGAACTGCTTCGGGGAGGAGCTCTGCGTACGGGGAGGCACGCGATGGAGGGGTTGGGGTAGCCGGAGACCCGGGCCGCATTGCTCGCAGACGTCATAGAGGAGAGCTCGAGGAGACGGAGGAGGAGCTACAGAGACCGCCGCAGCCCCCTCCCCCGCCGCAGCCTCCCCCCTCCGCCTCCCTCCCCCCGCCCAGCCCCACCTCCGACTCCCTCCCACCGTCGCAGCCCCCCCCCCGCCGCAGCCCCCCCTCGCCTCCCTCCCCGCGACAGCCCCAGCTCCGCCTCCCTCCCACCGCCGCAACCCCCCTAGCTCCCCCCCTTGCCGGTGAGACCCCCATTCGTTCGTTCAACAAAAAGAAGAAAGAAGAGCAACCGTGGATCGTTCGCGGGGAAGGCGGACTGTAGGCCTTGCCTGCAGTCCTGTCTTCATTTGGACTGCTGGCAAGCCTGCAGTCACTGTAGGTAAAAAGAGAGAAAAGATTGTCAGTCGAGGACTGCAGGCAAGCCCTGCAGTCCTCGATTGACAGGAGGGGTGGCCCTTAGTGTTTTCAAAATGGCAAACTTGAAATTTTTTAAAGTTTTAAGTGTTTTCAAACGGTAACATCATCTATTTCGGTGCCCTAGTGTATTTGGAATATCCTGGTTGTGTTCAATACATGCCCAGTACGTGTACGGCACGACAAAACCTATATTTTTGGAGTGTCCGTGCTTCCTAGACTATCGGCATTGTCCCTCGATGGATTAGAGTAACAACCGGCAATTCCACGGTACCTACCAAAGTGTTGAAGACTGTAAGTCAAAAGTAATCTGGATGCTAATGTCACTTATTCTGTCTGAACCCTATTACTAATCGAAGGTAGAAAGCAAAGAAGTCATGTTTGTTTATAATGGACTAGGAAGGTGCATGTACATCCTTAATCCTGTGGAAGCTTAACCCATCACTTTATGCACATCCTGTAGAGAAACACCAACAAATAAATATCACATACATCAAAGGTAATGAACAAAGTTTGCAACCCTCCCAGCCTATAGAGCACATTTTAAGGCTAATTTGATTTTGTTCTTATTGTCTTCCAGAAAATGGTTATTCCTCTCTGACATACAATAGTAGCTGTTAAATATGCATGTGCAACCCAGGTAGCTGGTTACCAACTAACAAAATCAAAAGATTAAAGAACAATGTTTGCTCCTAAGGCTAATTTGCACTTAGATACCCTTTAAATACCATATTTTGGTCTTTCAATACCCTAAAAATTTATTGACAATTTGATACCCTAAACTTCAGTTTGTCACTTAAATACCTTGAACCATCTAGATTTTCAGTTTACCCCCTAACAGAAAATTAAAAATGAGAATGAAAAAAGAGAATATTATATTTAGAACCCATAGTAGACGAAAAATTATTATTCTACATACCACAACAACTAATTCTAACGACTATATAAGGAATTCAATAAAGTTCTACATTAGTTAATGGAAATTTTCCATCTTCTAAAATGGGAAGTTGTTCGAGCCGTGAAATTTTAGATTACTCCAAAAAAAAAATTTAATCTATCAAATCATAACACAGAAAGTAGGAAAGGCTCTTTGGATTTAGCCATACCATTCGATTATAATGACAATTCCAAAAAATATCATACAATCATCATAGTATGATGACGGTCGGGCGGATATGCCCCATCGTCTAGTGACCCCCCTATTATAACTTTTAAAAAAATTACGAAATAAAGACCCTAACCCCACCTCCATCCACAACAGACGCTGCCACCCATCCCCCTGCTCATACAGACTACTCGTCCCTCCCTCATGCATCTCCAAGCAGTCACTCGCCGCCAGTGCACCCATGTGGGCTGCACAAAATGGCAACAAGTCGTGATGCCATTTCATGCAGCCAATGTGATGCACGATGAGGGCAAGCGGCTGCGGAGAGGCCACTGGGAGGGGGGGAGTGAATGGTCAAGTGTGAGCTGAGGAGAGATTACGAGGCGGCAATGGACGGAGTGTTGGAGGGGGGAGGGCTAGGTTTTTTAAAATTTTAATATTATTTTTTACTAAAACTAGGAGAGCAAGTTTTTCTATAATTTAGGGGCAAAATAGTCAAGAATGGTACGTGTTTTGCATATGCCCGTTAAGTTAGACGGGCGAGTAAAGGAGGGGACATATTGCCAAAACTTACTAAGTTCAAGGTATCAACTTCCCAATAAAAAAAGGGGATATTACAAGTGCCAAAATGTGATAGTTCACGGTATTTAAATGCAGATTAGCCTGCTCCTAATTCAATTAAGCTGGAAATTTTAACATTAATAATAACATGATTCCAGAATACCATAAACACTTCCAAGGTTTCGTGGATTATTTTGATTTACGGGGAATGAATCTTGGACTATTATCTCCTAATTCCAGAATTCAGCCAACTAGCACACAATTAGGGTGTTGGAGAAAACTTAGGTTTGGTGCCGTTCTCGAGTTGTTAAACCATAGCCAGATAAGGCCTTAATCTCGAGTTGTTAAACCATAGCTAGATAAGGCCTTAATCTCCAAGAGTTTAACGGTCTCATGTTTATGAGGACCATACTTATAGGATTTCTCAATCATATATGGCCAGTAGGTGTTTGGTCAACTACTGAAATAAGTCCATCTTAAAATTTGTCGGTTCATGGTTTCCAACTTAGCTACTTATCGTGCACAGATACAAATGTAGTCCAACTTATACAAAGAGTAGCTTGATATGGGACAACTAGGCTATAGCTTCCTTACTCAATCTAGTGCTAACCTTTCTGCATTTATTATAAATAAGGGAAGTAAGGGGCTGGCTTATACTCAGAACAAATTCTAGACTAGTGCCAAGATTATCAGTGTACAGGCATGGGAAATATGAAAGAATAAGAAGAGAAGGAAAGCATCAATTAGTCTTGAAACTCGATGGTTTTACAAAATCTCATATATGCACATATATCATAATCTTGATTCATGTTCCAAGCAGACGATCATCATGTATTGGAAAGTTGGGCTATGTATTGACTTTGACTTAGTATATCAGTAGCTCCTATTTCAGAACCGGAAGTGGATTGTGCCTTAAACTATGGTTGCAAAAGATTGGGTGTAGCTTCTAATGCATAATGATAAATTTATCAAATAAGCTTTAAAAAGACAGCACATTATGTCTCTATTGTAGTATTAAATCTGATTATATTGTAGAAAGAGCTTCATAGGTACTACCCCCCCCCCCCCCCCCTTTGTTCATTTAGTGGCGTAATTTGGTCTAGAAAGTAGAAGCTCGACAGGAGTAAGTATATCTCTTTGTAGATATATGCATTGGTTAATAGGCTGTTTCAAGAAATGGTGTTTCATAGGTTTTGGGCAAAGATGCAGATACATGTTGTTCAAAGTCCACAATGCATTAAACTTGTGCCTTTGTCTTTATAAGATAGATGTCTATCAAGTTCTGCTCTACGCTTACCTTTGTATAGACTAGCTTGCACCTTTATATTGTTAATAATATAGATTGGAATCAAGATAAAGGTAACACTGTCATACAAAATGCTTGTTGGAATGAGAACCATGACACTTGTATTCTTATTGATAGATTCTGCCGTTAATCTTATATTCTTATCCTCTCATGTGAACAACAAGACCTTTGGTGTAACAATACATAATTTACAGGAAATAGTTGATCATAAGGGGTCAGTCAATCCTATTGGTTATACGAGCGAGTTGTGTTAATTTGAAGAATAAATGGGGCAGATGACGAAAAAAATAAATAGTGTTTCGTCACATTAAAAAAATCTTCAGGGAGCGCTTCAAATATCCTTCCTTGACAGGGTTTGAAGTGTTGCTGCTGAAACTAAGGATAGTGGTTTAAGGAATAAATGGTTTACACCATGACAAAAAAAATGATATGTCGTTGCCATCATCCAAGCCTTCTCCCATGAGAATGGGGTCAGGTATGGACTATGGAACATAAAAAAGCTCTGTTAAAAATTTGAAACTTCTATGACTGATTGTCAACCATCTATGTTGGTGCCAAATTCCTAGCTTAGGTTGCTATGAGCATGAGAGAACCATGCCATCAAACCTAGACCCTCAGTCGGTGGATAGTAGACCTAGATTTAGGGTATGCAATTTAAGCTCATGCAACCAAAGAGCATTCTCAGAGTTCCCTAAACTAAAGAGTATATACGACGAGGTACGATGGTACAATTTGCTATACGGAATTCCATTGATCTCCATGATACATTAAGCCAAATAGAAAATAAATGGCATTCCCATAAAAAAACAAGTATATTAGTTAATAAAATTATAGAATGCTACCCAAATGAATTGCCATCTTGGTTCTTGCGTCCTAACTTGTAGTCGCTAATTTCCTTGGCCCAAATAAGCCGATCTTGTTTTTAACAGACCTAGTATTAATATATGTTATTTGTTAGGAAGCACGGACAATCCAAAAATAGGCATCAAACCATGTCGTGTCCGACTGGAAACAAAACACTCCAAAATACACTAGGATATCGTGCTCACCTTGTGGAACACAAGGCCTGAAATTTCAGGCAAGTCCGACAGATCCTTTCCCAAACTAGTACCAAAACCTCCTCTAGGTGAAGTTTTTTTCCCATTTCATAATATGGGTTCAGATATCAAACACTATGATTTCAAGTTATGTCATTTCCAACTCTCATGGACCTATGTCGCAACTTGCACAGACACAAATATGACACGGCAACACTGGAAAAGCACTACTTTTGGAGCGTCCGTATCGTGTCCGATACGACATATAACCACTACTGTGGCAATATCAGAGTTAGGGTTAGGTTTAGATTTCCATTCCTTCGGATGAAAAAAAGAAACAAAGAATCGAAGAAAAAATTGCTGCTTGTGACATTTTAACCTGGTGGAAGTCGCCGGAGCCGGAACCAGCGGAGCTGTCGGAGGTGTTGTTGACCCGGACATGCACGTTGTCGATGATCCGGCGGAGCTTCACCTCCAGGTCCTCCTCGTCCTCCCTAAGGACGACCCCGCTCTTCTTGTACTCCACCAGAGCGCCTGCACCTCCCGCCGCCGACGCCTTCGGGAGGTCTACGACGTTCTGTGGCGCCGGCTGTAGCGCCGGCGACGACCAGCTGGAGGTCTCCGCCGCTTCCGTCATTCTTGGACATGGTAGCCGACGAGAGAAACCCTAATTCCAAGCTCCGCTAGGGCTTCTGTGTTTTGTAACCTAATTTTGTTTGTGGGTTTCTTCCCCGAGTACGAAGAATAGGGCTAACTTTAAAACAAAGAACCCTCAAACTTCTAATTTCTGAAAGGCAAATGTTAAAGGCCACCCCTTTTTACTAAGGGCAACCCATCTACTAAGGGCAACCATGCCTTTGTATTTTTTTTACTAAGACAACCTAAAGTTCACAAGTTTACTAAGGGACACCAAGAGAACTTTGGAAGAGGACTGCAGTCCTTGCACTGCTGTACTGTCTTCACGCGGTGGCTGGGGGCTGTGGATTTGGGGTCGGCAGACGGGCTCGTGCTCGTGTGGAGGAACTGCTTCGGGGAGGAGCTCGCGGACGGGGAGGCACGCGGTGGAGGGGTTGGGGTCGCCGGAGACCCGGGTCGCATGGCTCGCGGACGTCGTAGAGGAGAGCTCGAAGAGGCAGAGGAGGAGATACAGGAGGAGCTACAGTAACCGGCGCAGCCCCCATCCCCCGCCGCAGCCCCACCCTCCGCCTCCCTCCCCACTACAGCCCCACCTCCGACTCCCTCCCAGCGCCGCAGCCCCCCCCCCTCCGCCTCCCTCCCCCCGCCACAGCCCCAGCTCCGCCTCCCTCCCACCGCCGCAGCCCCCTAGCTCCCCCTCCTTGCCGGTGAGACCCCCTTTCGTTCGTTCAACAAAAAGAAGAAAGAAGAGCAACCGTGGATCGTTCGCGGGGAAGGCGGACTGCAGGCCTTGCCTGCAGTCATGTCTTCACTTTGGACAGCATGCAAGCACTGCAGTCACTGTAGGTAAAAAAAAATGCGAAAAGATTGTCAATCGAGGTCTGCAGGCAAGCCCTGCAGTCCTCGATTGACAGGAGCGAGGTGGCCCTTAGTGTTTTCAAAATGGCAAACTTGTAAAAAATTTTACAATTTTAAGTGTTTTCAAATGGTAAAATCATCTATTTCGGAGTCCTAGTGTATTTGGAATATCCTGGTTGTGTTCAATACGTGCCCAGTACGTGTAGGCACGACAAAACCTATATTTTTGGAGTGTACGTGCTTCCTAGACTGTCGGCATTGTCCCTCGATGGATTAGAGTAACAACCGCAATTCTACGGTACCTACCAAAGTGTTGAAGACTGTAAGTCAAAAGTAATCTGGATGCTAATGTCACTTATTCTGTCTGAACCCTATTACTAATCGAAGGTAGAAAGCAAAGAAGTCATGTTTGTTTATAATGGACTAGGAAGGTGCATGTACATCCTTAATCCTGTGGAAGCTTAACCCATCACTTTATGCACATCCTGTAGAGATGAACACCAACAATATAAATATCACATACATCAAAGGTAATGAACAAAGTCTGCAACCCTCCCAGCCTATAGAGCACATTCTACAGACTAAGGCTAATTTGATTTTGTTCTTATTGTCTTCCAGAAAATGGTTATTCCTCTCTGATGCATACAATAGTAGCTGTTAAATGTGCATGTGCAACCCAGGTAGCTAGTTACCAACTAACAAAATCAAAAGATTAAGGAACAATGCTTGCTCCTAAGGCTAATTTGCTTAGATACCCTTTAAATACCATATTTTGGTCTTTCAATACCCTAAAAAATTTATTGACAATTTGATACCCTAAACTTCAGTTTGTCACTTAAATACCTTGAACCATCTAGATTTTCAGTTTACCCCCTAACAGAAAATAAAAATGAGAATGAAGAAAGAGAATATTATATTTAGAACCCATAGTAGACGGAAAAAATTATTATTCTACATACCACAGCAACTAATTCTAACTACTATATAAGGAATTCAATAAAGTTCAATACATTAGTTAATGGAAATTTCCCATCTTCTAAAATGGAAAGTTGTTCGAGCCGTAAAATTTTAGATTACTCCAAAAAAATTAAATCTATCAAATCATAACAAAAAGTAGGGAAGACTCTTTGGATTTAGCCATACCATTCGATTATATTGACAATTCCAAAAAACTGATCATACAATCATCATAGTATGAGACGGTCGGCGGATATGCCCCATCGTCTAGTGACCCCCCTATTATAACTTTTTAAAAATTACAAAATAAAGACCCTAACCCGACCTCCATCCACAAAAGACGCTGCCACCCATCCCTCCCGCTCACACCTGACTACTCGTCCCTCCCTCATGCATCTCCAAGCAGTCACTCGCCGCCATGCACCCATGTTGGCTGCACAAAATGGCAACAAGTTATGCCATTTCGTGCAGCCAATGTGATGCACGATGAGGGCGAGTGGCTACGGAGAGGCCCATTGGGGGGGGGGAGTGAATGGTCAAGTGTGAGCTGAGAGATTACGAGGCGGCAATGGACGGGAGTGTTGGAGGGGGAAGGGCTAGGTTTTTAAAAAATTTAATATTATTTTTACTAAAGCTAGGAGAGCAAGTTTTTCTATAATTTAGGGGCAAAATAGTCAAGAATGGTACGTGTTTTGCATATGCCCGTTAAGTTAGACGGGTGAGTAAAGGAGGGGACATATTGCCAAAACTTACTAAGTTCAAGGTATCAACTTCCCAATAAAAAAAGGGGATATTACAAGTGCCAAAATGTGATAGTTCACGGTATTTAAATGCAGATTAGCCTGCTCCTAATTCAATTAAGCTGGAAATTTTAACATTAATAATAACATGAATCCAGAATACCATAAACACTTCCAAGGTTTCGTGGATTATTTTGATTTACGGGGAATGAATCTTGGACTATTATCTATATTCCAGAATTCAGCCAACTAGCTCACAATTAGGGTGTTGGAGAAAACTTAGGTTTGGTGTCGTTCTCGAGTTGTTAAACCATAGCCAGATAAGGCCTTAATCTCGAGTTGTTAAACCATAGATAGATAAGGCCTTAATCTCCAAGAGTTTAACGGTCTCATGTTTATGAGGACCATACTTATAGGATTTCTCAATCATATATGGCCAGTAGGTGTTTGGTCAACTACTGAGATATGTCCATCTTAAAATTTGTCGGTTCATGGTTTCCAACTTAGCTACTTATCGTGCACAGATACAAATGTAGTCCAACTTATACAAAGAGTAGCTTGATATGGGACAATTAGGCTATAGCTTCCTTACTCAATCTAGTGCTAACCTTTCTGCATTCATTATAAATAAGGGAAGTAAGGGGCTGGCTTATACTCAGAACAAATTCTAGACTAGTGCCAAGATATCAGTGTACAGGCATAGGAAATATGAAAGAATAAGAAGAGAAGGAAAGCATCAATTAGTTTTGAAACTCGATGGTTTTACAAAATCTCATATATGCACATATTTCATAATCTTGATTCATGTTCCAAGCAGACGATCATCATGTATTGGAAAGTTGGGCTATGTATTGACTTTGACTTAGTATATCAGTAGCTCCTATTTCAGAACCGGAAGTGGATTGTGCCTTAAACTATGGTTGCAATGAAGATTGGGTGTAGCTTCTAATGCATAATGATAAATTTATCAAATGAGCTTTAAAAAGACAGCACATTATGTCTCTAATGTAGTATTAAATCTGATTATATTGTAGAAAGAGCTTCATAGGTACCCCCCCCCCCCCCCCCTCTCTTTGTTCATTTAGTGGCGTAATTTGGTCTAGAAAGTAGAAGCTCGACAGGATTAAGTATATCTCTATGTAGATAAATGCAATGGTTAATAGGATGTTTCAAGAAATGGTGTTTCATAGGTTTTGGGCAAAGATGCAGATACATGTTGTTCAAAGTCCACAATGCATTAAACTTGTGCCTTTGTCTTTTATAAGATAGATGTCTATCAAGTTCTGCTCTACGCTTACCTTTGTATAGACTAGCTTGCACCTTTATATTTGTTAATAATATAGATTGGAATCAAGATAAAGGTAACACTGTCATACAAAATGCTTGTTGGAATGAGAACCATGACACTTGTATTCTTATTGATAGATTCTGCCGTTAATCTTATATTCTTATCTCCTCTCATGTGAACAACAAGACCTTTGGTGTAACAATAATAATTTACAGGAAATAGTTGATCATAAGGGGTCAGTCAATCCTATTGGTTATACGAGCGAGTTGTGTTAAATTTGAAGAATAAAATGGGGCAGATGACGAAAAAAATAAATAGTGTTTCGTCACATTAAAAAAATCTTCAGGGAGCGCTTCAAATATCCTTCCTTGACAGGGTTTGAAGTGTTGCTGCTGAAACTAAGGATAGTTTAAGGAATAAATGGTTTACACCATGACAAAAAAAATGATATGTCGTTGCCATCATCCAAGCCTTCTCCCATGAGAATGGGGTCAGGTATGGACTATGGAACATAAAAAAGCTCTGTTAAAAATTTGAAACTTCTATGACTGATTGTCAACCATCTATGTTGGTGCCAAATTCCTAGCTTAGGTTGCTATGAGCATGAGAGAACCATGCCATCAAACCTAGACCCTCAGTCGGTGGATAGTAGACCTAGATTTAGGGTATGCAATTTAAGCTCATGCAACCAAAGAGCATTCTCAGAGTTCCCTAAACTATAAAGAGTATATACGACGAGGTACGATGGTACAATTTGCTATACGGAATTCCTTTGATCTCCATGATACATTAAGCCAAATAGAAAATAAATGGCATTCCCATAAACAAAACAAGTATATTAGTTAATAAAATTATAGAATGCTACCCAAATGAATTGCCATCTTGGTTCTTGCGTCCTAACTTGTAGTCGCTAATTTCCTTGGCCCAAATAAGCCGATCTTGTTTTTAACAGACCTAATATTAATATATGTTATTTGTTAGGAAGCACGGACAATCCAAAAATAGGCATCAAACCATGTCGTGTCCGACTGGAAACAAAACACTCCAAAATACACTAGGATATCGTGCTCACCTTGTGAACACAAGGTCTGAAATTTCAGGCAAGTCCGACAGATCCTTTCCCAAACTAGTACCAAAACTCCATCTAGGTGAAGCGTTTTTTCCCATTTCATAATTTGGGTTCAGATATGAAACACTATGATTTCAAGTTATGTCATTTTCAACTCTCATGGACCTATGTCGCAACTTGCACAGACACAAATATGACACGGCAACACTGGAAAAGCACTACTTTTGGAGAGTCCGTATTGTGTCCATACGACATATAACCACTTCTGTGGCAATATCAGAGTTAGGGTTAGGTTTAGATTTACATTCCTTCGGATGAAAAAAAGAAACAAAGAATCGAAGAAAAAATTGGTGCTTGTGACATTTTAACCTGGTGGAAGTCGTCGGAGCCGGAACAGCGGAGCTGTCATGCCCGATTCCGTAGAATCGATAGTCGTCCCCCGGGCGTGATGCCGTGCGAACCTAATTTGCGATCGCACAAGGCATAGTCATAAGATTATCCGAAACACAACATCAAGTTAGAGTACGCAGAGAAATTGAATGACACATTTGAAATAGAAATAGACTTTTTCATTGATGATAAGAAAACGTTTACATAGACTCCTTTACAATCATTGCCGCGGGCTACAACATGACTCGACTTACAAAATGAACGCCGATGAGATAGACGTTCCATACATTACATCCCCTTTTCACAAGCAAAATATAACATTTCCACCTGCTATCGAGGCGAGTCGAGCCGCCATCTTCTTTTGGACTGAGTGCGGGTCTTCTTCAAAAAGGATTCCAGAAAACAAGCCTTTACACGCGGACGAGGCTTCAAAAGGGTTCACTTCGCCTTGAGCTTTCAAGTGGCACGCCCTTCGTAGTTCGGGGTACCTGCGTGGAGAGCGAGGATCAGTACATTACACTTGTACTGGTGCGTGGCTATTTAAGTTCCAAGCTCTCATTTGGTTGAAGAGTTCAATTGACTTAAAGTATGAATGTTTCTAACCATCCTAATGAATTGCAAACAAGTAATGACAAGCATAGTGAAATTTACGTTGAAACTTACCGACGGCGGCCGCGCCGCGCCTTATGAAACTTACCATGTTCTTCCCTGTCAATTGTTATCATTTCCATACCAAGTGCAATATTTCGTGTGTTGGTCACTGACTCCCAGAGCCATCGTGGACTCCTCTAGCTTTTGTTAGACGGGGTCCTTTCAGCGTGAGTAGCGAACCCCGCTGCAAGTCCTCGCCTAACCCGTGCCCAGCACAGCTAATTATTTGTTTCCCTTTGCCCGCAACGGTCCCGTGGCCTCGGTTCCGTGCGGGGAAATGCTCACCTTGTCGACAAGTTGTCCATGACCGTGCAAAGACATGTTTTTAGTTGTTAAGACATAGCCTACCTTTTCTTTTGAGAACTTGCTCATTCATTCGTGTTCGTGCACTTGCATTTATCTTTTCATTCGCAACAACACTATCGACTTTGCCTAAGAAGGGGGTCGAGAAGAGAAGGGTCAGCCACTCACCTTGAGTTTACTTCGGCGAGAGAACTTGCTTGGTTGCGCTAGACGTCGCCTACGCGATTACCTGAAATCGCACAAGCAACCGATTAGAACACTGCATTATTCAAGGAGTTCGATAGGAAATGCGAGTTCGAAATGCAAGCCATGAAAACCATCGAAAACATTCACGAAAGCGCATTCAGAAAACAAAGCCAAAACCAACGCAAGCGGTGTGAAAAGCAGAGCAACGGGAGGTCTCTCCCGACTCAGCCGCAGAGTCAATCCTCGAGGCGCAGCCCGCTGAATATGGGACTTGGTTCCGAAGAAGACATTCCATAACGAGGAATGGGTCTTAATTCAACCGTTCCCGTTCGATCGACTCGGCCGAACCCGACCTATCGGTCCCGACCGAATCGATAGCGACAGTGTTCCTTTCTCGCGCACCCCGTGGACAGAGTACGGGGCACGATGTAGGGACGGGGCACTACAGGAGCTGTCGGAGGTGTTGTTGACCCGGACAGGCACGTTGTCGATGATCCGGCGGAGCTTCACCTCCAGGTCCTCCTCGTCCTCCCTAAGGATGACCCCGCTCTTCTTGTACTCCACCAGAGCGCTTGCACCTCCCGCCGCCGCCGCCTTCGGGAGGTCTACGGCGTTCTGTGTTGCGCCGTTGTGGCGCCGGTGACGACCAGCTGGAGGTCTCCGCCGCTTCCGTCATTCTTGGACATGGTAGCTCGCGACGAAAAACCTTAATTCCAAGCTCCGCTAGGACTTCTGTGTTTTGTAACCTAATTTTGTTTGTGGATTTCTTCCCCGAGTACAAAGAATCGGGCTAACTTTAAAACAAAGAACCTTAACTTCTAATTTCTGAAAGACATGTTAAAGGCCACCCCCTTTTTACGAAGGGCAACCCATCTACTAAGGGCAACCATGCCTTTGTATTTTTTTACTAAGAGCAACCTAAAGTTCACAAGTTTACTAACGGCCACCAAAAGGAATTTGGAGGAGGACTGCAGTCCTTGCACTGCTGTCATGTCTTCACGTCATGGCTGGGGGCTTTGGATTTGGGGTCGGCTGACGGGCTCGTGCTCGCGCGGAGGAACTGCTTCGGGGAGGAACTCTCGGCGAGGAGGCACGTGGCGGAGGGGTTGGGGTCGTCGAAGACCCGGGTCGCATGGCTCTTGGACGTCGTAGAGGAGAGCTCGAGGAGGCGGAGGAGGAGCTACAGTGACCGCAGCCCTCCGCCCTCCGCCTCCCTCCCCCCACCACAGACCCAGCTCCGCCTCCCTCCCACCGCCGCAGCCACCCTAGCTCCCCTCCCTTGCCGGTAAGACCCCCTTCGTTCGTTCAACAAAAAGAAGAGCAACCGTGGATCATTCGCAAGGAAGGCGGATTGCTGGCTTTGCCTGCAGTCCGGTCTTCACTTTGGACTGCAGGCAAGCCCTGCAGTCACTATAGGTAAAAAAAAAAAGGGAAAAGATTGTCAATCGAAGCTGCAGGCAAGCCCTGCAGTCCTCGATTGACAGGAGCGGGGGCCCTTAGTGTTTTCAAAATGGCAAACTTGTAAAAAAAAAATTTAAAGTTTTAAGTGTTTTCAAACGGTAACATCATCTATTTCGGTGTCCTAGTGTATTTGGAATATCCTGGTTGTGTTCAATACGTGCCCAGTACGTGTACGGCACGACAAAACCTATATTTTTGGAGTGTCCGTGCTTCCTAGACTGTCGGCATTGTCCCTCGATGGATTAGAGTAACAACCGGCAATTCCACGATACCTACCAAAGTGTTGAAGACTGTAAGTCAAAAGTAATCTGGATGCTAATGTCACTTATTCTGTCTGAACCTTATTACTAATCGAAGGTAGAAAGCAAATAAGTCATGTTTGTTTATAATGGACTAGGAAGGTGCATGTACATCCTTAATCCTGTGGAAGCTTAACCCATCACTTTATGCACATCCTGTAGAGATGAACACGAACAATATAAATATCACATATATCAAAGGTAATGAACAAAGTCTGCAACCCTCCCAGCCTATAAAGCACATTCTACAGACTAAGGCTAATTTGATTTTGTTCTTATTGTCTTCCAGAAAATGGTTATTCCTCTCTGATGCATACAATAGTAGTTGTTAAATGTGCATGTGCAACCCAGGTAGCTGGTTACCAACTAACAAAATCAAAAGATTAAAGAACAATGTTTGCTCCTAAGGCTAATTTGCACTTAGATACCCTTTAAATACCATATTTTGGTCTTTCAATACCCTAAAAAATTTATTGACAATTTGATACCCTAAACTTCAGTTTGCCACTTAAATACCTTGAACCATCTAGATTTTCAGTTTACCCCCTAACAGAAAATAAAAAATGAGAATGAAAAAAGGGAAGATTATATTTAGAAACCATAGTAGACGGAAAAATTATTATTCAACATACCACAACAACTAATTCTAACTACTATATAAGGATTTCAATAAAGTTCAATACATTAGTTAATGGAAATTTCCCATCTTCTAAAATGGAAAGTTGTTCGAGCCGTGAAATTTTAGATTACTCCAAAAAAAATTAAATCTATCAAATCATAACACATAAAGTAGAAAAGATTCTTTGGATTTAGCCATACCATTCAATTATATTGACAATTCCAAAAAACTGATCATACAATCATCATAGTATGATGACGGTCGGGCGGACATGCCCCATCGTCTAGTGACCCCCCTATTATAACTTCTAAAAAAATTACAAAATAAAGTCCCTAATCCTACCGGCATCCACAACAGACGCTGCCACCCATCCCTCCCGCTCACACCTGAACACTCGTCCCTCCCTCATGCATCTCCAAGCAGTCACTCGCCGCCCATGCACCCATGTGGGCTGCACAAAATGGCAACAAGTTGTGATGCCATTTCGTGCAGCCAATGTGATGCACGATAAGGGCGAGCGGCTGCGGAGAGGGCCATTGGGAGGGGGGGAGTGAATGGTCAAGTGTGAGCTGAGGGAGATTACGAGGCGGCAATGGACGGGAGTGTTGGAGGGGGGAGGGCTAGGTTTTTTAAAATTTTAATATTATTTTTTACTAAAGCTAGGAGAGCAAGTTTTTCTATAATTTAGGGGCAAAATAGTCAAGAATGGTACGTGTTTTGCATATGCCTGTTAAGTTAGACAGGTGAGTAAAGGGGGGACATATTGCCAAAACTTACTAAGTTCAAGGTATCAACTTCCCAATAAAAAAGGGGATATTACAAGTGCCAAAATGTGATAGTTCACGGTATTTAAATGCAGATTAGCCTGCTCCTAATTCAATTAAGCTGGAAATTTTAACATTAATAATAACATGATTCCAGAATACCATAAACACTTACAAGGTTTCGTGGATTATTTTGATTTACGGGGAATGAATCTTGGACTATTATCTCCTAATTCCAGAATTCAGCCAACTAGCTCACAATTAGGGTGTTGGAGAAAACTTGGGTTTGGTGTCGTTCTCGAGTTGTTAAACCATAGCCAGATAAGGCCTTAATCTCGAGTTGTTAAACCATAGCTAGATAAGGCCTTAATCTCCAAGAGTTTAACGGTCTCATGTTTATGAGGACCATACTTATAGGATTTCTCAATCATATATGGCCAGTAGGTGTTTGGTCAACTACTGAGATAAGTCCATCTTAAATTTGTCGGTTCATGGTTTCCAACTTAGCTACTTATCGTGCACAGATACAAATGTAGTCCAACTTATAGAAAGAGTAGCTTGATATGGGACAACTAGGCAATAGCTTCCTTACTCAATCTAGTGCTAACCTTTCTGCATTTATTATAAATAAGGGAAGTAAGGGGCTGGCTTATACTCAGAACAAATTCTAGACTAGTGCCAAGATTATCAGTGTACCGTCATGGGAAATATGAAAGAATAAGAAGAGAAGGAAAGCATCAATTAGTTTGAAACTCGATGGTTTTACAAAATCTCATATATGCACATATATCATAATCTTGATTCATGTTCCAAGCAGACGATCATCATGTATTGGAAAGTTGGGCTATGTATTGACTTTGACTTAGTATATCAGTAGCTCCTATTTCAGAACCGGAAGTGGATTGTACCTTAAACTATGGTTGCAATGAAGATTGGGTGTAGCTTCTAATGCATAATGATAAATTTATCAAATGAGCTTTAAAAAGACAGCACATTATGTCTCTATTGTAGTATTAAATCTGATTATATTGTAGAAAAAGCTTCATAGGTACTACCCCCCCCCCCCCCCCCCCCCTTTCTTCATTTAGTGGCGTAATTTGGTCTAGAAAGTAGAAGCTCCACAGGAGTAAGTATATCTCTTTGTAGATAAATGCAATGGTTAATAGGCTGTTTCAAGAAATGGTGTTTCATAGGTTTTCGGCAAAGATGCAGATACATGTTGTTCAAAGTCCACAATGCATTAAACTTGTACCTTTGTCTTTTATAAGATAGATGTCTATCAAGTTCTGCTCTACGCTTACCTTTGTATAGACTAGCTTGCACCTTTATATTTGTTAATAATATAGATTGGAATCAAGATAAAGGTAACACTGTCATACAAATGCTTGTTGGAATGAGAACCATGACACTTGTATTCTTATTGATAGAATCTGCCGTTAATCTTATATTCTTATCTCCTCTCATGTGAACAACAAGACCTTTGGTGTAACAATACATAATTTACAGGAAATAGTTTGATCATAAGGGGTCAGTCAATCCTATTGGTTATACGAGCGAGTTGTGTTAAATTTGAAGAATAAAATGGGGCAGATGACGAAAAAAATAATAGTGTTTCGTCACATTAAAAAAATCTTCAGGGAGCGCTTCAAATATCCTTCCTTGACAGGGTTTGAAGTGTTGCTGTTGAAACTAAGGATACTGGTTTAAGCAATAAATGGTTTACACCATGACAAAAAAAATGATATGTCGTTGCCATCATCCAAGCCTTCTCAGGTATGGACTATGGAACATAAAAAGCTCTATTAAAAATTTGAAAATTCTATGACTGATTGTCAACCATCTATGTTAGTGCCAAATTCCTAGCTTAGGTTGCTCTGAGCATGAACAACCATGCCATCAAACCTAGACCCTCAGTCGTGGATAGTAGACCTAGGTTTAGGGTATGCAATTTAAGCTCATGCAACCAAAGAGCATTCTCAGAGTTCCCTAAACTATAAAGAGTATATACGAAGAGGTACGATGGTACAATTTGCTATACGGAATTCCATTGATCTCCATGATACATTAAGCCAAATAGAAAATAAATGGCATTCCCATAAACAAAACAAGTATATTAGTTAATAAAATTATAGAATGCTACCCAAATGAATTGCCATCTTGGTTCTTGCGTCCTAACTTGTAGTCGCTAATTTCCTTTCCCAAACTAGTACCAAACTCCCTCTAGGTGAAGCGTTTTTTCCCATTTCATAATCTGGGTTCAGATATCAAACACTGTGATTTCAAGTTATGTCATTTCCAACTCTTATGGACCTATGTCGCAACTTGCACAGACACAAATACGACTCGGCAACACTGGAAAAGCACTACTTTTGGAGCGTCCGTATCGTGTCCGATACGACATATAACCACTTTTGTGGCAATATCAGAGTTAGGGTTAGGTTTAGATTTCCATTCCTTCCGATGACAAAAGATACAAGAATCGAAGAAAAAATTGCTACTTGTGACATTTTAACCTGGTGGAAGTTGCCGAGCCGGAACCTGCGGAGCTGCCGGAGGTGTTGTTGACCCGGACAGGCACGTTGTCGATGATCTGGCGGAGCTTCACCTCCTGGTCCTCCTCGTCCTCCCTAAGGATGACCCTGCTCTTCTTGTACTCCACAAGAGCGCCTGCACCTCCCGCCGCCGACGCCTTCGGGAGGTCTACGGCGTTCTGTGTTGCGCGGCTGTGGTGCCGGCGACGACCAGCTGGAGGTCTCTGCCGCTTCCGTCATTTTGGACATGGTAGCTCGCGACGAGAAACCCTAATTCCAAGCTCTGCTAGGGCTTCTGTGTTTTGTAACCTAATTTTGTTTGTGGGTTTCTTCCCCGAGTACGAAGAATAGGGATGACTTTAAAACAAAGAACCCTCAAACTTCTAACTTCTTAAAGGCAATGTTAAAGGCCACCACCTTTTTACTAAGGGCAACCCATCTACTAAGGACAACCATGCCGTTGTATTTTTTTTACTAAGAGCAACCTAAAGTTCAAAAATTTACTGAGGGCCACCAAGAGGACTTTGGAGGACTACAGTCCTTGCACTGTTTTCCTGTCTTCACGCGGTGGCTGGAGGCTTTGGATTTGGGGTCGGCCGACGGGCTCGTGCTCGCTCGGAGGAACGGCTTCCGGGAGGAGCTCGACGGACGGGGAGGCACGCGGTAGAGGGGTTGGGGTCGCCGGAGACCCGGGTCGCATGGCTCGCGGACGTCGTAGAGGAGAGCTCGAGGAGGCGGAGGAGGAGCTACAGTGACCGCCGCAGCCCCCCCTCCCCCCGTCGCAGCCCCCCCCCCCCCCCCCCCGCTACGCCTCCCTCCCCCTGCCACAGCACCATCTCCGACTCCCTCCTACTGCCGCAGCCCCCCCTCCACCCGCCGCAGCCGTCCCCCCTCCGCCTCCCTCCCCCGACAGCCCCAGCTCCGCCTCCCTCCCACCGCCGCAAACCCCCCTAGCTCCCCTCCCTTGCCGGTGAGACCCCTTTCTTCCATTAAACAAAAAAAAAGAAAGAAGAGCAACCGTGGATCGTTCGCGGGAAAGGCGGACTGCAGGCCTTGCCTGCAGTCCTGTCTTCACTTTGGACTGCAGGCAAACCCTGCAGTCACTGTAGGTAAAAAAAAAAGACAAAATATTGTCAATCGAGGACTGCAGGCAAGCCCTGCAGTCCTCGATTGACAGGAGCGGGTTGCCCCTTCGTGTTTTCAAAATGGCAAACTTGTAATTTTTTTTAAACTTTTAAGTGTTTTCAAACGGTAACATCATCTATTTCGGTGTCCTAGTGTATTTGGAATATCCTGGTTGTGTTCAATACGTGTCCAGTACGTGTACGGCACGACAAAACCTAATTTTTGGAGTGTCCGTGCGTCCTAGATTGTCGGCATTGTCCCTCGATGGATTAGAGTAACAACCGGCAATTCCACGTACCGACCAAGTGTTGAAGACGTAAGTTAAAGTAATCTGGATGCTAGTGTCACTTATTCTGTCTGAACCCTATTACCAATCGAAGGTATAAAGCAAAGAAGTCATGTTTGTTTATAATGGACTAGGAAGGTGCATGTACATCCTTAATCCTGTGGAAGCTTTAACCCATCACTTTATACACATCCTGTAGAGATGAACACGAACAATAAATATCACATACATCAAAGGTAATGAACAAAGTCTGCAACCCTCCCAGCCTATAGAGCACATTCTACAGACTAAGGCTAATTTGATTTCGTTCTTATTGTCTTCCAGAAAATGGTTATTCCTCTCTGATGCATACAATAGTAGCTGTTAAATGTGCATGTGCAACCCAGGTAGCTGGTTACCAACTAACAAAATCAAAAGATTAAAGAACAAGGTTGCTCCTAAGGCTAATTTGCACTTAGATGCCGTTTAAATACCATATTTGATCTTTCAATACCCTAAAATTTTATTGACAATTTAATACCCTAAACTTCAGTTTGTCACTTAAATACCTTGAACCATCTAGATTTTCAGTTTACCCCCCTAACAGAAAATTAAAAATTAGAATGAAAAAAGAGAATATTATATTTAGAACCCATAGTAGACGGAAAAATTATTATTCTACATACCACAGCAACTAATTCTAACTACTATATAAGGAATTCAATAAAGTTCAATACATTAGTTAATGGAAATTTCCCTTCTTCTAAAATGGGAAGTTGTTCGACCGTGAAATTTTAGATTACTCCAAAAAAAATTTAAATCTATCAAATCATAACACAGAAAGTAGGAAAGACTCTTTGGATTTAGTCATACCATTCTATTATAGTGACAATTCCAAAAAACTGATCATACAATCATCATAGTATGATGACGGTCGGCGGATACGCCCCATCGTCTGGTGACCCCCATATTAGATTAACTGCAGTCCTTGCACTGCTGTTCTGTCTTCACGCGGTGGCTGGGGGCTTTGGATTTGGCGTCGGCGACGGGAGGTGCAGGCGCTCTGGTGGAGTACAAGAAGAGCGGGGTCGTCCTTAGGAGGACGAGGAGGACCTGGAGGTGAAGCTACGCCGGATCATCGACAACGTGCCTGTCCGGGTCAACAACACCTCCGGCAGCTCCGCCGGTTCCGGCTCCGGCGACTTCCACCAGGTTAAAATGTCACAAGCAGCAATTTTTCTTCGATTCTTTGTTTCTTTTTTCATCCCTGGTTCGTTCAACAAAAAGAAGAAAGAAAAAAGTGGAAAAGCCACCCCTTTCGTTCGTTCGTTCAGATATCAAACAATGTGATTTCAAGTTATGTCTTTTCCAACTCTCATGGACCCATGTCGCAACTTGCACAGACACAAATATGACATGGCAACACTGGAAAAGCACTACTTTTGGAGCGTCTGTATCGTGTCTGATACGCCATATAACCACTTTTGTGGCAATATCCGAGTTAGGGTTAGGTTTAGATTTCCCTTCCTTCGGATGAAAAAAAACAAAGAATCGAAGAAAAAATTGCTGCTTGTGACATTTTAACCTGGTGGAAGTCGCCGGAGCCGGAACCGGCGGAGCTGCCGGAGGTGTTGTTGACCCGGACAGGCACGTTGTCGATGATCCGGCGTAGCTTCACCTCCAGGTCCTCCTCGTCCTCCCTAAGGACGACCCCGCTCTTCTTGTACTCCACCAGAGCGCCTGCACCTCCCGCCGCCGACGCCTTCGGGAGGTCTACGGCGTTCTGTGTTGCGTCTTGTGGCGCCGGCGACGACCAGCTGGAGGTCTCCGCCGCTTCCGTCATTCTTGGACATGGTAGCTCGCGACGAGAAACCCTAATTCCAAGCTCCGCTAGGGCTTCTGTGTTTTGTAACCTAATTTTGTTTGTGGTTTCTTCCCCGAGTACGAAGAAGAACCCTCAAACTTCTAATTTCTGAAAGACAAATGTTAAAAGCCACCCTCTTTTTACTAAGGGCTACCCATCTACTAAGGGTAACCATGCCTTGTGTTTTTTTTTTACTAAGAGCAACCTAAAGTTCACAAGTTTACTAAGGGCCACCAAGAGGATTTGGAGGAGAACTGCAGTCCTTGCACTGCTGTCCTGTCTTCACGCGTGGTGGGGGCTTTGGATTTGGGGTCGGCCGACGGGCTCGTGCCAGCGCGGAGGAACTGATTCGGGGAGGAGCTCGGCGGACGGGGAGGCACGCGGTGGAGGGGTTGGGGTCGCATGGCTGCGGACGTCGTAGAGGAGAGCTCGATGAGGCGGAGGAGAGCTACAGTGACCGCCACAGCCCACCCTCCCCCGCCGCAGCCCCCCCTCCCACCTCCCGCCACAGCCCCACCTCCGACTCCCTCCACCGCCGCAGCCCCCCCTCCACCCGCCGTAGCCCCGCCCCCCCTCCGCCTCCCCCCCCGCCACAGCCTAGCTCTGCCTCCCTCCCACCGCCGCAGCGCCCTAGGTCCCCTCCCTTGCCGGTGAGACCCCCTTTCATCGTTCAACAAAAAGAAGAAGAAGAGCAACCGTGGATCGTTCGGGGGAAGGTGGACTGCAGGCCTTGCCTGCAGTCCTGCCTTCACTTTGGACTGCAGGCAAGCCCTGCAGTCACTGTAGGTAAAAAAAAAAAAGATTGTCAATCGAGGACCGCAGGCAAGCCCTGCAGTCCTCGATCGATAGGAGCGGGGTGGCCCTTAGTGTTTTCAAAATGGCAAACTTGTAATTTTTTTACAGTTTTAAGTGCTTTCAAACGGAACATCATCTATTTCGATGTCCTAGTGTATTTGGAATATCCTGGTTGTGTTCAATACGTGCCAGTACGTGTACGGCACGACAAAACCTATATTTTGGAGTGTCCGTGCTTCCTAGACTGTCGGCATTGTCCTTCGATGGATTAGAGTAACAACCGACAATTCTACGGTACCTACCAAAGTGTTGAAGACTGTAAGTCAAAAGTAATCTGGATGCTAATGTCACTTATTCTGTCTGAACCCTATTACTAATCGAAGGTAGAAAGCAAAGAAGTCATGTTTGTATATAATGGACTAGGAAGGTGCATGTACATCCTTAATCCTGTGGAAGCTTAACCCATCACTTATGCACATCCAGTAGAGATGAACACCAACATATAATATCACATACATCAAGGTAATGAAAAGTCTGCACCCCTCCCAGCCTATAGAGCACATTCTACAGACTAAGGCTAATTTGATTTTGTTCTTATTGTCTTCCAGAAAATGGTTATTCCTCTGATGCATACAATAGTAGTTGTTAAATGTGCATGTGCAACCCAGGTAGCTGGTTACCAACTAACAAAATCAAAAGATTAAAGAACAATGTTTGCTCCTAAGGCTAATTTGCACTTAGATACCCTTTAAATACCATATTTTGGTCTTTCAATACCCTAAAAAATTTATTGACAATTTGATAGCCTAAACATCAGTTTGTCACTTAAATACCTTGAACCATCTAGATTTCAGTTTACCCCCATAACGAAAATTAAAAATGAGAATGAAAAAAGAGAATATTATATTTAGAACCCAAAGTAGACGGAAAAATTACTATTCAACATACCACAGCAACTAATTCACTACTATATAAGGAATTCAATAAAGTTCAATACATTAGTTAATGGAAATTTTCCACCTTCTAAATTGGGAAGTTGTTCGAGCCGTGAGATTTTAGATTACTCCAAAAAAAATTTAAATCTATCAAATCACACATAAAGTAGGAAAGACTCTTGGGATTTAGCCATACCATTCGATTATATTGATAATTCCAAAAACTGATCACATCATAGTATGATGACGGTCGGGCGGATAGCCCCATCGTCTAGGACCCCCCTATTATAACTTTTAAAAAAATTACAAAATAAAGACCCTAACCCTACCTCCATCACAACAGACGCTGCCACCCACCCCCCGCTCACACCTGACTACTTGTCCCTCCCTCGTGCATCTCCAAGCAGTCA